>NW_021024695.1:567833-631838 GCF_004153795.1 Camellia sinensis
GGGGGCTTTTTCTGGGGTCTTCCCTGCTATTTATACTCCTCAAAGATGACCATCGAACTGCACTTCAAACTGTCGAACTGTTCTTCCGTGATCACTGATCATGCTGCCTTACAAGTAGTTCCATTGCTGCCTTACAAGTAGTTCCACTACGCCATCACTTGCAGTTAAGCTTCCCTCCTATATTTGAATTTGAATGTGAGTAACTGCTGAAGCCACGTCACCTTACATCTCTTTGCTGATCCAATGTTACTCGGATCACGCAATAGACAATATCAACTGTCACGTGTACGATCAGGATCGAAGACTTGAACAGTCTTCCTATATTACCCTTACTCCTGCCACGTGTCGAACTGTAACTGGCTTTTACAAAATATGTAGCCAACAACATTCATCGATTATGGACCAATCTTTATTGCCATGTGTACGATCAGGATTAAAGGCTCGAATAACCTTCCTTTATTACCCTTACCCTGCCACGTGTCGAACTGTAACTGGCTTTTACAAAATATGTAGCCAACAAAATTATACTAATATTTCAATTACGTGGATTATTTTCTGAACCCTTTTTGTTAAAATGAAACCCATAGATATGTTGGTTTATGTTTTAAAGAATATTTGACTATGACCTTATAAACAATTATATTTTATAAGTACCACCACGGGAGTTCCATGCCTTGGGGGACTTAAAATAACCATTGGCTTCTGTTTGGTCTCTTTATGGCCCTCTATTGTCATGGATCTATTGACCTTTGTTCTGTGCGGAGCAAAGTGCTATGCGGAAATAAGTGCTACACTACACTATTGTGGGAGCCACCTCTATAATCCGTACGAGCCACCTATTGAATCCGTACCTCTGTTCTGACTGTCACTCATGTGACCTCTGTTCTGTTCTGTTTGGTACTATGATTATGATTATTTATTTACATAATCTCAGTTTTGTTACTTAAATGATTATTTATTCAGACTAAGTTATCTTAAATATTTTAGTTATATAACTATTCAAGATTATTTTGTGTCCCTTATACTCTTGGCATAATATTTCTCACTCTGTCATGTGCTTATAGTTGTTTACCAATTTTCAGGAAACAATACAATTCAGAAATAGCTTTTGGAAAGTCTTAGATGCAGGACTGTAGAATAGACACACGCAACACTTTTACAATAATTTTATATGTAAATATCAGCATTTATAATAAAATAAAAGCTCCGATAATTATTTTAGTACCCTCACTTAAATATTATTTCCGCTCGCGTTTATTAATTTGTTCAAGAATTGGCCGGAGGTAAATTCAGTTACTGGCCATCACGATGCTTAACCCTTGGGTATTGTAGACACCCCATTTTTGACCGTCCTCAAGACTTGGACGTCACCACTGGAACACTTGGTGATTACCTTTGTTTGTGTTCGTCTTGAGTTCCCGGAGGTCTCGGTTGCGCGCCGTGCCTCAGAATCTCTCGACTCGACCGTGTTATGTCTGGTTTTGCACCAAACACTTGTGTTTTGCCTTGGAGGGGCAGGGCATGCCTTATGAGGCATCCCCACACATCACCGGCCATAGTTTGAGGCCACCGGCCAGTGATTTTATGCCATCGGCAATGTATATTGCCGGTCGGCCATTTATTTTGCCAAAATAACAATTTTGAATGGTCGATCACTGTTCATCTACTTTTAGTAGATATTTTGTGCCAGCTGTGATAGCTGGCACCCACTCTGTTCCCCTCTATACACGTGTATGGAGGGATTTCCCTCTTGGATGGTTTGTTTTGGAAGCCTTACAAGAGGGAGTTGCCTATAAGAAGAGGGCTTCTCTCTTGGCATTAGGGTTACAAAAAATTTCAGAGGGGGTTGTGGATTAGGGTTAGGGTTGGTACATATTTCCTATCTTTGTATCTCTCTCTTGTGTGTGTCTAGTGTGTGTTTGTCCATACTATTGCACACAAACACATAGTGTTTCACCTTCTCTTGGTTGTTGAGGGACCAGAGGGTTGTTCTTGGTGTTCTTGACTGGATTTGAGCTCAAGGAGGCAACAAGATCATCATTTGTGAAGAAGGACTTCAAGGGTAAGAAACTAGTCCCTTTTTACCCCATTTTTGCACACTACTTTTACCTATCTTGCAACTGTTTTTTTGGCTTTGCATATAATACATAAAAGTTCTGTTTTTAAGGCCTCTAAATAGTTTGTTAAGAGTGTTTTAAGCTTTGGGGTTGTTTGACCCCTCTTAAGCCTTGTTTGGCCCTTGTTTTGTGCTATTTTGTGTGAGCTCCGGGACTTTGGTGTTTGGGCCTCCTCACCACTGAAATCTTGAGGGATTTCAGTGGTGAGGATGGTGCCTTGAGGTCCCAAGAAGGAGAGGGCCACCCCCTCTCCTTGTTGTCCTTGAAAAGGACCATTTTTGCCTCTTGAGGGAGCACCTAGCTTAGGCTCTTGTTGACCATGCCTTAGCTGTTATTTAAGCTTATTTTGCCATGAAATAGCATTGTTTTAAGTTGGTTTTGGTACACCGTGCTTGCTTAGCATACATGCCTTGTAATGCCATAATTTGGCTCAACATGTGCCTAGCATTTAGACTACCATGCTCATGTGTTTTGGCCTAACTTTGTGAAGCTTTTATGCTTGTTTTAGTATGCTAAGGGACTGTTTTTGGTCATTTGAGTTATCCATGCTTTGCTTTGTATAGCTACCATGCAAACTCTCTTGTATACCTTGAGCATTGACCCCTCTAGCATGCCATCCTTGCATCATTTCAGTGGTTTGGAACCACTTGTCATGTTATTTCAGTCCTTTTGGCATGCCTATATGCTTACATTTGATATTCCTTTAATATGTTAAAAGGTTGTTGTCTTATGCTCCTTGTTTGGGCCCTTGTGCATGCTTCTATACTTAAGCCATTTAGATGCCATTTAGGTGGGTTTTGAGGCTCATTTTAGCATGTCACATCTCTATTTTCAGTCACTTAATTCATGCCATGTGTGGTTGCACTAAGTGTAGTTCAATGCTTCTTTGGTGAGTCTTAGGCTTTAGATCATTTGTTGTATGCTATGCTTGTCTTGTTTGCTTGTTTTGGCACCATCATTAACATGATTTTAGAGCTTAATGCATGCTATATGTCCATGTTTGCATCCTCTTGAGTGTGCTTGAGAATTGCTCTTTAATGCTTGAAGTGTTGGAGATCATTCGCATGAATGTTTGTGTGCCTATTAGTCCTTCATTTTTGAGTACCTTGGCCATTGTTTTAGGCCTAGTAAGGGCTGCCTAAACCGTGCTTAAGTCCATCCTTTGCTTGTTTGCATGCTTACCTTGCATATTTGCTTGTATACTTGTATAAATGCATTGTATGCCCATGTTGCATGCTAGTTCACATGCCTAGGTTGCACTCCATCTAGGATGCATGCCTTGTTCCTTGATTTAGTGATAGGAGTTGGGCCTTTGTTTGTTGGTTTGCATTGCATTTGAAATCAACATACATAACTTGGTCTCTTGGGCCATCATGCATTGAAATGCGCGATCGATGGTCCGAGAACCAAGGACCATGTCCCTTTGAGTCATAAACATGATAAAGGATATGGTCGGTGCATACATTGCTTGAATTGCATTGCCATGCAAAGCCCTGTCCTCTGCTGCTGTCAAACAGATTCTGCAGGAACTTTTTACCGATCGACTGCACAGAGTGCCGACCGGCAATCCATATGTGGCCGATGGATTCATTTTTGGCCGATCGACACCAAATCACAGCCGATGATGATTCCCTCCAGCCGGTGGCATTCCCCAACATCCAGTGAGCACATCTTGAGACTTTGGCAGTCTTCAGAGAAGCAGAGCAGGGAAAACAAAGGCAGTTTGTGCATGGCAGTGGAGTTCCGAGCAAGACCCAAGCACACGTGCATTGAGCCCTCTTCCCGAGACCCTTTTTTTCTTGCTTTCTTAAATTAATTAATTTGTTTAATTAATTTAGTTGGTCTGTAATAATCAATTAGCTAGGATAGTTAATTTATTATCCGAATTGTATAATTCTTTTGGTCCCTCCGAGCGAGGGCGAATTTGTAATAAGTATGGGTGAGTGTGTGCATGTCTTCCAACCCCTACTTCTTTCTCCCTTTTACTTAGCTGCTTTGATGGTTAGTAATAGGTCATGTTTAATTTAGCATACCTTATGTTATGCATGCGTGCATCATTCATCAGTATTACATGCACCGGGCTCGGTGTATCATGCTAACTGCATTAGTATTTCAAATCTAACTTGAATATATGCTACTTGTGCATTTTTACATGTCATTCATAGACTAGCCGAGCATACTCTAGTGATATTCCGTATGCGTTGCATTAGACATTTAAACATGGACTTGGATCATGCATTGATTGCTAACGAGTTCTTTGTTTTGGCACGGAGTACGATGTAAGTATTTCTTCTTTAGCATCCTTGCATGCGTGTGAGCGTTGCCATGATAGCATGATTACCATGAGGCTAGCTGCTTATGTGATATAACTGCTTGAATGTCTGTGGGTGAAGGTTGGATTGTCTGAGTTGGAATAGCTCATTGAAATCCATGTTTTAGCCTACTTGCAAGTAGCAAATTCCAAAACATTTTTCCAAAACAAATGGATATGCAATGCTTATTCTCAAATTAGGCAATCTAGTCTATACTTTTGTGCTGTGCGCATAACATAGTAATTCTAGGCTAATAATCGGGATAAGAACACATAGCGATTTCAAAAACGGATATCACAGTTAGTAGAGGCCGATTTTCGGATCGGGCGAGAGGGGGTGCTCATAGCTAACCTTCCCCAATCGTACCCTAGCTCCTGAGCCGAGGCAACTTTGGTGATGACGGACACATGGCCTTTGGCACCGAGTCAGGGTTTCCTAAATTCCCCATTAAAAAATATTTAGGGGGCGACTCTGTATCTGGCAAAGTAGTCCATGTTTGGCACTTCTTTTCAAAAATCTGTTTCTCAAAACGATTTGCCGGATTTGGACTCTTTGGTTCAGATTAAGAACCGTGACACAAATCGAGTCCGAACTGTAGCGGGGTCCCCCGCGGACGTGTTACAGGTATGGAGAGTGGATCGTGACACAAACAATTCATTGCTGAGTAAATGTAAATGTGCTGAAACGCAGGCTAAGTAAAGGGCACCTAGGTCATGCGTTTGAGCTAAGTATATCGGGTAAGTCGACATGACCTCATTAGGTGGACCCAAGTTGTCCTTTTCTAAAAAGTATAGTAGAGAGATGGGCCCTGACATTGTGATGATGAAAGACTGAGTTACAAGAGAAAATCAGAATAAAATATCAAGAATAATGACTCTATAAAAGAGGAAGAAGGCAGAGAAAAGAGGTATGTTCTAAAAAACTTAAACTCTAAGAAACTAAATATTGTTTTTCGAAAGAAACTAACTTGCTTGTCGAAGTGCTAATTCCAGCACCGCCGATTGGAGATCTTCTTCTATTTCAGGTAGCATCTTAAACCACTCCCCACAATTGGCGCCGTCTATGAGAATATTCAAACTCATCCACGACAAACCCAACTCAAGATCCTGCAATCATTGGAAACGACAATGTTGTAACTAGAATGATTTTCGGTCCGAAAGATACTCCTATACGAAGGTCCTTAAAGTTCGATCCATAACCCCTTCTTTGCTTTCAACATTAGCAGAAGATGCCATGCAAACCTTGATAAACCAAGCAAAGTAGAATGAGTAGCATTTGGAAAATATGGTGGCTCAAAATGAGCACCTACGCCAAGAAATGGCAAAATCACAGCAAATGCCACCACGGGGTGAACGATCGCTAAGGAGGAAAACAAAGCAGCAACGTCAACCCCAGAGGTATGATGATAGTAGTAGTACATCAGACTTCTTTTAGGAGGAGCCTAGAAATTGAGGTCGACTTGAGGAGTCTAGTTCATCAAATGGAGGAAGTTCCCCATAAGCACTACGCACGCATAAAAAGAGAGATGATGATTCGAATTCAGAACACAAGAATGATCCTTTCAAATGATGTATAGCAAAGGTCGTCTTTCCTAAAAATTTTAAGGCACCGACATTCACTCTTTATGACGGCAAGTCAGACCCCGCCGATCATGTTTGTCATTACAATCAAGCTATGATGTTGCATACGGATAATGAGGCTCTCATGGGTTGAATCTTCCCTAGCAGCTTAGGACATCTGGTAGTTAGGTGGTATTGTAAGCTTGAACCGTCCTCGATTAAGGGCTTCCATCAGCACCAAAAGTCTTTTCGGTCCAAAATCATCACCAAAGAGGTACAACCTAAATAAGCTGATTCCCCGTGGTCAATGAAGATTGGACCAAATGAGACCTTGTGCGAATACTCGGCGCAGTACTTGGAATGTTTCAACCTAGTAAATGATGATTATAACGATTTAATGGCAGTCACAACCTTCAAAATGGGATTAAAGCCGAACAGCCCACTTCGAAGCACTCTAACTCACAAACTACCAAAGACAGTTTGGGCTTTAATGAAGAAAGTGAAAGGATATTGCAAGGTGGAGGATGATACACTCTGAGTTCAAGCTAGGCTTCAAATTACTGACTCAATAACTCTAATTTGGACACAGTCGTTGGCTACTATGCCTCCAAGCAGAACAACATCGCCGAGAAAGAGCCTAGAGCCATGTGGGAGGCCTAGAAAAGATAATTACAGAAATTCACACCAGTGTCGCGAGCAATATCAATTGAACAACAAACATCCACGGAGGTCATATAAGAAATATATGAAGTTATCTAAGCTGATTAGATAAAAGAATTGGTGCGGGAAGGTCACCTAGCTAATTATCTCCCAAAGAAGGCTGCCCCGACCAATGCATTAATCATAGGGCCCAAGTCTCTTCTACTCGGCCAGATTCACATGATTTACAATCTTCCATCGCTGAATAGGGTAAATACAGTTCAGTTGTATCCGACAATAGAATCATCATAGTCTAGTTTACAATCTATTGGGTAGCCAAAACGACAACGGCTAGAGCCAACTAATGAAATCAGTTTTTCTGATGCCGATTTAGAGGGTTTGACCCTACCCACGATGATGCTCTAGCTATTGAATTGCAGGTGAATAAATTCTCATTGAACGTATCTTGGTTGATCAAGGAAGTACTTTCGAAACTATGTATTATAAGACATTTCACAAGCTCGGGCTTCAAGGATGAAGTCTTGCAGCAGCTAAATACCCTCTTTCTAGCTTTAATGCCAACCTAGAATACCCCCTAGAGAAGATCGTGCTACCAGTGCGAGCTAGCACTCAGACACTAGATGTAAAATTCCTAGTGGTCAAGCTTCCCTTCTCCTATAACATGATTATAGACCGAACATGGCTCTATGCAATGAAAACCGTCTCAAGCACTTATCATCAGCTTCTTCGCTTTCTGACTCAATATCGCATCGAACAAATTCATGGATCGCAGATGTCGGCGAAGAATTGTTATATGATAGTCTTGGGAAAGAGACCAAAAGAGCTCGAGGTCAATTCGATCGAAATTCTAGATCAAGAAGGCCTTGATGACGTAGGAAAAGTTCTAACCGAAATGGTGATGGAAGATTTGGATCGAGTCGTCATGCCTAATGATCTTGAGAAGTTTTTTATGATCGGCACTAGCCTCAATATAGCCGAATAACAAGAGCCAGTGACCTTATTACTTAACAGCATCGATGTTTCTGGTTGGACCTTATATGATATGATCGGGGTAGATTCGGAAGTGGCCATACACTGCCTCAATGTCGATCGCAAGGCCAAGCCAGTTGTGTAGAGGAGCCACCATTCGGCTACCAAGCATGCCTCTGCCGTAATTAAAGAAATAGACAAATTATTGGAGGCTAGGGCAATTCGGGAAGTCACCTATCCAGTTGGTTGTCCAATACTGTTGTGGTGAAAAAGAAAATCGAAACATAGCGTGTGTGCATCGATTTCACGGATTTAAACAAGGCTTGTCCCAAAGCCTACTTCCCCATACCCCGAATTAATCAACTGGTGGATGCTATAACTCCCCATCAAAGCTTTAGTTTCCTGGATGCATACCGGGAATATCATCAAATTGCCATGGATCTTGCCGACCAGAAAAATACGACATTTCTCACTCCAAGGGAAACCTATTGCTACAAGGTCATGCATTTTGGACTGAAAAATGTCGGGACAACTTATTAGAGATTGGTCACGACCATGTTCAAAAATCAAATCAGCAAGATTATGGAGGTTTACATCGATGACATGGTGGTGAAGTCTAAGGAAAAACATACCCATTTAGCTGATCTCAAGGCAACTTTTGATGTCCTTCGAAAATACAAAATGAGGCTCAACGCCTCAAAGTACACATTTGGCATTAGGTCGAGCAAATTCCTTGGTTACATTGTCAACCATCATGGGATAGAAGCTAATCCCAAACAGATCGAGACTATTATAGAACTCAGCTCTCCCAGATCTATTAAAGAAGTTTAAAAGTTAATAGACATGGCTACGATGCTCAACAAATTCATCAGCCGATTTTCTATCCGATATAGGCCGTTCTTTTAGACACTTCGACAAAGGAAATCATTCAAGTGGACTTTGGAATGTCAGTTGGCCCTGGAAGGACTAAAAACATACCTCGGCTCCGTTCCTTTTCTACTCTTGTGCCGAGTAACATCTTATCCTATAGTTTGTGGTATCTACTCATGCTGTAAACGCCGTTTTGATTCGTGATTAGTGGTGTAAATTTGGCCTGGCCCGGCCCATGTCGGGCCTTGCGAGCTCCCGCCAAAATTTAGGCCAGGTTGGGCCAGCCCATGGGCTAGAAAATTAGGCCCAAGCCTAGGCCCAAGGGGTATTTAGGCCACGGTCCGGGCCAGTGGGCTTGGGCCTAAACTCGAGCTTGAATAGGGCTTGAACATTTTTATTAATTTTTTTTCTATTCTTTTCACCAAAAATTTATTTTTTTCTATCAAAACTGACACTGGGCCTCAGGCAGGCCCAGCCTTAGGCCAGGTTTTGAGTGGGCCATGAGCGGGTTGGGCCCACTGTCCAGGCTAGGCTTCAAAATAATGGCCTAGGCCCAAACCCAGGCCCATGGTCTCGAACTGGGCTCAGGCCCAAGCCTAATCAGGGCGGGCACACCCCAAGCAGCGGGCGGACTTCGGGTCGCCTACGGGCCACAGGCCATTTTTACACTCTTATTCGTGATGAACTTGGCAAGTAAAAACCCATTTTTTATATGAGCAAATTCATGGTCGACGCAGAGACCCGATATTTACTCTTGGAAAAATTGATTCTGGCCCTTGTGGTGGCAGCCAGAAAGCTAATGCACTATTTTCAAGCCTACACTATTAAGGTGCTAACAAATCACCTCTTTCGTTCGGTGATGCACTGAGCAAAATCTTCAAGAAAAGTCTCTAAGTGGGCCTTGGAACTCGGACAGTACAATCTCCAATTCTCACCCAGAACGGCCATCAGAGGACAGGTTTTGGCTGACTTCATTGCCAAATTCACTAGGCTAGTAGGCGATATCGAGATTATTTTGCCAGACCAATTAGCCTCCAACCTCACCCGAAATGGCGAATGTATGTAAGGGACATCTAGCAACTATTTTGTGATGGATCGTCCAACCAATAAGGTAGTGGGGTAGGAGTAATTATCATGACTCCCGAGGGGGCAGTGGTTGAACAATCTATCAAACATGGCTTTGGCGTATCCAACAACGAGACCAAGTATGAAGCCCTTCTTGTCGGCCTATATAGCTCGCTGGGAGCCAAACGGTTGCATGTCTTTTGTGACTCAAAATTAGTGATTAACCAGCTAAAGGGGAAATACGCCACTAAGAACGATCGCATGGCAGCCTATGTGAGGATAACTATGTCTTTGCTTGACAAATTTGATAGACATGAGCTTAATCAAATCGCTCGCGATCAAAACACTCACGCTAATGCCATAGCCTGTTTAGCCTCGGCCATCAATTCATACTTTAAACTAATGAACCATTGAAATGGGTTTCATCCCTAAGTCAGGTATTAGTATCCTCGAAGTTGATCCTGCTATGTATATCATTCATAGGGGACCGAGTCGGATGGACCCCATCGCTGCGTTCCTGAATTCAAAGCAATTACTAGAGGATAAGAAAGAAGCCTATAAGTTTCGGAATAAGGCCATGAGGTATTATTTGGCCCCCGAGGGAAAGCTATACAAAAAATCTCTGTCAGTACCTTACTTAGAGTATGTCCATCTTGATAAGATTGAGGACTTCTTGGCTAAAATACATGAGGGAAGTTGTGGTGCTCATTCAGGGGGCGATCACTCGCTTACCGGACCGTCACTCAAGGATACTGGTGGCCGACTATGTGCATCGATGCTGAAAACTATGTCAAAAAGTATGAGTGGTGCCAAAAATTCTCACCATTAATACATCTGCCAGCCGAAAAACTGAACTCCTTGACTAGTCCTTTGTCTTTTGCTTAGTAGGGTCTAGATATCGGGGGACCTCTGTCAAGAGCCCTAGATAATAAACGATTTCTTCTCCTTGCCACAGATTACTTCACCAGGTGGGTTGAGACAGAACCATTGGCGTATATCTAGGATACCGATATAAAGTGTTTTATCTGGAAAAACTTTATAACTCGATTCAGCATTCCAAGAGCACTCATCTCGGATAATAGCACTTAGTTTGATTATGGCTTTTATTGGGAGTTGTGCGACATGTATAGAATTCAGCCCTACTTTTTCTCCCCAGCTTATCCATAGAGCAACGGACAGGCGGAGGCTTCTAATAAAGTGGTCCTGGACAACATTAAGAAATCGATCAAGAAAGCAAAGGGCAAATGGGTTGATGAAGTACCAAGTGTATTATGGGCGCATCAAACTACACTAAGACGATCCACCGGGGAAACACCGTTCACCTTATGCTTCAACAATAAGGCAATCGTACTACTAGAAATCAGATTGCCGACTCTTTGATCAAGGGCGTTCGATCTTGGCCGAAATGACATGATGTTTTCCCTTAATATGGATTTAATTGAGGAATGCCATGATTAGGCCCTTGTAAAGATGACACAATACCAGCAGCAGCTGGCGAAGTCCTACAACCAATGGGTGCAACTTCGTCGATACACCCCTGGTGAGTTGGTCATAAAGAAAGTACTACATGCCCGCAAAAATCCTGCCTATGGAAAGCTCAGCCCCAATTGGGACGGCCCTTATCAGATTGATTCCATCACTGAGGCAGGGGCATATCACTTTGTAGACATGAACGGCAAAAGGTTACCCCGACCTTGGAATTTAACCCATTTTTGTAAATTTTATCATTAGTGTCGATTCTTTTCTTTTTTAATCTCAAATGTATATTACTTTGCACATGTACAATCAATGATACAAGATGTTACCCACATTATTTGTTTGTCCTACATTGATTGATTTGCTTCAATTTAGATAATCAATAAAAGCCTCCGAATTCGGAATAGTCTAAAAAGTGCCATTTTTAATTACAAGTATGCAATTTAAAGACATAATTAGTCTGACTATTTCAAACAAGCGTAACTGAATTTTATTAAGAAAACATCATGACAAATTCAAATTACATTCCGAATACATTTATCCTAAGACCGATCGGTATCCTAGTCACATAAGTTGAATGCAAGAATCAAATAGGAGTTTCTGCCACTATTTAACATTTCTCAAGGTTCGTGGCCTCCTCCTCATCGTCCATTTTCTCGACATCATAGACTTTGAATGGTATTACATAGTTTTGGTATAACGACAAAGCAGAATCAACACCCACCGCTTAAAGTGCCTTTGTCCATCCGTGCTTGAACTCATAACTTTCACACCGGTAAACGTCATCGGCTAACTTCTCATTCGTGTTGTTTATACCAATCTTTCTTCATTTGATGAAGCCTTTGATGTAGGCTCAGCTCTCTATGGCTTCTCTTACAAAAATAATCACATTATCTCGATCGGCTATCGCCCGATCCATAAGGCGTTGTGTTACTTTGTCTTTCGATGTTATTGACTCTACTGCTCCCGCCGCCTTGAGCTCAGCTACTCTGGCTTTCTGAGCCTCGTTCTCCTTCCTCAAATCGACATTCCAAGTTTTGAATCTGCACATCTTTGTGATTAATTTACTTTTGGGCCGCACAAAGGCGCATGTCGACTTCATATAAACTATAGAGTCCTCTGATAGCCCCATGAACTCCTTCTTAGAAAAATCTCATAGTCGCCCCAATTGGTCATTGATTGGTGCACTTCAGG
The DNA here is from genome assembly GCF_004153795.1 of Camellia sinensis. Taxonomy (NCBI): domain Eukaryota; kingdom Viridiplantae; phylum Streptophyta; class Magnoliopsida; order Ericales; family Theaceae; genus Camellia; species Camellia sinensis. The sequence goes on from NW_021024695.1 coordinate 580,056, forward strand.
AGGGAAGATTTGCCGTGTAAATTCAATTGCCACATTCAAGTTATGGACAATCGAATCGACTTTGGTCATAGGTTTATTCCCAATAAAAACCAAGAAACTCAACGAATATGGCGGTCTAGTAGGCTCGCTTCAAATTAGGGCCTGGACACCGGCAGTTCTACTGCCTTATTTCTTCTGAATCTCATTTTTAGGAGGTCTCTTCTCTCATGTCCATCTCTTATTGCTCGGGCGATTGATGCATGTTCTGCTCCTATGATTCCACGGTATTTTTGTGAACAGAATCGTTGGGCACTTGTTCATTTCTATATCCAATTCTACTAAACTATTCTCCTCCCTTCTGCTGTTGAATAGCAGTCTTCCCGACATAAACGGTTTTTTGAGCTTTGCCGGAGGTGAGTTTCACATGCATTCTGCACTTCGCCAGCGATGGGATTTAAGGTGCGATGGACCTTTGGCAAAACCGAAGTATCGTTGTAGTGGCGATCTACTTGAAGAAATCAAACTAATTATAGGTTAACCGTGCATATAACTTTAAATTAATCACGAAGGCACCGCTTTCAATGCCACCAAAATGATTCCACGTGTCCGCTGTCCCATCACTAAACACAGTACACACCACCGATCATACCATATATAGTTGGCTCATTTTTGGCATACCATGCCTTCATTCCAACACGGACAATGGCAAATATATGAATCTACTCAACGTATACATTGCCCCACCTGTAACTTGGTGATATTTATTTGGCTGCGCACAACACATCTGTTCCCAATCAAGGAAAGGGGCAGATATATGAATCTATCTAGCATCTAATATACCCTGTTTGAGAAACGACAACACAATCACTCATCTTTTACTTGGCCTTCATATTCGGATTCTTCGTTGATTATGACTTATCTAGGGCACGGTTAAGTCGACCCCTATTTTCATCCTTGGTTTCCTAATCGGGGCAAAGGCAGATATACAAATCTATTTGGCATTTAAGTCTACCTCGTTTGTGAAACCACATAAAGGTGTCGAATTAACATAATACAGTTGCATCAATAAGTGCATTATGTCAATTGTGTAAACATCAACTCAGACCGGTATGATAAGTACAATTCAATCACACTCATTAATAAAAGGCAATTTTGGCACATAATGGAATGTTTTCATTTATAAACTGCCTTGTTACATGAGTTGGTCACTTTACACATAAAAATAGCCCTAGCATATTGTCTAACAAAAACAAAAAGCAATGAAAAACAAACAAACAAAACAATACAGGCCGTATTGAAAGCAAGCACACTAAATCTAGCTAGTCGGCCTCAGAATTATTCTGGGTCCAATTCCAACGGCTCAACGTCTTCCTACTCGAACAGAATCGGCACATTGAGCGTCATTTGTGCAGCTGCGAGTACTTTGAGCCAGTAGTGCTTGAAGCTTTGGTTCTCAAACTTTAGGGCCTCGTTGGCATATTTTTCATTGCCATTTTTCCCCCTCTTCAAAGGCCTTAGACGCCACCAATTACACCTTTTTCATCGTCTTTCTTGCCTCCAGTAACTCGGCCTTGAGCTTCTCAAGATCATCCTTTGTCATTTTCAAGGTTGTGTCAAAAAGGTTTGCACTTTTTTTGGTAGCATGACGAAGTAGATCGATGTGTTTTGTTTTTTATTCTTCGGTGGTGGCCCTTTGTCATTTCTCATTGGCCCTCTTTGTTTCAACCTCAGCCTTCTGCGATGCTATGGCTAGTTTTGCCGCCGTCGACTTGGCCTTACCTTGTTCGGTCTCCATTTTTACCTTGGGCTGATCGACCAACTCGACTACATCATGATGGCGGCGACTAATCTCAGCAATTCGCTCGGCAGCCTACAAAAGCGGCAAAAAGTTGGGACAATTCTTAAAATTTAAAGATATACCAAAAATTACATTTGTTGAATCCAGCTCACCAGTAGATTACACGATCAATACAATGTTCGGCTTAGCGCGGAACATTGCCATGTCCAATGAAAGAGTAATGGCGGTAGTCATACTCAGTGTAACTCTAGGTTCCTTCACTACCGAAGCACCTGTTTGAATGAGCAATCCCTTGATTTTTGGCTGGATAGGAAACAAGGCTGCTAAATCCAGGGTGGGCGAAGCTTTTGGTCTTTTTTCAATCGGTTGCTCGACCGATTGAGTGAACTCGACAGGACACTTGAAACCCTTTTGATCGGCCACAATTTCTTGGGTCATTGGCTCAAGAGTTTGTTATGCCTATTCAATAGGGATGGAGTGAGCAACGATTTCTTTTAACTGAGTCACCATTGGTAGGGGGCCTCATGGCTAGCGCTGGCAGTTCCAACCCCTTTTTTTTTCATAGCTAGCCTCTTAACGTTCCTTTTCTTAACAAATTGCGCCAATGAAAGTGTTTCCCTAGCCCTTTCTTCGGCTCTAGACCCTGATAAATCGTTCAAATCAAGAAAAATATCGGCCTCTTCTTGAGCGCCCTCCAAATCCACTCGAGTAGGAGATGGCATGAATTCTAGATCTCGGTGGGGACTGGTTTCTTCACTTTCGGCAATTTTGATAACCAAGTCGGAACCTCTTTGTTCGGTCTTGATTATCGGCGTCATGTTGTACTTGTTCGACGTTCTCCTCGCCACTTTCACAATCTGATGCTTCAACCACTCCTATATCCCCCAAGTTAACGTAACTTTCAAAGACTAGGGTTGTGAGTTGTCATTCACCTTGAGGAATCAGAATATGATCGGTGGCTGCAAAAAAGGCGTAAGATGGATCATATCTTAGAAGAATATGGTCGGCACGGCCTTATCCTTGGAGATTCTTTTGGCCAGTCTACTCAAGGATGGTTTTAAATTAGGCGAGAATAGCTTCATCCTCTGAGGCAATTGTTTTTTGAGGTCGTTACGTGTAAGGAAGAAATTATTAGTACATTGGAGGCCGAATGGAATTAAATTGAAATACAAACTACTTGGCCACTTGGTTCACCCTTTTGCCTAGAAATTGGGTCCAAATGGTCTTCTTCGGCTCCAAATTCCCAATTAATACTGACAAGAACCATAACATTATCGACCCTCTTCCTCGAACTGGCAAGCATGGTCACTAGTTGATGATCTATAACTTTGGCCCTTAGAAGGAATCGCTCTAGCCGACCGGATGATTTAGCAAAGGCATAGCAGTGCCAAATAACAGGGATGCCTAGTCGAAGGTTGAGTTCTACAATACTTATAATTATTTGGTAGAAATTCATGTTTGGCTGTAAATGAATCAGTCCCCAGTAACAAAGAACAGCTCGAAGAAATGGGTGAAAACGAAATTGTACTTTGCCTTCTGCAATCACTAATAATGGAAGCACTATTGTGCTAGTGTCAGATCTCTCTAGGTCCACCACCATGTCCGCAATGAGTTCTAGTTGAATGCCATTGGGAATTGCGTAATGACGGCGAAAAGTAGTGACCTTGCTCTCAGAAAGCAAAGCTTTCAGGTAGTTTGCCATGGATTTATCAAAGGGCAGGCGAACCGAAGGCAAAGGGATGAACTAGAGGTGAAGCAAGGTCAAAAAATTGTGAAATGCAAATAATGAAAAGAAAAAAAGGGCTCAGAACACTTACAGGTTCTAATGAAGGATGCTCAAGAAAATGAAGACTGAAGCAGTTGCAATCAAGAAGGAGGAACTGAAGGGTTGAAATGTTGAAGTCTTTTCGGAAGTGAACGGATAGAGGCAACAATTTTTTGAAATTACAATTAATAAGGGTTCGGAAGAGAGTGAGGAAGCGAGAAGCTTTACATATTCTCCATCGGGTCCCATCCATCATGTCAGAGGTATGGTAGCGTGTCTATCACATACCCAAATTTCAAGGCATCTGGGATATAATTCAAGTTTGTTGTAATTAGCCAAATGAAGCCAATCCAGTGAAAACCGAGCACGCAATCCACTCGAAGTGAGTTAACCAGGTGCTCGAGGGGCAATTGTGGGAACCGAGTAAATTTAACCACTAAATGGAAAACAGGACACATCCAAGTCCATCTCTGATGGGCCATATTTAGTCAAAGTCCACTAAACTCAAACAAGTTATTATCGCGTAAATGTAGATGGGCTGAAAAGCAGGCCAAGGGCACCAAGGCCATGCATCTGAGCCAAGTATATCGGGTAAGTTGGCATGACCTCATTAGGTGGACCCAGGCTGTCCTTTTCTAAAAAGTATAGTAAGGAGATGAGCCCTGACATGGTGATGATGAAGGGCTAAGGTATAGGAGAAAATCAGAATAAAATATCAAGAAGAATGACTCTATAAGAGGGGAAGAAGGCAAAGGAAAGAGGTATGTTCTAAAAAACTTGCACTCTAAGAAACTAAATATTCTTCTTTCAAAAGAAACTAACTTACTCGTCGGAATGCTAATTCCGGCACCACTGATCGGAGTTATTCTTCTGTTTCAAGTAACATCTCAAGGATCCTTCAAGGGCTTATTTGGATTGAAAGAGTATTTTAAAACCACTCGCCACATATATCATATAAGATTGTCTACATAGTATTTTTGATAAATTTAAAATCACAAAACACTCTAGGATTCCAACAATTTGTGATACATTTTCTGTGATTTCTTATGTGTTTTTAGACTTTTTTTTAAAAAAATAAAATAAGGGATGAAAGCTCAAATCTATTTTTGTAGTAGGATGTTCATTTATTTTCCCATTGAATAATATTTGATATTTTGGGCTCGATTTTTGACACTCACCTAACACCAGCCCAACCCTTCACTGTCCAAAGGCACATGAGCATTTCCAATTTAGTGGGTCGAAACCAAATGCATGCCCAGGTAAAAATCCTTGAAATTATCAAATGCAATTGGTATGAATAATAAGTGGGAAAAAAACTTGCCACACACTGGCGTAAATAGAAAAAAATTTGGTAGCGTTTGGTAAAGTTTTCCAAATATGATTTGAGAATATAGTTATATTTTAAGTTTGTGAGTTTTGGAATTATGATTTAAGTGTGAAATTTTGGTTTAGTTATGAGTTTTGAAAAGAGTTTTGAATGTGAGTTGTCATTCACCTTGAGGAATCAGAATATGATCGGTGGCTGCAAAAAAGGCGTAAGATGGATCATATCTTAGAAGAATATGGTCGGCACGGCCTTATCCTTGGAGATTCTTTTGGCCAGTCTACTCAAGGATGGTTTTAAATTAGGCGAGAATAGCTTCATCCTCTGAGGCAATTGTTTTTTGAGGTCGTTACGTGTAAGGAAGAAATTATTAGTACATTGGAGGCCGAATGGAATTAAATTGAAATACAAACTACTTGGCCACTTGGTTCACCCTTTTGCCTAGAAATTGGGTCCAAATGGTCTTCTTCGGCTCCAAATTCCCAATTAATACTGACAAGAACCATAACATTATCGACCCTCTTCCTCGAACTGGCAAGCATGGTCACTAGTTGATGATCTATAACTTTGGCCCTTAGAAGGAATCGCTCTAGCCGACCGGATGATTTAGCAAAGGCATAGCAGTGCCAAATAACAGGGATGCCTAGTCGGAGGTTGAGTTCTACAATACTTATAATTATTTGGTAGAAATTCACGTTTGGTTGTAAATGAATCAGTCCCCAGTAACGAAGAACAGCTCGAAGAAATGGGTGAAAGGGAAATCGTACTTCGCCTCCTGCAATCACTAATAATAGAAGCACTATTGTGCTAGTGTCAGATTTCTCTAGGTCCACCACTATGTCCGCAATGAGTTCTAGTTGAATGCCATTGGGAATTGTGTAATGACGGCGAAAAGTAGTGACCTTGCTCTCTCTCAGAAAGAAAAGTTTTCAGGTAGTTTGCCATGGATTTATCAAAGGACAGGTGAACCGAAGGCAAAGGGATGAACCAGAGATGAAGCAAGGTCAAAAAATTGTGAAATGCAAATAATGAAAAGAGAAAAAGGGCTCAGAACACTTACAGGTTCTAATGAAGGATGCTCAAGAAAATGAAGACTGAAGTAGTTGCAATCAAGAAGGAGGAACTGGACGGTTGAAATGTTGAAGTCTTTTCGGAAGTAAACGGACAGAGGCAACAATTTTTTGAAATTACAATTAATAAGGGTTCGGAAGAGAGTGAGGAGGCGAGAAGCTTTACATATTCTCCATCGGGTCCCATCCGTCATGTCAAAGGTATGGTAGCATGTCTATCACATACCCAAATTTCAAGGCATCTGGGGTGTAATTCAAGTTTGTTGTAATTAGCCAAATGAAGCCAATCCAGTGAGAACCGAGCACGCAGTCCACTCGAAGTGAGTTAACCAGGTGCTCGAGGGGCAATTATGGGAGTTGAGTAAATTTAACCTCTAAATGGCAAACAGGACACATCCAAGTCCATCTTTGATGGACCAGATTTAGTCAAAGTCCACTGGACTCAAACAAGTTATTATCACGTAAATGTAGATGGGCTGAAAAGCAGGCCAAGGGCGCCAAGGCCATGCATCTGAGCCATGTATATCGGGTAAGTTGGCATGACCTCATTAGGTGAACCCAGGCTATCCTTTTCTAAAAAGTATAGTAATGAGATGAGCCTTGACATGGTAATGATGAGGGCTAAGGTACAGGAGAAAATCAGAATAAAATATCAAGAAGAATGACTCTATAAGAGGGGAAGAAGGCAAAGGAAAGAGGTATGTTTTAAAAAACTTGCACTCTAAGAAACTAAATATTCTTCTTTCAAAAGAAACTAACTTACTCGTCGGAGTGCTAATTCCGGCACCACCAACCGGAGTTCTTCTATTTCAAGTAACATCTCAAGGATCCTTCAAGGGCTTATTTGGATTGAAATAGTATTTTAAAACCACTCACCACATGTATCATATAAGATTGTCTACATAGTAGTTTTGATAAATTTAAAATCACAAAACACTCACCTAACACCACATGTTCATTTATTTTCCCACTGAATAATATTTGATATTTTGGGCTCGATTTTTGACACTCACCTAACACCAGCCCAACCCTTCACTGTCCAAAGGCACATGAGCATTTCCAATTTAGTGGGTCGAAACCAAATGCATGCCCAGGTAAAAATCCTTGAAATTATCAAATGCAATTGGTATGAATAATGGGTGGGAAAAAAACTTGCCACACACTGGCGTAAATAGAAAAAATTTTGGTAGCGTTTGGTAGAATTTTTCAAATATGATTTGAGAATATAGTTATATTTTAAGATTGTGAGTTTTAAAATTATGATTTGAGTGTGAAAAATTTATTTAGTTATGAGTTTTAAAAAGAGTTTTGAATTGAGTTTGAAATGAATGAAGTAACATATGATATTTAATTGAAAAACTTACAACTCATAACAAAACACACAATCCAAAATCCTATTCAAAACTCATAAAAAAAAATTAAAAAAAAAATTTTAGAAATATTTTTTATTTAAAATATAAAAATAATAAGTGCAAAAAAAAAAATACTATTCCGGTCAACCGGTCGGACGTCCAGGAGGACAATCGAGTTAGCCAAATTTTTCTGCCTGGAAAAGAGTTTTCAAAAGTGTGTGTAAAATTATAATTTAAAAACTCAAAATAAATATCACACTCAAATCAATAGGTAAAAATATATTTGGAGAGTTTCTCCAAATACCACCTTTAGATCACAAGCGTAAAACTCATGCTGGCCAAGGTGGGTAGTCGGGAGACCCTCTAATATTTAAATCAATGATTGTCGATAAGCAAGTTAGATTAGGTGTAACCTTTCTTTGAAGCTTGTTGAGCCATATTATTATGTATAAAAAGATTGTACGAATTTTTTATTTGTATATTTTTACTCATTATTTAGTAAGTCTTAAAATATAATGTGACATTATTCATATGGTGTTCCTAATCAGTGACTTAATTATAAAATTAAAAATAAAAAAAAAAACGAAGGGATTTGAGACTCATAGTAGATCAAATCCTAAGTTTTTAATTTTTTTCAATTTAAATTCCAGAATTTGAAATTGGTCCCAATCTTAATCATCCATTAACCTCCTTCTAGAGATGCTAACAGAATTTTGTTACACGTCATTATCTAATTTGTTGTTTTAAATAAATATATCTATCTGCACAAGAAGAGGGCTGCTATTTGGAGTCCAGATCCCCTCCTTGAGCTCCCTCCTTCATTCCCTCCTTGCAAGGGCCTTCGGGTCCACTTTGAGGCCCAGTTTTGATAATCCGAACCGTTCATATTTTTAGATTTATTCAGTATATTATACCTGTAAAAAATCAAATTGATCGGATATCAGAAAGTATGCGTTCAGAAAATTAGGACTACAAACTATTTTTTAATAAACAGTTTTCCGAACACATACTTTATGATATTCGATCAACTTGATTTTTTACAGGTATAATATACTGAATAAATCTAAAAATATGAACGGTTCGGATTATCAAAATTGGGCCTCAAAGTGGGCCCGAAAGCCCTGCAAGGAGGGAATGAAGGACCGAAATGAAGGGGAGGATCCCAATTCTGCTATTTGCCCCCACTTTTTTATTTTTCTCCCCCACCCAAAAAAATAAATTACCTCCATTTTCTCTTTGCATCCCTACCTTAATATCAACTATACCCCCTCGCTCCAAACCAAGCACAGACCTTAGCCCCCTAACCTTAATCTCATCCCCACCAACTCTGGCTGGCAATCCCACTCCTCTGGCAACCTCTCAGCACCTCCCCCACTGACGACCACCCTTCATTTTTTTTTCTCCTAGATCTGCGGCAAAGATCAGGGAAGAAGAAGAAGAAGAGAGAGAGTTTGAAGGAGATCATGGTGTTTTCCACATTGCTTCCCCTGTTACTAACCTAGTAAGTTTTTTTGTTTAATTTTTTACCAACCCTCTATTTGGTTAGGGAGAAAATACCCAAAAAAAAAAAAAAAAGGTGCCAATTGGAACTCAAAATATTGATTTCTTTTCTATCTTGGTTTTACTTTTTTGGACAAAGATATATGTATCTAACAGAGAAAGATCATCCCAACTAAACCCAAATCACTTTGCCATCCCAAAACAATAATTGATTGAATGAGGTGGCGCTTATTGAATCCCAAATACTAGGAATTTTTCAGAAGACAGAAAAACTTGATTTTTCCTTTGTTTTCTCAGCAACCAAACATATTTTATTATTGTTTTTTGTGACATGGGATTGATGGAAATGGTGTTAAAAATTTTGAAGGAAGAAATGGTAGAGCCAGCAGTGAATGGAACAAAAAAATTTCTATTCAGCTTCTTCTCTCTCTCTAGCTATGTCTTCTCATCCATTTTCGGTGGTGGAGGAGAGTGGTGGTAAGGTGGAAGAAGTCGTGGTTGGAAGTGGAGAAAGTGGTGGTCGGTGGTGGAGGAGGGCGGTGGTAATGGTGGGGTGGAGGGTGGTCAGATCTGTTGAAGAAGAAGAATAAGAAGAGAGAGAGAGAGAGAGAGAGAGAGAGAGGAGGCTGTCGTAGTAAAGGTGGAGGGTTAGGGTTAGGGTTAGGATTACGATTAGGGTCAGGGTTAAGGTTATGATTGGAAGGATAGAGATGGGTAAAAATGAAAATTGGTGTTAAGATGAAATCGTAATAAAAAAATATGAAAGTGATGGGTGGTTCAAAGGAGAAAAATAAGTGCTCATATAAGAATTGCTTGAATAGAAGGCTTGTATTTTTTTTATATTTTTTCTTTATTTTGTCCTTCAGCTTTTTTTTTAAAATTTCCTATTATGCGCTTTAGTATGGTTGGTAGAATTAATTTAGGTTAAGAGCTTTTAGAAATTATTCAAGGAATTTGGGTTAATTGTGATAAATTTACAATCTAAAATTAGCCTAATAGTTCAAAAGTTGGGTTTGACTAATTATCCTAATGGTCCAAAAGTTAGAATTTTTGTGAGTTATTTTTTTAAAAAGTGATGTTAAAGAGATTGTTTGTATAGTTGTCATACTCTCAACTTTTGATTTTTGTGTCTTCAACTAAAAAAAACTCCAAAATCACGGAATTTAAAATCATAACTACAGTCGTAATAAAGGCACATAGTTATTACTCAAATATATATATTGACCTTTATCACAAAATAAATCTTAAACTTTTTATTTCGTCAATTTAAACCCTATGTATGAATGTTTAAGGAATGATCATTCAATTCCATCTCATTCAATCTTTTTTCATTGAACCAAACACTTAAGAGTATACTTAAAATACAATAAATAATTCTCTCAAAGAATTAAATGGAATAAAAGATTAAATATATGGTAGATATTTCGAATTGTATTATATAGTACAAGTTATATCATAGGATAAATAGATAAAATAAAGAATTGATAAAATAAGTGTACATTATTGTATTATGTTTGATTATGATGGAATAAAAATATGTAATTAATTTTTATTATTGGTCTATTACTTTTTTGTTAATGATAATGTGGTAATTAACGCTAATGTAACATTTTCTTTTTTAAATTTCTTTTTATATATGTCAAATAATTTTATTTTATTTTTATTTCTTATAACCCTAGCATTGTTAAATTTTTGACAAATAAAAACAGACACATATCCTGTCATTGTGAGGTAAATTGTAATACTTTAAATTGTAAGGTGGTGTTTGATAAAATTGAAAACTAAAAGGTGAAGGTTGAAAATTGAATATTGTAAACTAAATGCTAAATTTATTAAATTGAAAAGCTGTTTGCTAAAAAAAGTGTTAAATACTAGATCAAATTTAAAAATTATTATTTTTAAATTGTAATTTTTAATTTTTATATTATAATGACAACTGTGACAATAACAATGGTTGTAGAGGTAAAGACATAGTGGTTGTGGTTATACGGTGATGGCAGGGAGATAACATTGTGGAGGTAAAAAAAGATAGCCACGGTGGTGGAGAGATGACAGTAATGCAATGGTGACTTTAATGGTGATGTGATGATGGTAGTGAAATTATGATAGTATTTGCTTGGTTCCCATTTTTTAAAAACAGTTTTCAAAAAATTCTTTACTCTTATTTTTCGTATTTTTTTGTTTTTATTGAATTTTTTTAATATTTTATGCAAATTTTTTACTTTTTAGACACACCTAACATAAATACACTTAAAAAGTAAAAAAATTGTAAAAAAAATCTTTTAAAAATTCACTAAATACCAAAAATACAAAAAAAAATACAAGAATTTAGTACATTTTTTGTATTTTTATGTATTTCTTAATTTTTTAAAATATTTTTTCACAATTTTTTTACTTTTTAGACACATCTAAGTAAGGTGCATCTAAAAAAATAAAAAAAAAATATTTAAAATTTTAAAAATATTCACTAAAAACAAAAAAATACGAAAATAAAAAAATAAAAAAATTCAATTTTCAAAAAATTTAATTCAGAAAACTCAAATCAAACACAGTAACAAAATTAGCCCAATAAAAAAAGGCCTATTGTACAGTGACAAAATTAGGATATTTCATTTTTGCAAGTCTCAAGCATTTTTTAATAATACAATAAGAGAATTAGGTTTCTTATTATTGGGTACATAACAAATTACAACTTGACACCTACCATACTATAACAAATTACAAGTGACATTTACCATGCCATACCATTATTGGTTAAATTGTAAACACCTCTTAAGAATCATGCGGGCTTGTTTTTCTTGGAATCTATTTCTCTAATATTAAAACTTGTCATGTTTTAGATAGAGATCAAAAAACAAGAAATAAAATTGAAAATCACAACAAATATTAGTTTAATTTGTTATTACTATTTCTATATAAGACTGGACTTCTCTCTAGTCTGAGAGGTGCTGTTGGGCCTATTGAACCCACTTTTGGATCTCGTTTCGATAATGTGAACTATTCATATTGTAAGGTTTACCGAGTACATTATCCCTACAAAAAATCAAGTTGATTGGATAACTACAATCACGTGTTCAAATTAGTTTTGATTGAAAAAATGAACAGTGACAAAATAAACAGTTCATACAAAACTGATCTAAACACGTAATTACAATTATCCAATCGACTTATTTTTTGCAAGGATGATGTAGTCGACAAACTTTAAAATGTGAACAGCTTGCATCATTGTACAAGGCCTAACAATAGGCCCAATATCACCTCTAGTCCGATTAAGGACTAGAGAGAAACTTGGCCCTTCTATATATTAGCATTTTTATTATAAATACATGTAAATATATCGGTAATGCTATATTACAAACCTCCATATTCAAGTTATGACATTTCGTAACTAACATCTCAAGAGACTATAACCAAATAACTCAAAGGTCATAACTAAACAACATATAGTACCATAGAGTTTCTATATATATATATAGAGAGAGAGTGAGAGAGAGAGAGAGAGAGAGTGAGTGTGGCTTCTCTCCAGTCCTTCATCGTACTAGAGAGGTACTGTTGGGCTCAATGGGTCCACTTTTAGGCCTCGCTTTGATGATTCGAAATGTTCACATTTTAAGATTCGTTGAGCATATCATCTATGCAAAAAATCAAATCGATTAAATAATGACAATCACGTGTTTGGATTAGTTTTTTATAAATAAATAAAAAAAATAGACAGTGAGAAAATAAACAATTCCTACAACATTGACATGAACACGCAGTTTCCATTATCTGATCGACTTGATTTTTTGCATGTATGATATACTTGGCAAACCCTAAAATGTGAACGGTTCGAATTATCAAAATGAGGCCCAAAAACTAGCCCACTAAGCCGAACTGGATGGTCTAATCCGATAGAGGATCAGACCTATATATATTTTCAATTTCCATGTATAGCACCATAGAATTTTCATATTCCATATATATATATATATATATATAATATCCCTATATATATTTTGAGAGTTTATGAATGATATATTCGACAAAACGTACAATATAAACAGTTATATTTGTTTAATCTTCTACTCCATCCACTTTCATAAAGAAAAATCTTTTTTAACATAATAATCTCAAAGAATATTTAATTAATTGAAATGAAGGCTAAATGCCATTAAATTGAAATAAAATTATTCTTCTTTAACATCTGCCAAATAATTACTCCATTATATTTTTCTTTTATCAAACAAACTCTACCTTAAAGTCAAAAAATCAATTTTTTTTTTTTAAAAATGTGCAACTCGCTCGTGGCAGGCACGGGCTTAATCCCCATCTATATATATACTACTTGCATAGGCGTCGAGCTTCGGACGATTAGCCATGCCTGTGATAAGAGAAAAAAATTGAATTGTTAAACTTCTAATATTTATGTAATCCAATTATGGTGTATTATTTTGAGTAAGTATACTAGTTGCGTGGGTGTCATGTTTCAAGGATTATATACTAATCAAAACTAAGGCAAAATACGGAGAAATAATTTTTTTCAACAACATAAACAACTATTTATTTTTTTAATTAAAACGAAACTGAGGAAACAGAGAGCTTTAAATATAGCATATTTACTCAAAATAATACACCACAATTACTTTTAAGTACACTATATACCATGAACATCAATTGTCAAATCACATACATGTTTTGACAGTTCTGCTAGGAAGAAAATAAAGTTTAAGAAAGGAATATGTAATTGAGTTGTGGTACAGAGCCCGAATGGGCAACGGCTCAAATGGCTCAAAAAAAATTTTTTTTTTTTTTTTTTTTTTTTTTTTTCTTTTCAGCCGGAGAAAGGAGGAAGACGAAGGAGGGGGAGGGGGAGGAAGGAATGGAGGTCGACAAAACGTACAATATAAACAGTTATATTTGTTTAATCTTCTACTCCATCCACTTTCATAAAGAAAAATGTTTTTTAACATAATAATCTCAAAGAATATTTAATTAATTGAAATGAGGCTAAATGCCATTAAATTGAAATGAAATTATTCTTCTTTAACATCTGCCAAATAATTACTCCATTACATTTTTCTTTTATCAAACAAACTCTACCTTAAAGTCAAAAAATCAATTTTTTTTTTTAAAAAAATGTGCAACTCGCTCGTGGCAGTGCTTAATTCCCATCTATATATATACTACTTGCATAGGCGTCGAGCTTCGCACGATTAGCCATGCCTGTGATAAGAGAAAAAAATTGAATTGTTAAACTTCTAATATTTATGTAATCCAATTATGGTGTATTATTTGAGTAAGTATACTAGTTGCGTAGGCGTCATGTTTCAAGGATTATGTACTAATCAAAACTGAGGCAAAATACGGAGAATAATTTTTTTCAACAACATAAACAACTATATACCATGAACATCAATTATCAAAACATGCACAAAACAACTACAGAGAGCTTTAAATATAGCATATTTACTCAAAATAATATACCACAATTACTTTTAAGTACACTATATACCATGAACATCAATTATCAAATCACATACTCGTTTTGACGGTTCTGCTAGGAAGAAAATAAAGTTTAAGAAAGGAATATGTAATTATATCTAAAGGAATAACACCAACAGTATTTGTGCAGAAATTTTCATCACCAAACAATTAGTCTAATTTCTCTTGGAATAGGATGTTCCTCGGCCTATTGGGTAAATTTATCAGACTGAAAATAAGAGACATAAATATATTCAATAATGATCACCAACACATGTTTCAAGGTAATATATTTGCTCTTGAATTAATAGTACAACAATGATTCATCCCACTAATGCATTAAAAAAGTAATAAAAAAAAAAAAACACAATTTCAAGACCAAAACATCACATCATTTATGGCGGGACCCACTGCCACCTAATTAGTGGGAGCACTAATTAATGGGAGCAAGCATTTTTCTTAATAGTATAGTTCATATTTTTTTAATATTATTAAACCTTGAAAAGAACAAAATAGAAAATGTGCCAAAGAAACACCATTTGTGAAAAACATCATGATGAAAGGGTATTCACACAAATCAGACTGGTGACGCCTCTTGTCAATAGATGTAAAAATAAATATCCCCAACGCAAATAAATAAAATAAAATAAAAACATGAATATTTCATAATCTATTGAATCAAGAGGAAACCAAAAAAGAAAAAAAAATACAACGTTAAAATAATGCAACTATTGAAAAGCTATACATCAGGCAAGTTAGAGCACAAAATATCTGATACATAAACGCTACGTATAGATACAATCAAAGGAGACCATCTTACTTAGGTCCAGGTTGATTCCAAGAAAAACAATCATTTGCCCCCACCTAGAGCTAAGTAAGATTGATACTGAAGATTTTGCTCACTGGCAGAACTGCTTAAGTCCAATTCAACTTTGATAGCAGGAGTGTATTTGAATGGAACGAAAAGATACAAAGAAGTGATGTCTTGCTCAGGTCCAAGTTGGTTCTGAAAAAATAATTGTTTGCCCCTACCTGGAGCTGAGTAAGACTAATGCTGGAAGTGTAGCCCTGAAAGAATTATCCAAGTCTGTTCCAATGCTGTTTGCATGCAGCAGTACTGAAGTGTTAATGTTTTTGTACTTAAGAAATTCTATGCTTTTAAAAAAGAAATGGTTATTTGAAAAATCCGTTAGTGCGGTTTCTACTAAGCAATTTCACTTGGCTAAGTTCCATTTTGGTTGCCAAACATAATTCCACCAAGCAATCTCACTTGGCATGTTTGAGTGCAGACCAAAATCAAATTCCGTTCAATCGCTCCAAAACTAATTTCGTTTGGTAAACACTAAAGTTAATCTGTTTGGTAAACTCCAAAGCTAATCACTTTCATGTTGCCCCCCAGGGCTTGGATTATAAAGACTTTTAAGTAATAATCTGTTCTGGCCATAAAGCTTATACAGGAGCTGGAAACAAAAGTTTAAAAAAGTCGGAAGACATTCTCATTAATCAAAAGATAAATGCCTTTACACTTAATGGATAATTTTGGGGGCTAGTTTATTGATAGTACTTCTTGAGGTTTGCTACATTCCAGGTCCGAGGTATGGCCTTGCCCTTGAGATTCTTCATGTAGTATACTTCATTCCCAGCACCTCCTCGCATAATTACGCAGTGTTTCCTTCTATTCCTTTCGGAGACCGAACTAGGTGTCTGGCTCCTTAGGAATTTTAGTGTTGGAGACAAATCTGGCTAAGAATTCTTCGAAAAGCTGCTTCCATAATAAAAAAACAAAAATCTACTTTTAGATTGTTATCACTCAGTGGTTGTGTGTACGTGTAAATAAATGTATAAATAAAATAAACAACAAAATAACAATAAATAATCCAAAAAATAATTATATAAAGTAAATTCTGAATCAATTGCTTACAGAAATTATAAGTCGAGGCTTGTGTTGGACACAATCTCCTTAAAGTAAATTTCGCCTTCGCTTCGGTGCTTCGAGATTTAACGACGTCTACTTCTCAAGATGCAACAACTACTACTTGATTTGCAGTACTACAAAATCAAGTCTAGTGAACCAAACAATGCTGTAACTCTCTCTTTCTTTTCCTAAAAACTAAATAATAGACAAATGCAGGAGCACATGAGGACGAACAGAAGAAGAAATGAAAAAAATGTTTGGAAAATTTGATAAAATGAATTGCTGGAATGGCAGGCTATTTATAGCCTACCATGCACCTATTCGGGTTGGACTTAGTGGTTGTTTGGAGATGGCCAGAAAGGTGCAACCAAAACAACATTGGTTCGGAAAGGAGGCAAATTCGAATTCAAAATTTTGGCGTAAAATTTGAATTATTTTTGTATAGAAATTTTTTTTTTTCCGCAAGAATTTGAAAAAAAAATTCAAACGAATTTCATCCAAAAAATTAAAGTTAGGACCGACTTGACCTACAACCGCGCCTGGCTCGACCGGTAGCGATGGTGTGCGAGCGTGTGGTGGTTTTGGGTCAAGCCCACTTTATCCATAACTCTCCTCCTTACAAAACTTGGGGTGCCCCTTAGGGCCCATCCCAAGTGTGGCAAGCTAAAGTATATATACTTAAAAAAATCCTTAAACCTTTCTTATGTAGGACAAACACATTTCACAAATGTATAGAAAATTCACCTAAAGCCATTTCCATGAACCCAAAAATGCGTGTTGAATTCTCAATCATCCGTAAATGGCTTTGAGCAACCAAATATACGATGTTATTCACTACGCGACATTAAACATAAACACAGTTAGAAACATTAAAAATAACACTTGAATCCTATCTTAATTAATACTCAAAATCAGCAAAATAAAGTTTTGACAAAACCATTTTCCAACGAGCCCCACTCCCGCCTTACCACAACTATCACCACCTACTAAATTTGCCCCACCGTAGTCCACTCCACGCTGCCTTGTTGCCATCCCTAATTATCGTTGTCCAATTGCAGCATCTTTCAATTTGCCCACATCCACTCAAGTCGTTCACTGAAAACCCCACACTTCCCTTTCCCTGTAATGATTGACACCCCGGCTCTCTTCTCTTGACAGTGGCATCTACCGCCATCGCGCCCTCTTCTTACTTTGCCATGACTAATCCATCTCCCTTCCCCCAGCAAGATTGTGAAACTTTAATGGTGAACCCCAAACCTACATTCTAATTATAAAAAAATTATAAAAAAAAAAAAAAAAATAGAGAGGAAGAAAGTGACATATATCAAAATGACAAAAAAATAAATATATATATGTATATATATCAATAAAAAAATAAGTATTTTGACAAAATTGTCCCTATCCGGTTAGTACTTGTTGATAAATATGAACGATGATTAAAATTGATATAGTTCAAAAAGCCTAGGATTTAAGCTTATACACTTAAAAATTCATGGTTTTATTTATTTCTGGGTCAAATCTTGGCAGTGTTTGTTTTGGTAAATTTTCTTCTGTTTTTTTTGGTGAAAAATTCTTTGGGCTTTCCAACCGTCCAAGTTTAAATGGGCCGATCTAGTATTCCAATGGCCCATAACAGTTTTGGGTAGGTTGGCTTAATATGGGCCAACAAAACCTAACAAAATGCCTTTAAATTTGTTTCCTGCCAACTATCAAGGTTCACAAATATGTATAACCTCTTCACGAAGGAAAAAAAAAAAGAAAAAAAAGTCTCCAATACTAAAAGAAAATGATGGAATTCTTATATCCCCTTCTTTCAAATGGATGACTCTAACCTAAAATAAAAATAAAAAATAAAAAATTATTCAATATTTCCAGAATATAAGTTTTACTCCTACTTCATTCACCTTTGTCTTTCTTTTATTTTTTATTTTTTTTATTTTTCTTCTTCTACACAAATCAAAGATCCAAACATAACTTAAAGATTTATATTGTATATATAACAAAAATGTTTTCAAAATTAACTAATCATATCTTGCAAAATATAATGTCACGAGTAAAAAACCTTCCTCTTATTTTATCACTTCCAAGATTTGCTTATTTAAGTTTAAAAAATAATTAAAAACTAAATTTTTTTCAGAAAGTAAAGAAATTTAAAGATTAAAGTTCATAACGATATAATGTCATGAGAAGCATATACCTCAAACTTAAAATTATATGGTACAACTAAAACCTTTGTCCAAATGCATAAACAACATATTGCCTCCGAAAAAAATACAAAAAAAAAGTTTTATCTCCCAGGCAAAAAGAGAACCAAAAAGAAGAACAAGAAAGCAAATCAACAACCACCCATTCAAAAGGCAAAAACATCACTTGAAAGGGGAGCATTTTGTTCACCACTGAAATTTCCTCCTCCGAGAACAAAGAGGCCTATTGACTGATACGGTGGTGACATATTAGCGGCAACAAATGCATAATTTATATTCGGTATCTAGCAAGAGGGTCCTTAAGGAGGAGGCGTTCATGGTAGATTCTCCACGCATAATCCTCGAAAGAAAATGAATTGAATTTGAACGCCCCATCTTCTCTTGTATCTGCACTAGTATCACCATTATCATCATCGTCTTCTTTGTTGAGCTGGTTGTCCTCTTCACCATTATAAACAGTGAGCTTTGGAAGGAGGGGAGAGACCATGCTTTCTAGAGGAAGAGTTACCAACAACGACATTGATATGCAGTGTGCATTGTTGTTGTTGCTGCCATCTTCAAAACTTGGAACTGGTCTTCCTCTCACTTTCTTCATCTTTCCATTGCTCCACACCTGTCAATTCATTCATTCAATTATACATCACATACATTAGAATAGAAGAAGGCTAAGATGATCATTTTCTTGGTTAATCAGACTCAAAAGGTAGGGAAAAAAAAACAAAACAAAACAAAACAAAACACCACATGAACAAAGAGTTGAGAAAAACAAACAAACTCATTCAATTTGCAATTAAAAAGAGAGAGAGAGAGAGAGAGAGAGAACAGAAACTGCATCAGCATGAACTAATCATATCCTTGTATAATTGTATTTCGCCAATTACATCATTATATTTTCTTCTTCAGCTAATCATATGCAAGAATGTCCAATTATTATTATTGTACGAAAATAATTTTCAAAATTTTTTAAAGTGTTTCCTAAAAAGGGTATTTTAAGATAATTTTTTCAAAACTAATTTTGGACAATAGTTTGTCAAACAACGGGGTGTTTGGGAACTTAGTTTTTGGATTTTTTTTTGTTTTTTTTTCATTACAAGACAAATGTTTTACAAAACTAAAAAAGACAAATCCAAACAAAATATCATATCAAACCCCATAATCATTTCACTTTTTCTCTCACAAACATTACATCCAATCACAAAAAAACTCAACTATCTTCTCAAACACAAAAAAAAAATTCTCCAATAATATCCTACAACTAAAAAAACCTACAAAAAAATCCACTTTCCAAACACCCAAAAACGTTTCCTTAATCAATTTTCATTTTCCTAACAGTAGAGAATAATTTAAAAAAAAAAAAAAAAACATACCAAAGGCTAGTCATTGTCAAAAAATCCTCCTTGAGTTTGAGGGGGGCTGTTAGAATATAATATGTAAAGTGTTGCTTTAATAATTAGGTTAGTATAATAATTAGTATGCTTTAATAATGTACCTTTAATAATGTTGTTTGGTTTGTGCTTCTACTTTAGGTTTGTAATTGTTCTCCCTCTCCTCTATAAAGGAGAGAGCTCAACACAACATTTAATACATCTATCAATACACAATTTATTCTTTCCTTTTATCTATACATGTTATAGATTAAATCTTTCATGGTATCAGAGCTAAGTTAACCACCTAGTAATTTCGCTTCACCGGCGGGCGGCAGCCTCGCCTTGGCCGCCCGCCGGACGATGAGAAAACTAAGCACATAACATGTCTGCCATACCTCCCAGTTTCGATCCTCCGCGGCCGCTTCCGTCGCCAGTGAGTGATGCCATCTGCTACTTATGCATACCATGCAGCCCAGTGGCTTCCCCATCAACGATGCAACAACCCATGCAATACAGCCCATTAGCCTCCCCGTCAACCATGCAACTGCAAAACAGGTCTTACAGCCCAGCGGCCTCCCCATCTCCATCGACGACACCGAACCTTTTTTCCACTTCCGAAAAAGTCAGTTCCCCAGAGGGCAGTGTTTTGCTGGGATCCTCGTCAAATGACTTGGCTTGCTCAAGGTATGCATCCATACGCGGTGTGGCAAACATGCGCAGCTTTTCCACATCATCACCTTTTGCAGCATAACGCTGGCGATTATGGGAAGTCTCTGAAGAGAGTGCGAAAGGACGCCCTTGCTTTTCGTAGATTTCCTGAGATTTCATCAACCTTTTTATCTGTTGCAGCTCAGATTTCAGCATCTCAATCAACGGCACACACACAACACATGCACATCATTGACAAACCATACACCGAGCTCCATTCTCCACAGCCACAGACACACGGCAGCAGCAACCCAACATACACTCCACACACCCGACAAACACACACAGACCCAGCACACACAAGGGGGAGACCATACACACAGCTTCATACACGCTGCCATAGACAGAGCTTTATACACACTTATCACACCCACGGGTAGGACCTTTACACCCAGCAGAGGCATACACAACACACACAAGGACACTCGACACACCTCTCTCTCTCTCTCACAGAGCTCTCTCACTCTCTCGGCACCTCTCTCTCGGACTTCCTCCTTTCTTTTATTTTTTATTCATCATCATATTCTCCACCACCTTCCTTTCTTTTTTTTTAAACAATATTTTTTGAACCAAAACCATGTGCTGGTTTTAAACAAACTAATGGCCACCTATCCACCACAACCACACCCAGCTTTTCTTTTCTTTTTTTTTTATTTTTTTTTATTACCCACAAACCCCACTCCACTTTATCTATTTCTTTTAATTTTTTTTTCTCTTTATCTGTCTACCCATGTGTGTATCTCTTTATTCCCACTTCCTTCCCCTCTTCAATAAAATAATTCTCCACTACTTCATCTGCAAAAAAAAAAAAAAAAAAAAAAAACGCACACCCCACCTGCGTGGTCTCACTTTTTCCTTTTATTATTATTCTTATTATCTCAAATAATCCCTACACTCATGTTTTCCACTGGCAGTGTCCACTTTTGAACCCATCCCTACTTTATTTATTTTTAATCCATTTTCCTATGCCTTTCCCCACCACTTTTGACCCTAAAAATTTTCAACCCATCATTTCTCCTTCACCTTTGGCACCCCACTCACCCCAAAATAAAATACCTTTCTTTCTTGTCCAGCATGTGTCTCTCCCCTCATGGTGAGCATGGTTACACACCATGCGAACCACTCAAGCTGGTGAGCATGGTTATACACCATGGGAACCACCTAAGCCACCCCATATATGGTGAGTATGGTTACACACCATGCGAACCACTCAAGCTGGTGAGCATGGTTATACACCATGGGAACCACCCAAGCCACCCCATGGCGCACTCCCTAAACAATAGTTTGTCAAACAACGGGGTGTTTGGGAACTTAGTTTTTGGATTTTTTTTTGTTTTTTTTTCATTACAAGACAAATGTTTTACAAAACTAAAAAAGACAAATCCAAACAAAATATCATATCAAACCCCATAATCATTTCACTTTTTCTCTCACAAACATTACATCCAATCACAAAAAAACTCAACTATCTTCTCAAACACAAAAAAAAAATTCTCCAATAATATCCTACAACTAAAAAAACCTACAAAAAAATCCACTTTCCAAACACCCAAAAACGTTTCCTTAATCAATTTTCATTTTCCTAACAGTAGAGAATAATTTTCAAAAAAAAAAAAAACATACCAAAGGCTAGTCATTGTCAATGTTAGTATTATTAGTATACAGAAAAGCTGTAAAGTAAAGCATAGCTAGTTGTCATTTATATTATATAATATGTAATGTTTCTTGCTTTCGGTGTCTAACTTAGCATCCTATGCTGTCATCTCATCTCTATAAAGAGAGTGTTCATCTTCTTGTAATAACACACAGAAATACAGAGTTATTCATTTTGCTCTCTCTCCCTATCTTCTATCAATTTATAAAGAGAGTGTTCATCTTCTTGTAATAACACACAGAAATACAGAGTTATTCATTTTGCTCTCTCTCCCTATCTTCTATCAATTTATCTTACAGTCAAAAATGAAAATATGCTCAAGAAGATCGAATAATTGAACAAAATATGGTAGGCTTGGGTCCACCATTGCAGCATTGCTTCTCCACCTCTCCATCAGAAATCAATGGACATGGGCGGCCTTCCATGATTGTTTTTCCCCTTAAATAGATTGCAAGTGATGTTGACAGTTTAAGCCGGCCAACTCATCATTATTGTTTATTTTCTTAATATTAATATTATCAGATAAACAAGACAAGACTTGAGAGCTCTCCAACTCCATCACTACACACAACAATCGGATTTTAATACTCTCCATCAAAATGGGATTATTTGAGATGACCTAAATAAATGTATTTTTTATCTTTTTATAAAAAAATATACAGAAAAGTAGAAGGGTGATGTGACAAAAAAAAATAAAAAAATAAAAATATAGATTATTTAGGGAATGCGAAACCACCCATAAATATGACAATTGATAACTTCCAAGTTTTAATTTCCAAATTTAAATAAGTTCTAAAAAATTTCAAAATCATCTTTTAATTTTAAAATAAATGTTTGCGATGCAAACTTTTTTTGTATTCATTAATTATAAAATTAAAATTTGTATTTTATTCATTAAATTGGGGGATGTGTATCAATATATCTTCATTAGTTTGGTTAAGTGGGGTCCCTTTGGCGCCTATTACGGCCCTTTGTAACTTTTCTCATTCTATTTAACTGTTTTCAACAAAACCAAAAAACAAAAAAATAAAACAAAACAAAACATATATATTTTTTAAAAATTAATTTAAACAACCCCAACACACAAGTACAGGGTCAAATTGATTTCATTTGAAATGAAGTTAATCCAATCAAAACCCATGTTGAAGTCATCAAAAAAAAAAAAAATGGAATAAAAAAAAAAAAAAATGGAACAAAAAAAAAAATCTAATCAATTGGTAACAACTTAATATGAATAAGAGTCTTAAACAACTTTTTTGGATCACAAAAACAAAAAATATATTATAAATTATAATAAAATATGATAATGTTAGATAAATTATGAATATAGTTTAAAACTATCAGAACAATATTTGAGAAACTTGTTTAAAATCTTTATTTAAATTGATTGTATATCAAAAATAAAGTTCGAAAAGTGATGAAAAAAATTTAAACAAATGGAAAGGACCTATCTTAAACCTTGATTAATTGCGTACATTTGCATCAAAAAAAGATTAATTGCGTACATGAATATTTATTATTAACATTATATAAATTAGAGGCGTCACTGTTTGGGTTCATGAACTGTTAATTGTTTTAGACCACAATGTAAAGGTCATCACAAATTTTTTAGGTCGATCTGTTGTCATCTAAAAAATTAGTGGTTAAAATTAATGGTTCAGATTGGGCCATTTTGGAAACACACCAAAAAAATTAATTTTTTGGCTTTTTAACTTTTTTTTGCCAAAAAAAGTCAATTTTTTTACCCAAAACAACCCAATTTTTTGTCAAAAAAATCAAAAAAATCATCTTTTTACCAATTTCTCAAAACACTCCATTATCAAAATGAGACCATAATAGATCTAACAAGTCTAAATAACATTGTCCGGTTTACATCTACTTCCATATAAAATTATTACATTTTACAAATTTTTTGTATTTATAATAAGGGTGTGTGTAGTACGGTTTTAGTAATTTGAGAGTAAAATTATAAATTGAATAGAAGATTAGCAAATCACAATTTTAGACAGATTGACGGATTGAAGAATATTCAAATCAATTATCAAGTATTTACATAATATAAAATACTAATTTACATAATATTTTTCATATATATAACACAATAATTTTATATAATATTTTCATAGATATATAACTATTAATTTGTAAAAAATTTCATATCTTAAATTTTTTTCCACACTGATTTTTATTTTGATATTTCATTAGAAGTTAAAAAATATATATTTATTAGTTATAACGGAGCGGTGTGATTTCGAAAACGGATTATAAAATTTAAAGTTTAATTCGTGATTAGTGGATTGATGCAGATCAATATGATTTTAACGGATTAAGCAATATTTTACACCGTCTTAATTTATTAATACGACACTTATCTATATTATTGATAACCAAACCAAACCTTAAGTCCCATCAAATAGAATCGGTTACATGAATCTTCCTTCTCCATACGATTCAATCAAAGGTTATTTTATCAATCAAATTAAATAGATCTATATTACTATTTATAATGTTAGCCAACGTTAATTTAAGTCTACCCAATCCCTGATACTTTCATCTACAGCATTGCATTTCTTCATTATGCAGATTCTAAAAGTTCATTTTTATATGCCACATCATTTTATTTTACCTGAGCAATGTCGCCGAGTGTGACCAGGATCGAGTCGACCCGAGGCGAGTCCGAAACCCAACCCGAATCCGCCAGCAATGAGTACTTCCGGCACCTGATTTGGTACTCTAACCCGACTACATACGGGTAAAACCTAACCGTAGTGTTACCCGGAGACCCTTCCGAGATCCACATCAACGAACAGACCCGAGTGGGGTCCTCCCGGACCGGGTTCTCAAACCCCACCGCGCACGATAGCGCTTCGACCACCTCCAATCCTACCTTCTCCATTTCACGAGTGAACTCACGAAGCGAAGATAATGACAACTCGGTCGACTCGGGAGAACAAGCCGAGTCGAAACAGAACGAGTCAGAACTCGTTCCGTCATCATCCTCGTTGTCATCGCAGTCAAAGCCAAGCGGCCAGTTTTTGGGGAAATGGATTTGTTTTTGATCATTCGAGAGGGTGAAGAGAGAGAGGGAGTCTGACTCGGCGGAGCGAGCGAGTTGGGGAGAAATGGAGTGGTTGGTGAGGTGGAAGAATCCGAATTGGCAAGAGGCGGAGAGGAGGTCGGTGAGGAGGGTAGGGTTTTGGGGGGAGAGAGAGATGAGAGGAGGAGAGGTGGTGGTGGTGATGGTGGTTGGTGGAGGAGAGAGGCGCGTAGGGAGGGAGAGAGTGGGAGGGAGGCGGTGGAGCAGACGAGATAAAACGTCGGCGGAGGGGGCGGAGGAAGGGAGGGGATTGGGTTGGGTTGAGGGTGTCGGTGGTGGAGCTGCAGTGGTGCCGTAGGGGTTTGGTAAGTGGTGAGTTGAGGACGCCATTTTTATGATTCGTAGACAGAGCGAAACAAGGGTAACGACAGATGGAGGACCCAGACACCTTTCACGGTTTCACTCAAATATAAGCACCAGGGAACATGAAATGCATTATGAAATTTGATTAATGTGTAATTTTTTATTGCATATATAATTTAAAAGTTCAGAATTTTTCGTGATAATATTTATGATATTTTTTTTTATAATTCCTAACAGTACTTATATGCACCAGAGACAATTGATGTAGCATGTTCTTGTTTGGGAAGATGATTTTGGTTTAAATAATAAATAAAAATAAAATAAATTAAAATAATTGATAAAATAAAATATTATATATAAATTATATTTTTTTTTTCACATCTGTTAAATCAATTAAAAAAATTAATTAACTTTCTAAACATAACATTTTTAGTCAAAAATAGTTAAAATGCCAAAAAAATTAACTAAAATAACCAACTTTCTGAAGTAATTCAAAATAATAAAATATGGTATTTTGCAAATTTATGATAAGATATTTTGAAAAAATTACAAATCAATGGAATAGTAAAAAATATATTTTTTTTACGATAGTATAAATTTTCTGTATGCATGGTTCAAATCCTTTGTGTTTGGTATAAATCTTCTTGGGCAAATTATATTAAACCTCCTTTAAACTATCAATCATTTACACTTTATCCCCTCAAATTATTTGAAAACTATTTGAATTTGAACATTAAATCTTTTTGTTAGTCCTCTATAAAATATATTTGAATGAAAAATTATCATGTGTTATGCACATGATGGAGGACTCAGACAACTTTTACAGTTTCACTCAAATACACTAGAGACAATTGATGTGGCCTGTTTGGAAAGATGATTTTGGTTTAAAATAACTATAAAATAAATTAAAACCGTTAATAAGATAAAATATCACATTTAAGTTATAATTGCTTTATTTTTTTTACAATTATCAAATTAATTATTAAAAAAAAAAGCCAATCAACTTTTTAAACACAACTTTTTTAGTTAAAAAAATAAAAAAGCTAACTAAAATAGCAAATTTTGCAAACCAATCCAAAATAATAAAATAATGGTATTTTACAAATTTATGACAAAATATTTTGAAAAAATTACAAATCAATGGAACAGTAAAATATATATATGATGGTATAAATTTTCTGTATGCATAGCTCAAATCCTTTATATGTTTGGTACAAAAAATTTTTATGCGTTAGAATTGTACCATAAAAGATTTAAGGGGAAATTAACATGATAACTTTTTTTTTTTTTTATGGTACTTAGAAAATGTATTATCATGATACTTTTAAAAAAATTATTATAGGTACATGAAAAAAATTATAATTTTAATAATTAATATCCGTAAATTTTATCACTTATCTATAATTATCTCTTAGAATTTGAACTAAATTGAAATTTTTCCAAGATTTAATCCATAATATAATAATTTTTTTATTGTATCACTGATTTATAATTTCTCTAAATATTTTAAAATAAAAATAGTGTGGGTTTTCAAGTTTAAAGGCAGCATTAAATTATTGCCAAAATAAGTTTTTCAGAATAAAAAGTACTTTTCAATTTAAATCACACATTAATCCTAATGTAGTGTGGTCCTTATATTTGGAATGAATGTGTTTTAGATGGCAGAGGTCTTAAAAGATTTATTAAATTTTTTATCAAATATTTTATATGGGTATAAGTATTAGACCTCATGTGAGAGATTTGATAAAAATTTTGATAAATCTTTGAAATCTCTAACATTTTCCATTTTAGATATGAGTAATATTACAATGCATATTTCTTATTTGATGTCGCACATGGTAAGTTTATTATTTTAGTGTAAATTATTTATAAGTCATATTTGGAAAACTTATACAAAATATGGTCCTGAAAAAACTTATAATCCAATAAATCCTTTGGTTTTCTTGTGAACACATTTACCCTCAATCTTAATTAATTAATAATCTAATTAATGATAATACCATATATGGGAAATACAATGTTACTATATATTGTGATCATATCTATATAGTTAAAAATTTAAAATTTAAAATAACATAATTAATGGCGATATCATATATGAAAAATCTAATATTACCATAGATTGTGATCATATTTTAAATACTTAGAAATTTAAAATTCAAAATAACCTAATTAATGGCAATATCATATATGGGAAACCCAATATTACCATAGATTGTGATCATATCTATATGATTAGAAATTTGAAATTTGAAATGTAAATGTATCATATGATATTTTCAAACCCAATGTGACATTTCTAAACTCAACGTGACATTCTCATATGCTTCTAAAATTTAAAATAACTTGATTAATGGCAATACCATATATGGGAAATCTAATGTTACCATAGATTATGATCATATTAATATGGTTAGAAATTTGAAATTCAAAACATAAATGTAACATGTGACATCCCAAATTCAAGGTGACATTCTCAAACTCAACGTGACATTCTCATATACTTCTCATTCCAAACCCAACGTAAATGTAACAAGTAACATTCCAAACTCACCGTGACATTCCCATATGCTTCTTATCCCAATCCCAACATGACATTTCAATACTCCACCATTGAATTATGAATAATATAACCTCCTAAATGTAACATGTAGCATCCCAACCCAACTCATGTATTGAACTACCATCACCCACAACTTAGCGTAACTTCAACATCAAACGATGAAATTCAATCCACATTCAATTACAAACCTAATTCCCCAATAATTTTGCACAATGTACACTGACATGCATGTAAACACTGATTACAACAAAGACACAATACACATTCAAACGCATATACAACCGAATAAACACACAAATGTCATCTACTACATGGTGCATGTGGATTAACGTTACACACTAAATGTAACATGCATTATAAAACTATCATCCAGGTCCCAATGTACAATTGCCATCATATGACGTAGTTCACATTCGACATCCAATTAACAATCAAAACCAAACACTTCCAACTCAACTCTTGAACCCATACACACCACTCCACACATCGAACATATCAAACTGCATCCACCATCATAATGTTAAACACACACATTCGATCAGAACATTGGCCAACGTGTACCTATTAATAAATGTAATAGATTGTCAATGCCCTATTAAAGATGAGCAATCCATGCACTTCAACAAACAGTAACACACTCCAACAACAACAAAAAAACATCTTTCCCTCAACTGATTGAAGTTGAAATCTGTCGAAGGAATCAACACACAACTATCAAACTTCATCATATTATTGACTATATCCACATCCATTTAAGTAACATTTTGAAAATGCACTGGAATTTAGCGATCAAGGCCAAAAAACTCGCACTGTCGTTGTCTATAGACTCGTCTTTCCTAAATGCCTTCCCAAATATAATATGATGAATGAGAAAATAAGGTACAATATAGAAACAAATTGCGGGTATAATAGTACACTAATATCATTCATTTATAACTCATAGGACTTTATGGAATGCAACCCTATTTAAATAGGATTTCAAATTCTAAAAGAATATTCATAGGATTTTACATTAAATAAGTCTTCCAAATATAACTTATAAATAATTTTTCCATTATTTTATTAATATCTAATTAATTTGCATGTGTTACCTTAAAAATGATATATGAAATGTGATGAAAGAAAACGATCATTATAAAATAATACATAATTATACAAACAATTCTCCGTTTGTCAAGTGAGTTGAGATTAATTTAGTTTATTACAGGACAAAATAGGTTAAAAAATTAATAAGACAAAATCTCACATTTAAACAATAATCATTTAATTTTTTTTTTCCTACGAAACTATATGAAAAGCCAAAAGTTCTTTTTAAACGGAAATTTTTTTTTTTTTTTTTTTGGTTGAAGTGTTAATGGAGGCCTAAGCCCAACTATAGAGAAGAATTACGCAAGGACCCAAATCCTTGCAGGTCCTGATCTAACAAGGAGAGCAATAAACTAGGAGGCACCGACAACATCTCCGATCCGCTGCTGCTTGACTGATTTGGCTAGGTGGTCTGCACAGATATTTGTCTCACGCCAAATGGGTTGCAAATTACAACACCAATCTCTAGCTATAAGAGCTCGAATTTCATGACATAGGTTGAAGTTAGGGTCAGCTTTTTCCCAACGTTGGATAGATTGGATGACAACTGATGGAGTCCATGCCAAATAGCCCAAAATTTAGCCGTAATCGTCGTGGTTTCACCGATGAAATGTTGAAAACCAATACACCACTCCCCTTGATTTGATCCGATTAGTCCTCCAGTACCAGCTAGGCCAATTGTACCCAGAACTGACCCATCAACATTCAATTTAACCCAACTGGGAGGTGGACGACTCCAACTCATCATGAGGGGGGTGTGTTGCCTCCGCAACAAATACAAGGCCTTAGCTTCAATTGCCTCAGTAATTCATTTGCGAATTATAGTAACAGGGGCTCAAGGAGGAGAGAAGGAGTCATGCACCCTAAACAGAACTTTTTTTAGTCAGTTAAAATAATCAAAAAGTTAGATTAAAAAAGTTCTTCCTAACAAAGGCTAAAACAAGTAGTCTATCAAAGTAATATTGCTATATCATTCTAATGTAAAATAATGTATCAAAATTGTGGTGAAATAACAATTTTGTTATAATTACAAACTAAACTATCAACCATTTTAGTAATTACTCGCATATGTGTGGGACCGGCATACATAGACTTCTACACATGCAAATAATTGGTACTTTAGAGTTCTACAAATATGTGAATAGTTGATAAAATAATTGATAATTTAATTTTTCCATATTTCTTTTTTATTATAATATTTTTCAGTAAATTAAGGGCACCACCTATTGAACCTAATCACTGTGTATTTGAACAAATATTTTCCAATTTTTTATGAGTTCAAAGGTGATATCTCATTCACTGTCATGCAATGCAAACCTCAGTATTTTCATTCTTTTCTCTTTCCTTTTTAAAATATACTAAAAAATTAATAATTTTGAAGATGAGTGGCAGGCTGCTGCCATGTTGTGAGGGAAGTTGTACCTCCTGGTGGTAGGCTATGTGTGGGAACTTTACGCTTTGATGTTTTTAAATTGTTTATTACAGAATTGTATGAAAAATGAATCAAATGATTTTAATCTATAACATCTCCAAAAACCGTACAAGTGTGTTCTAACGCTACTGCTTACTTCCTAAAGCTCCTGCTTGCCTCATGCTTCTTGCTTACTGGGAGCTGGGCCGACCTGAGGATAGGCAAGAGAGACCTGCGCCTTGGACTAGGGATGGCAATAAAAACCATACCCAATGGTTACCCATGGAGATCCTACCCGAAATACATGGGCTTCTCCTTCTTTTTTTTTATCCATCGGGTCAGTAGGAGATTTAGGCCTCGTTTGGGAACAAGC
The DNA here is from genome assembly GCF_004153795.1 of Camellia sinensis. Taxonomy (NCBI): domain Eukaryota; kingdom Viridiplantae; phylum Streptophyta; class Magnoliopsida; order Ericales; family Theaceae; genus Camellia; species Camellia sinensis. The sequence continues at coordinate 610,985 of NW_021024695.1, forward strand.
TTTTTTAGCAATTTTTTGGCTTTTTGACTAAAATGTGATGTAAAAAAAATTAATATGTTTGGGATGATTTTTTAGCTTTTTATGAAAAGATGTGCAAAAAGTAGAGAGAAAAAGGAATCTTTGACTTTTTGGTATGGATTGTTAGCTTTTTGATTTTTTTAGTAACTTTTTGGCTTTTTTGCTAAACCGGTCACTTCCCAAACGAGGCCTTAATTTAATTCCCCATCAGGGAATGGGTCGGGCTCATTTCTCCGTATGTTTTGACACAACTAGGTTTTTCTCACTCTCTCTCACTCCCACTCCCACTCCAGATCAGAGTTCCGATAAGAGATGTATAAAGAACACATTGGATGAGTTCCGATAAGAGAACACAATGGAGAACACAATGGATGGGGAGGGTTGTAAACAGTGGATGAGTTCCAGATTCTCTGTTCCAACATCGAAAGCAACTAGAGATCAAAGTTCTCCAGCGATCTCGTTCACGCTTAACACAGTTCTCCAACGTAGTGAGCTCTCTCTCTCTCTCTCTCTCTCGTTCTCTCTTGTTCTGCAACTATTTTTGCTTTGTTTTTTGGTCTGATTGAGAAACCCATATGGGCAAATACCTAGTTGATGATTGATTTTTTGGGGTAATTTATTTTTGCATGTTTGTAGATGCACTTATGAACATGTGCTGATGAATTAGCTTGCATGATATCAAGAACATTGTTCTTCCATTTTCTCGGCAACCAAATAAGGATCTGGGGTTGTCATCTTTGTGACATGGTCTTTGTTTTATTGTCTTTCACATGCATTGGAATGATGAAGATGTACTAAAATTGTATAATTAGATGAAAGATTATGGATTTTTTTCTCAACAAGAAAACAGATTAACTAGGATTTTTATCTTTGTGAATCTCTGTTCGATCATTTTTCTGACCATCATGGTGATAGAAAGTTAATAATTGGTTGGGTAGTTGAAATTGGAGATTACAGTTCATGGAATTGTAGAATTAGATGAAAGATTATAGACCTTGTTTTATCTTTCTTACTCTTTCTCAACATGAAAACAGAGTAACTAGGGAGTTTCATCTATGTGAATCTCAGTTCATGGAATTTGGCTTGCAGATTATTTTGTTTAGGAAAAACCCATCAAGTGAATCTACAACCCAAAACAATTAGCAAACTATTAATGAGAATTTTGAGATATTAGGCTGTAGCCTTTTTGTGTTAGGGTTGTGGTGGTCGATGTACTAAAATTGTATGTCTTTCACATGCATTGGAATGATGAAGATGTACTAAAATTGTATAATTAGATGAAAGATTATGGATTTTTTTCTCAACAAGAAAACAGATTAACTAGGATTTTTATCTTTGTGAATCTCTGTTCGATCATTTTTCTGACCATCATGGTGATAGAAAGTTAATAATTGGTTGGGTAGTTGAAATTGGAGATTACAGTTCATGGAATTGTAGAATTAGATGAAAGATTATAGACCTTGTTTTATCTTTCTTACTCTTTCTCAACATGAAAACAGAGTAACTAGGGAGTTTCATCTATGTGAATCTTTGTTCTGCCATTTTTGTAACTAGCAGGATGTTAAAGAGTTAATAATCTGTCTCCAATTCAATCCCAATTTTCCACTCTTGAATTCATCGTTCTTAGCCGATTTGCAACAGCAAAAGTTGATACGAAGGAATCCCCAAATTCCCCTCTTTCCCAATTCATATTAGCTGTTGAATTTGAGATCTTCAATGTTCAATTGAAAGCACTGTTGGAATTGAATGGATGCCAATACTTGTTACTGTTTTATTAGACATTTCACTGATTTAAAATCAAAGCTCTTCGTCATCATGTCTTCCTCTTTTCGCTTTATATATATATATATATATATCTAAGGACAATGCCAACCATTCAGGACATTAGAGGAATCTATCTGCTTTCAGTTTCACTTTTAAATGTTTCTTCATGCCGAGTTAGGGCCATATAGAGATATTGATGGTAAAATTTCTCAAGTGGCCTTATCATGGGTGTTGGTCCAGCAATAAACAACTTAATATAATGATCTTGCAAATGAATGTTTCTTCTTTTAGTTTGCTTCATTATTAAATGATGAATGTTACTCTGTATAAGTTTGATAGTTGGACCATTGCCAATATGGGAAGCGGAAGCAGGAAACAGAAACATGGCCCAAATTATTATGGAAAATGGGAGACGGTTCGTGATATAGACGTTTCTTCATATTATGCTAGAGTTTCAAAAACGTCCCAAGAATGATTTTCTAAGACTTTCTTTAAAATTTCACGAGGTTTGTCTCCGTTGGAAGCGGGTTTCTCCTCTCAAACAAAATTTCCTAGTAACTATAATTTGGAACTCCCATGTGTCCACATTTGATTTGGTACATTTACTATGATGACCGTACAATAACCAAAATTGTAAATCAATGTTCTTCAAGTGGTGTAATGGAGGATAGATAATTTCAAGAAAATACTTGGGACTGTGTTTATTTTTAGTAGAATTCTCATAACCGGAGTTGACATTAGAAATCGTTCTTGCTGCCAGCGATGTTTCTTGCTCTTTCACCTTTCAATGACATTGCAGTTATTTAATGTTTAATAAATTTGCCGTCTATTTTGACCAGAGTGTAATTGTGCAAGAGAATGCCTCACTTTTAATACAATAACCAAGTTATTTGCATCAGTATACTTTGTTTTGCTTATCTATTAAAATGCTCAGTTTCACTGTCTTAATAATTCTTGTTTATTTTTTACATTTCGTTGTCCCTTTCCCTTTCCCTTTCCCCCCTTATGATATAACCAAATCCAGCTCAGTTATTGATATGGAGTAAATAGATCTTCCATTTGTGTCTATGTTAATCCAATTTTAGTTGAATTGAACTTGTTAATATAAATTGTTGGATGTTTGTTCCTTATATGGGCATGAAATCCATGTTCTAATCATTTGGTGTAACTCAATTTCCTAGAATTTGTTGTTTTTTCTTCTCTTATTTTTTCCTTTTTATGCAAAAATGTTGTTAGGGAATATCAATATGATTGTGTGTGTTCTAATTTATGTTCTCTAGGATTTTTACGCATTGATAATGTCGGAAGTTAAAGGAAACTCTCAAGTAAACTCCCAACTACCCATTGATGGTTTACAACCATCAATATCAGTTGAGAGTGAGACCTCTTTACCATCACAGCCTCCCCTCCCCAATCAAAATGTCCTTGATGTAGATGATTCTGATTCTAGTTTAGCTACTAGAAAAAACCCTAGTTTTGTATGGCAACACTTTAAGAAAGAAGAAATTAATGACGTATGGAAAGCCATATGTAATTATTGTAAGAAGCATCTTGGGGGTAATCCGAAGCATAGAACTTCACATTTGCGTGATCACTATAGGAGTTGTCTTAAGAAAATGGAGGGAATGGACATAAGGCAAAGAGTTTTAACTAGCAACTTTAACAAGGAGAGTTCGAAAGTCTATTATAGTTTTGATGAAGATATTGCTAGGAGAGAGCTTTCGAATGCCATAATCTTGCATGAATACCCTTTGTCTATTGTGGATCATATTGGGTTCAAAAGATATTCGATGGCACTTCAACCATTGTTTTTAGCGCAATCTTGAAACACAATAAAAAGTGATATTTTGAAGATCTATGACAATGAGAAGGAGAAGATAATGAGATTGGTACAGAGCAATCAAAGTAAAGTGGCAATCACAACTAATATGTGGACTTCTAGGAATCAAAAGAAAGGGTTCATGGAACTTCACATTTGCGTGATCACTATAGGAGTTGTCTTAAGAAAATTGAGGGAATGGACATGAGGCAAAGAGTCTTAACTAGCAACTTTAACAAGGAGAGTCTGAAAGTCTCTTATAGTTTTGATGAAGATATTGCTAGGAGAGAGCTTTCAAATGCCATAATCTTGCCCGAATACCCTTTGTCTATTGTGGATCATATTGGGTTCAACCATTGTTTAAAGTGCCTTCTCGAAACACAATAAAAAGTGATATTTTGAAGATCTATGACAATGAGAAGGAGAAGATAATGAGATTGGTACAGAGCAATCAAAGTAAAGTGGCAATCACAACTGATATGTGGACTTCTAGTAATCAAAAGAAAGGGTTCATGGCGGTCACGACACACTTTATTGATGATTCTTGGTCATTGCAAAGCCGTATTTTGAGGTATATTTTTGCATATAAATTAATTTATACTTTATTATAGATTGTTATTGCATCATATATTATACGAATATAAATTAATTTATGTTTTAATTTATGATTTTAGGTTCATTTATGTTCTATGTCCACATACAAAAGAAGTTCTTTGTGATGTTTTGCTCAATTGTTTGATGGATTGGGATCTTGATAGAAAAGTATCTGCTATCACTGTTGATAATTGTTCCACCAGCGATGCGATGATTAACATATTGTTGGATAAATTGGATAGTAGTTCTCTTCTTTTGGGTGGGACTTTGTTTCATATGCGTTTTTGCGCACATATTCTCAATTTGATTGTCAAAGATGGATTGGATGTGATAAGAGTAGGTGTAGAGAAAATTCAGGATAGTGTAGCTTATTGGACAGCAACTCCTAAAAGAGTAGAAAAATTTGAAGAAACAGTTTATCAAGTGAAAAATTTGAATATTAAAAAGATGGGACTTGATTGTGCTACTAGGTGGAATTCAACATATTTGATGCTTTAAACTGCCTTGTTATATAAGGATGTATTTTACCGTTTCAAATATAAAGAGACCTAATATATAACATTGCCAAGTAAGGAGGAGTGGGAGTTCGCTAGAGAAATTTGTGGGAGATTTAAAATATTTTATAAAGCAACTGCATTGTTTTCTGGAACTAAATATCTCACAGCTAATGTTGCTTTTCCAAATTTATGTGAGATTAGGATAACTATCTCCTAATGGCTCTCTTGTTCAATTGAGGTTGTTATATCAATAGCATCAAAAATGTTGGGAAAGCTTGACAAATCTTGGGTTATTATACATGGTCTTATAGGGGTAGCTATTGTACTTGATTCTAGGTACAAACTTAGTGTGTTGGAGTTTTATTTTGATAAACTGTATGGAGATGCCGCTGAAGAGGAAATTACGAAGATTCGCCAACTTTGTTATGATTTGTTGCAAGAGTATAAAGGACAACTTAGTTTGGGGACTGATGCTAATGTTGAATCTTCTACAAGTTCAAATTTTGGGGATTCAAAAGTAGTTTCAGATTATGATTTCCTTATTAGTAGAAAGCAAAGAAAAAAAAGTCAACAATGTAACATCAAAGTTAGACCATTATTTAGAAGAGGATGTTGTGACAAGAACTCCTAATTTTGATGTGTTGACTTGGTGGAAATCAAATGTATTGAAGTATCCAACCTTACAGGCAATAGCTAGGGATTTTTTAGCTATTCTGGTATCCACTGTTGCTTCTGAGTCTGCATTTAACACTAGTGGTAGGTTGGTGAGCCCGTATCAGAGTAGACTTCATCCAGATACTTTGGAAGCATTGATGTGTGCACAGAGTTGGTTGTGGGCTATAGAGATGCAGAGTACTTAAATAAATCAACATATATTTATTTTTAAAATAAATATATTTTCATTGAATAATCTCAATACTTATTTTTTTTCTTCTTATTTTTCAGGAAAGTCAACATTAGAATCAGTTGGTTATGCCACTATATATGATGATATGGATGTGAATCAAAGATGATCTTTCTTTTGCATTGGGTATGCCTTTAGTACATCAATTTTATTCTTATTTGTGAATTTGTTTCCCTTTGGTAGTGTTGAGGTAATATTAATTCAATATTTATGTTATTCTCAGAATGTTTCAGATTTAAGTTTTAAGTCCTTCCCTCCACATAAAACCTATTTTTCATCACTACCACTACCTCCGCCACGTCTTGTATTTCTTTCTTGATAACAAAGTCAAGAAGCTGTTGCTGCTCCATCTCTCTCTCTCTCTCTCTCTTTTTTTTTTTTAAGGTTTTGTTTCTGTCTAGTTTGGCTTTCTTTAATAGTTCATGTAATGGTACCGTTGACGTTATCTCAAGTAAATTAATAATATTTTGGCACTGTTTCATCTTCTTCTTCTTCGTTGTTTTCAATAATGATATACCTATTGGTATTAGCAATATAGTCATACATTAGGCTGTATTGGATAGTATCAGACTGATATATAAGTAAATAATGATATCAGAAGTATCCAATCCCTAATGTATCGATGGATATTATATGGCTGATATTTAAAAGCATGCTTTCTAGGTGTTCTTCAGTCTTTAGATATCCGAGATAACAACTGTTTTGTTTTGAAGAAATGGCCACCACCAAAAATTTAATCTTATTGCAAGGAAGGGATACCTCTTTGTGTTGGGCTGCTGACTCTTCAGGATGTTTTTCCATGTTATGATGGTTTTTTGATATGAAAAGGGGGTGAGATGGTGTTGCTGGTGGATTTGTGTTGGGCTGCCTTATCATGTTAATAGTATAGATTTGTAAATTTTTTGTAAGTGAGGTTGTCATTAGTGATGTTTTGGTGGATTAGTTTTCCTCTTAACTTGTGGTTTGGATTGAATATATGGATTTACACTAATTAGGGACTTGATTTCTTCATGTACAAGAGAGTGAACATTGGAGCAGTGAAGCATTGGTGCAAACAGACCTTGACAGGGCTTATGCACTGATCAATCTTCATGAAATGCTACTGTTGCTGGAGTGTTGCTATTGTTGTTGGAGTGTTGCTACTGTTGGACTTCATTTTTTTTTTTTTTTTAAAAAATTATTTCTTTTGCTTTCAGTAAAAAAAAAAAAAAAATTATTTCTTTTGCTTTCAGTTGAATTAGTGTGTTGTAAATATAAATGTCAATGAAATTCAATTGAAAAATTTGTAAGAATTTTGGGTCTAATTAAATTTGAGTTATTAATTTCATTTAAAATTAAATATCCTTTTTACATGATTCTTGTAAGATTTTATTTTTTCTTTTATTGTCTTTAAAATGTTCTAATGTGGCGTCATCAGGTAAAAACACTCATAATTATATAATTTTTAGGTTTTTTTTTCAATCACTAAAAACTTATTTGATTGTCTTAAAATTATATATTAAATTACTTTAAAACGAACTTCTTAATTAATTAATTAATGTGCATTTGATTTTATTGTTAAGTCAAAAAAATTAAATTAAATATATATTTAGTTTTGGTTGTGAACCTTAGAAAAATAAATTAATTAATTAATTAATTAAATAAAATAAAAATTATTGGGTTGGGTTGGGAAAAATTCAAACCCATTAGAGGATGGGGAGGGTAGTACCCATTGGTCATGGGGAATGGGAAATGGGGAAAAATAATTATAGGGGGATGGGGATGGGGATGAGGATGAGGAATTAATAACCACTCAATTCTCTCCATTGCCATCCCTACCTTAGACTCTCAAATTGGGACTGAAAATAGGAGACCCCAAATATAATTTTGTGTTTTAAATATAAAAAAAAGACTCAAATACTATAGGTCCAATTGAACATGGGGCCCAAAAAAAAGCAACAAGACTAGTTTTTTTTTTTTTTTTTGTAGTATTTATAATGATTGTTTCCTATTTTAATATATGAAAGTAAATTTTGTTTATAATTTTAATGATTATATGTGCAAGTAAATTTTTTTGTGGCTACAAATAAATAAAAAGGTTGTAACTTATCATTTTATCCATGAACTTTTTTTTAATGTAAGAGGGTCCCATTTTTGAAGTTTGCCTTGGGCCCCCTAAATCTCAGGGCCAGCCCTGACTGAGAGTAGTTTGTTTTGCTACTGTTGTACAACTAGGAGTAATTTGGGAAGCTAGTTAAAAGCTAACTTTTAATGTTTAACTCATTTTTAGTCACATCATCTCTCATATTTTTTACATACAAAAAAATAAAAAAAAAATAAAGAAATTAACTTTTAACTGACTTTCCAAATCACCCCTTAATTAATATGAACATTAAACCCCCACTCATTCTCTCTGTTCATTTATCTTACTTTCTCTCTGATATTAGTTGTTTACTCCACTTTTTTTTTTCACAATTTTTTGTTTTTATAATTCTTAATTTTTTATTCTAATTTTCGAGAAAATGAAATTAAATTATCTTTTGTTGTGTTAAATTCATTTTATTTTTTAAAAAACAAGTCCACTCTAAAAAAATGGTATGTAATATATGTTCTGTTATTTTAGATGAAAAATTTAATGCTAACAATGTAATTTACCATCACATGAAACTTTTTAATTATATTTGATAGAGTTGAGTAAGAAAATCGAAAAATTCGTAAACTAAATCAATCTAGACTAATTCAATAGGTTTTGTTTAGTTTTTTTAATTCGTGGTTTGGTCTTGGTTTGAAAAATTGAGGAACTAGTCTCTGCAGATGTGTTCCAATTTAAGTCTACGATTTCGGATTTGAATCGAACCAGATCTTATAACTTAAATCATATATGTTTATTTGCTAGATATTATGTTTGTTTAAGTTAATGGTGGAACAATGTGCATGTTTATGTTTTGAAAGTTTATGTTTCGAAAGATCATGACAGATTAAAGTTGAACAATGCTTGCTTAATGTTATATTTTTGCTTAACTAATGAATATTATGAGAGTACTTTGTTTGATGGACATGTTATTATTATTTTTAAAATTTATGATAGGTTGAATTTTTTTGAAAATGTTACATAATTTTTATTGTGAACAGATTATGTGAAACTGTAATTCCAAACCGAAATGGTTCTATGATTTAAATGATTTGGTTGTGTTTCAATTTTTATGGAACTGGGGATAAATAGATTGATTTTGATTTCATCCCAAACCAATCCAAACCGAACTATCCTCACCCTAATATTTGAACCATAGGAATAGATTGTTTTAGTCTCAAATCATGACAGGGTAAAGTGGTTTTTTTTTTCTTTTTTTCTTTCAAACTTTGTCTCTCCCAAATAATTTCTTATCTAATACTTATGAATCAAACGGAGGCTCGTGTTGCACATGATATCCTTAAGATAGATTCACTGCAGTTACCAAAGAACAAGAACATGAGAATAAAATTGGAAACCAAAATAGAATCTGGAAATGGAAAAAAGAATCAAACCGAGGCTCGTGTTTCACACGATATTCTTAAAACAGATTCATTGCATTACCAAAGAACAAGAACACCAGAGGAAGAGCCTCCAACACCTGACATTATATATTTTTTCATAACACACTTGGTCCATAAATCTTGGACTTAGATCATTCTTCACACATTCATAACTCCCTTCCTCTAGAAAATTTGGATGCCCAAAGGGCTCACACCTTTTTGCAAAATAAGGGATATAAATACATATTAATATTTTTCTCTATAATCAATATGGGATAGGTGGTTCTCTACCTTTCCAAAACCCCTGATACCCATTTTATGAGACAATTTCTTATCTAATGCTTATGATTTTTGCTCATTCTTTTTGTGGTGTGAAGTTTTCGCTAAGGAAAAACTAAATCCATTTAGACCCTTCTCAACCAGCAGTTAGATCTCACTTTAATTTTGAATTAAAATCACCAAAAAACTATTTTTTTCCCATTGAAGTTTGTAAGCAAAGATGCGTCATCGAATTGATTTGCACTTATAACTGCTGAGTGCAATGAACTTGCTAACTTGGGAAAGGCTAAAGAATTTTCAACCAAGACACAAAAATTAGACGTTTCTCATGGAAGTTTTAACTCTTTATAGGAGATTAACTATGACCTTGAAGAGAGAACCTATGACAACGTTATGAAATCGAGCTTGCCTTGTTCATTCTTTTTCTTTATTATTCATAGGCCTTGCATGAAATTTTGTGGGGAGACTTGAAAAATACAATGTGTTTTATGTACATATCTTTATAATTTCCAAAGCTAAAGGTTCAATTGCTAATTTGTTAGCCTAAGAAGCAAGATTATCGACACATTACACAGAACACAATTTGGATAGATTGAAATCAGAATTTTGTCTTCTATGTATATACATTTTCTAAATATATAACTGCGACACGGCTCCCAGCATTGCAATTGTGAATTGTGATACCACCCCACCTCACGCGTGGGTTCCAACTAGTATATATATAGCATTATTTAATTTAATAAAGGTGAGTAATACTATAAGGGTGTGTACCATATGTAAATTACGATATTTATAAAGTTGATCACTATAAATGTCATAACTCAATCTTATATGAGTCATATCTTTAAAAAATTAATCATAACCAAACATCACATAAGGTATAGTCAAAGAACTTTTGAATTATAATTAAAATAATGTCACAATCAAAATTATAATAAATAGTAACTAACACCATAATATATATAATTAAGTCATAATTAAATTATAACTAAAAAACCTCCAAAGTCGTAACTATGGTATATAGAATTTTTCTTAATGGGTATAACTTAATTATAATATAATCAGCAAGCATGCTCCTAAATAAATCAGATGACAGTGTACAAAAAAAAATATAAGCACACAACCATGCGTCTCTGTGTCCCTATGGTTTTGTAGTGGAGCTGCTGAAATTTGAACTAACCTCACCTTTGGTCGGTTCAGTTGTCAGGAAGATTTTTTTATTTTTTATTATTTATTATTATTATTTTTTTAAAAAGGGGTCAGGAAGATGTTTTATGAGAAAAAATAATTAAAGTAAAGGAAATAGATTTGAAACACAAGTCGATCAAATTTCAATCTTATTTTAAGGAATAATGTTGGACATAAATAGATTTTTATTTATTTATTTATTTATTAAGTTTACTTATCTCTAAACACAAAAAGTAATAAATTTCACATTAATAAATATAAGTGAGGCTCATACTTTTGTTTTAAAGTGGTGAAAAAATCAAGTAAAAAATTATTTATGTATATCATTTTTTATATTTTAGGTGACGATTTGATAATTGGAAATAGAGAAAAGAAGAGGAACAATGTGAAATATGATAACTTTGATATTTGCGATTTAATTAAAAATATTCGGCCTCTATCCTTTCGACCATTTTTTGTAATTCAGTTAAAGGTCTTACTAATGACATTATTAATCACTGCTGGATATTAGGCTTTTAGAGGTGTTTAAAATCGCCGCTGTAGCTATCAAAAACCCTGCTAATTCTTTTTGTGATGTTTAGTACTAAACGCCGAAAATGCGGCCGTTACTGTAGTTTTATGGCGCTTTAAAAACGTCGCTATATTAATATAGGCGGCATTTTAAGCTAAATGTACTACATAATGGTAAATGTCGTGATAGCTCTTTTCTATTTTAAAAATATAACCATAAGCACTTTACTATAGTGGCATTTGAAAACGCCGTCATAGCTTTTTTTTATTTTTTATTTTTTATTTTTTTGAAATTGTGCTAATTCTGTGAGATTTAACTTAAAAAAATACCTATAATAAAGCTTAAAAATAGCAATAATATGGATAAAAATTTGTTGCTATTTCAATATATTGACTAAGGGCTGGTTTGGGGTACACTTTACTATAGTGTCATTTGAAAACGCCGTCATAGCTTTTTTTTATTTTTTATTTTTTATTTTTTTGAAATTGTGCTAATTCTGTGAGATTTAACTTAAAAAAATACCTATAATAAAGCTTAAAAATAGCAATAATATGGATAAAAATTTGTTGCTACTTCAATATATTGACTAAATTTAGGAAAACATTGCATAATTATTCTAAATCAAAATCAAGCCACAAACACAACCAAAAAATAAAAGGAAAAAAATATTTTATCACACTTATATTACAAACTTGTCAAATAACAAATTCAACAAGACAAGCAAAAAAATATGATTTCAACAGAAGTTCCACATCAATTTTCTACAATCTTGGTTAGCACAACAATAAGCAAATAAAAATTTAACAATAAAAATGATGAAATGCTTGGAAGTTCACAAAGGAAATATCATCTACCAGGCCCAACTTCACAAAGGAAATATCATCCAAAAGATCTAGGTTGCTTGGGAGTTCTATGAGCGCTCCTCTACGGCTGATAACAAAGAAACAAAGAAAAAAGTCAGCAGGTAGTTACATTCTGCATCATTGGCATTAATAAATAGAAAACTGGAAAATAAATTCTTCATCAATCAAAAGAGAAACAATACAAATATGCCAAAATGAAAAATGGTTAGACCACTAAAGAAGAGCAAAGAAGATAAAAACAAACCAAATTCATCAACACTCTGTAAAAATCCTAAACCTACGAACCATTGCATGTCATAATCTAAACCAAGAATTACACGACCAATGTAAACGATATCTATATATGTATAAAGAATTGTTTTGGTTAGATTGAATTTGTGGTTTGTCTAAGTGTGATGAGTCTATGTTTAGTCCAAGGAATAGTTGATCAAACATATAAATCAATCAAAGCTAAACAATACAAACATGCCAAAAATGAAAAATTGCTAGACCACTGAAGTAAGCAAGAACCAAAATACATCAAAATTGCACAGAAACCTAGACCCACAAATTATCAGACACAAATAAACCAAAAACCCAATAAAATATGGCTCAGCAAGCAAAGATTATAGCATAAACTATTGCATATAATAATCTAAACCAAGAATTACATGAAGAACAATGTATATGATATATCTATATATATGTATATAGAAGTATTTTGATTTGATCGGATTGGATTGGATTGAGATTGTGGGTTGTCTAACCTCTGCTTCAGAAGCTCTTTGGTAAAAGGGTTTCAATAGGATACAAATGGAAAGTGTACTAGCTCGTCTTTTTACAAGGTAATCAAATTTAGATTTCAAATTAACATAACACAAATGAAGTAGTACAAACCAATGATACTAGAGCCAAAATTCTGGTAGTTGTGATAGATTTGCGCAATTAAGGTTTTCCTATGCAAGGCTTAGGCTCATATAGCATAGTAGTAAAAAAAAGGCTTGGCATTATAAAGCAATAAGATTTAAGTACAAAAATGGAATGGAATGAAAAAAACATCCCAGAAAACCAATACTTGCTGCATGTAAAAGGTGCTCATGTACAAAATTTCCCAATGCACATGTATGATATTTTTGACATGCACATAAACTTTTTAAATTAGAATTGAAGATAACATTTCGTAATCTTTTAAAAATTCAACACCAAATCACATCATGTCATAATAGATTTAGAAAAGAAATTAAAAACTAACGGTGTAGGTACTTTTACCGTGTTAATTCTTCTTCTTCTTCTCTTTCTTTGAAAGGCGAACCTACATTTAATAAAAATAAGTATTTTAATTAATAAGGTCTTGTATTGTCTGATTGAATAATTGCTCACCTCTTGGGATGAAAATGTTTGAGATTGTTGTTGATGTGGCATTGGCTGAACAGTGGGATGACTACTAAGTGAATCCACAACCAATCATTCAATAAGAGGCTTAAGTTGTATAGTAGCTCTAGGTGTGGTTATTCTTGTGTGTTATTAATGACTACTCTTATTAATGACACTTAGTTGCTAACTATAAAAAATGAGAGACTGGATGAAGGTGGTTAATCAGTAGATATGGATGATGGCTCGACCTGAATGGGGGAAACAAACTCAATGAATTAAAGAGTTCAATGGCAACAGTTTGTGATGGCAATAAGAGGTAGGGAGAGAGAAGAAATGGACATTTGTTTTTCGAAAACAAGTGAAAATACTTTTTTATTTTTAGAATATAATAAATTATTTATATTGTTTTTTTTTATAAATATAATTTTTAAAGTTTTTATAAAAATTATAAACAAGAATTGTGTATAACCTAGAACCAAAAAAAAGAAAAAACTCGTAATATTTTATTAGCCAATGTCTTATTATAGTTATAAATAAGTCATGTTGAAATAGAGTTTAGCTTAAAAAATTTATCAAGTTTTCAAAATGTGTATGCTTAGTTTGTTTATGTATCTGGTTGATTTCAAATTAGTTTTAATCAAATCAATAAACAAGTTAGAGTTTGAGTAGTTCAATTTTTTATAGCCTATATAATTGAGTCGAAAAATAATAGTAAATTATTAAAAAACTTGGTTTATTTGGAGTTTGTCAATTTTCAAGTTTCTTCACGGAACTGCTTGTCTCTAGTTCGATGGATTGGACCATACTATTTGGGCCATGGGGTTTACTATGAGTTATGTCTTAATGATATGAATTATTTAGTTTTTAGATCACAGCATGCAGGTCATCCATGAAAAAGATCAGGTCAATCTAATAACTATAGTCACGTTAGTTTATTACATTTGTTTCTCAAAAAATAGATGGTCTAGTTTTCAAACAATATTTGTCTTTTATTTTTTTGCAAATAAATGTCATGAACGAACGTACTTACAGTTATTACATTGACCTGTTTTTTAATGGATGATCTACATGTTGTGGTTTAGAAAAGGGTAAATTACAAATACACCCCATGAGGTTTGCTTAAAATATAGATTGCCCTCTGTGGTTTGAAAAATTACAAATACCCCTTATTAGAATTTTTTATTTAACAGAATTAACCAAAAAAATGAAATTCATAATTGCTCTCCTATAAAATAATAAAATTACCTAAATTATTAATTGAAACATATTTTTAATATCATTAAAAATTATTAATTGACTTGATGATTTATTAATAAAAGGGGTGATTCATTATGAAATTAAAAACCTTGAGAGGTGGAATGTAATTTTCAAAACTACAGGAGGCGATTCGTATTTTAATCAAACTTCAAGGGATGTATTTGTACTTTACTCTTTTGAAAATGAACTATTGGAATCATTGAGATGAGACCTTTAGTGGCCACATTGGACCAATCAGAATGGTCTACACTGTAGACAAGTTGTTCTATTTCTTTATTTAACAAGAAATTTTTTCTTATGAAACATTTATATTTAATTTAAATTTTATATACTTATATACAATATGCATTTATAATTCAAAAATAATATTAAAGAAAAAAATCAATACTTTACATAATTGATCTTGACGTGTATAAGCCCATAAAGGCCACGAATCACTATGAACAATCCAAGCCCATCACTTGGAGCCCAATGCATAACCCAGCTGGTGAGGTCCAGGACAACTGGAGTCCAACATGGCATAAAGAGCCAATGACATTCAGACACATGGCAGGTGAAGGACGGGCCACATCAGCAGACAAAGATCTGCAAAGTTATTGCCACTGCACATCACCATTAATGCAGCACGTCACGGCATTTATTACGACAATACCTCCCGTCGGAACAGGACCCCCTTACCCTGAACAAGGTAAGCTACAGCATAGACTTTCGGCGAGGAGGGCAGGTCGGAAGGGACAGCGAAATGATTACCAAAGGATATAAGCAAACGTTGAAAACAAAAAGAAGGTTAAGCTTTCCTACCTCTAATCTCTCCCTCTACACTCTACCTTTCTTCCTAACTTGCTCGTCGGAGAGTTCACTGGGGGACTACCCCGTTCCCCGTTGAACTTGTTTGCAGGTTATCCGGTGGGCTTGATCATTTGGACCTGGGCTTGAGGAGCTTGGACCAGTCCGATCCATTCACTGGGACAAACTGTATCATCAGTTGGCGCCGTCTGTGGGAAACAGTTCTTATCCGGACGCCAGTTGTGCTCATTGTCGCCGGAGACCCTGTCCTAACAACCTTTTCCTCTTACCCATCCAAGTGTATGGTCACAACTAGATCCATGGCTTCTCACCATAATGCTGCCGACCATCAAACCGACCCTCCCAATCCAAATAACCCACCACAGTATATCATTGAGCTTACCAACAGCATTAACCACATGGCCGAACAAAATCAGGCCCTGATAAATGCTTTACTCTAAAGAAACCTTCGTTCACTGGGGGACTACCCCGTTCCCCGTTGAACTTGTTTGCAGGTTATCCGGTGGGCTTGATCATTTGGACCTGGGCTTGAGGAGCTTGGACCAGTCCGATCCATTCACTGGGACAAACTGTATCATCAGTTGGCGCCGTCTGTGGGAAATAGTTCTTATCCGGACGCCAGTTGTGCTCATTGTCGCCGGAGAACCTGTCCTAACAACCTTTTCCTCTTACCCATCCAAGTGTATGGTCACAACTAGATCCATGGCTTCTCACCATAATGCTGCCGACCATCAAACCGACCCTCCCAATCCAAACAACCCACCACAGTATATCATTGAACTTACCAACAGCATTAATCGCATGGCCGAACAAAACCAGGCCCTGATAAATGCTTTACTCCAAAGAAACCTTCCGATGCCTTCTCTACCACCTCTAGATATCCCACCCAACCAAGAAAGAGCCCCGAGCCATACTGCTCCGCAACCCTATCCACCCAACTTAGAAAGTTTGCAACCTCCCCCCCCCGGGCATGTAAATCTACCACCTCCACCCCCACACCCTTCGGTCGTGGCACCAGCCCCTGAAGGGGAAGCTAGCAGCGTCCAGCCCCCATTAACTGACAATGGTGACCACATTCCCCTCTGGGACACTGAACTCCGAGCAATGAAGCTCCAGCTCCAAGGGGTCATGCAGAATATTCAGCATAAACCCTCTACCACGGCAAGCTCACCATTTGTTGCCTCCATCCAGGACAAACCTCTGCCCGCCAAGTTCAAGATGCCCACCATTGACTCTTTTGATGGTACAACGGACCCAGTCGACCATCTGGAGACCTACCATACTCTCATGATCCTCCATGCCTTCCCTGACGAGATCATGTGTCGGGCTTTCCCCGTGACACTGAAGGGGTCAGCCCGACTGTGGTTCAGCCAGTTACTAGCAGACTCTGTCTCCACTTTCTAGCATCTCAGCGACTCCTTCCTTAGCCATTTCATTAGAGCCCAGCACCAACGCCGCCCTGCAACCCAACTCCTCAACATCCATCAGACCGAGGGGGAGTCGCTGCGCAGTTTCGTTACCCGCTTCAACACCGAAGCCCTGCAGGTAGCGGAAAACGATGGCAAGGTCATCCTCACGGCTTTTATGGCCAGGCTACGATCATCCGATTTCCTCTTCTCCCTCTCCAAAAACCCCCCAACCTCCATGGCCGCCCTACTCTCCAAAGCCCAAAAATACATGAATGCCGAAGATTCACTAGCCGCTCGGCAAGATCCAATATCTAAAGCCCGACCCCCAGAGAAAAGAGAAAAGACTCAAAACCCAGAAACACCCAGTATAACAGCCAAACACCCCACTATACCGACCGACCTCCTCGCGTTGACCGGTCGGCACCAGCCCGACCGCCCGGTCGGTTCGAGTGGTACACGCCCCTTAATTCTCCCATGGATCAAATCCTCCACCAGATCCAACGGGATTACTCCCTCAAATGGCCCCTACCCTCATAGACCCCTTCCAACCGGAAAGACCAGTCCAAATATTGTCGTTTCCACCAAGACCATGGCCATAACACTGATGACTGCATCAACCTCAAGGATCAGGTCGAGACCCTTATTTGTCAAGGGTGTCTCGGTCAGTTCACGGACACCCGCCCACAGCAGAGGCAAAGAATCGAGCCCCTCAGAAACAACCGCCGGTGTACCCCACCCCAGCAACCAGCCCAACCTAACCAAGGCCATGATCGCCCCCCACAACAGCCTCGGTCGCCAAGTAATCCCCCTCCGCTAGTTGGTGAAATCCGAGTCATTTCAGGTGGCCTTGCTTGTGGCAGACCATCCCGTTCCGCTCAGAGGGCAGAACTCAGGAAGATAAGGCAAGGCTCAAACAGAGTAGTTGCCACGGTAGACCGACCCTCTAAACAGCCCAAGCAGTGGACAGAGCCCATCACCTTCACGGGTGCCGACTGTACAGGCATCTGTTATCCTCATGATGACCCTCTCGTCATTTCTGCCCTCCTCTCCAACTATAAGGTCAGACGGGTCCTCATCGACAACGGCAGTTCTTCAGACATCATATTCCTCAACTGTTTCCGCCAGCTCAAGATCGGGGAGGAAAGCCTGTCTCCCCTCCAAACCCCTTTGGTCGGTTTCACTGGTGACCGGGTGACCTCCATCGGCTCCATCGATCTCCCCCTCACCATCGGCGAATACCCACGGCAAACTACCAAGTTGGTCACTTTCCTTGTGGTTGACTGTCCCTCTACCTATAACATCATCCTTGGCCGCACCGCCCTCAACACTTTCTAAGCTATCACTTCAACCTACCACCTCGCCATAAAGTTCCCTACCGACCTGGGCGTCGGGACAGTAAGGGGAGAGCAGACTGTAGCCAGGGAATGTTATGTCGCCTCACTCAAGGAAATCAAGTTGAAGGAGGCCATGATCATTGAAGGACTTGACGTCCGAGATGAGGACAAGCTGGTCAGAGGAGAACCAGTTGAGGAGCTCGTTGAGGTTCCCATCGATCCCACCAACCCTATGAAAACTGCCAAGATCGGCAGCCAACTATCCCCCTAAGCTAAGGCCGACCTTACCGTCCTTCTGATCGAGCACAATGATGTATTTGCGTGGACCCATTCAGATATGTCGAGCATCGACCCCTCTTTCATAACTCACCGCCTCAGCATCGAACCCCATTTCCGACCTTACCACCAGAAGCAGCGCATCTTCCATCTAGAGCACAATACACTTATAGCCGCAGAGGTTGACAAGCTCCTTGAGGCCCAATTCATCAAAAACGTGGATTACCCTAAATGGTTGTCAAACGTGGTCCTAGTCCGCAAGAACAATGGAAAATGGCGACTCTCTGTCGATTACTTTGACCTAAACTGAGCTTATCCTAAAGATAGCTATCCTCTTCCCCGCATAGATCTGCTAGTCGACGCCACAGCCAGTCATCAAATGCTCAGCTTCATGGATGCTTTCTCTGGGTACAACCAAATCCTGACGTACCCGTCCGATCGGGAACATACATCATTCATTACAGACCGAGGTACCTACCACTACCCCGTGATGCCATTCGAACTGAAGAATGCTGGGGCCACCTACCAACGGTTGGTAAATGCCGTTTTCCATCATCAGATAGGTTAGAATATGGAAGTCTATGCCGACGACATGCTAGTCAAGAGAAAACTCTCTATTGATCATCTGTCCGACCTGCGAGAGACCTTCGCCACCCTACGTAAGTACCAAATGAAGCTCAACCCAGAGAAGTGCACCTTCGGCGTAGAAACTGAGAAGTTTCTGGGTTTTATGGTCAGTCAGCGGGGCATTGAAGCTAACCCTGAAAAGATCAAGGCCTTGATTGAGATGCAGTCACCCAGAACGGTTAAGGAGGTTCAAAGGCTCACTGGCCGAGTTACGGCCCTCAACCGCTTCATTTCCCGCGCAACAGATAAGTGTCTACCATTCTTCAAAGTTCTTCGACAAACTTTTGAATGGACAACTGAATCTGAAGAAGCTTTTCAACAGTTGAAGCAGTTCATGTCAAATCCCCCCTCCTTTCACAAGCAATTACGGGCGAGCCCCTCTTCCTCTATTTAGCCGTCTCAAGCACCGCAGTCAGTGCAGCTCTTATCAGGGAGGACGACTCTGTCTAACGGCCGGTCTACTACATCAGTCGGGCTCTCCGGGGAGCAGAATAGAATTACCCGCTGCTAGAAAAATTGTCCTTGGCCTTGGTCACCGCCTCCAGACGGCTCCGCCCTTACTTCCAGGCCCATTCCATAGTGGTTCTCGCCGACCAACCCTTGAAGAAGGTCATGCAGCAACCAGAACTTTCCGGCAGACTCATGCAGTGGTTAGTGGAACTCATCCAGTTTGACATCTCCTACCAGCCTCGAACAGCAATTAAGGGACAGGCTGTCGCGGATTTTTTCCTGGAATTCACTAATCCTATCCCAACCGCTGCGCCCCTACCCCCACCAACCCCTACTGAGCCAGAAGACCTGCATTCATGGACTCTCAACGTAGACAGATCATCTTGCAGGGAAGGTAGTGGGGCTGGCCTCATTCTCACCGCCCTTGAGGGTGGCTATTTCAAATGTGCTCTCCGTTTCTTATTTAATGCCAGTAACAATGAGGCCAAATATGAGGCATTGATAGCAGGACTTCGCCTCGCCAAGGACATTAGAGTCAACCACATCCGGGTGTTCAGCGACTCCCAGCTCATCGTTGGCCAGATTACGGGGGAATTCGATGCCAAGGAGGACACAATGTGAGCTTACAGGGATATGGCCCTCCCCCTTATTCGCCTCTTCAATACCTTTCACATCAAGCACATACCTCGGGCGAAAAACTCCAAGGCAGATGAGATGGCTCAGTTGGCCTCTGCAGACCACTCCGACCTCAGCCACGGTGTCCGCCTCGAATACCTAGCCCACCCGGCCATCTCACCCGACTTACAATAAGTGCAGTTCCTCCAAAACGAACCTATCCCTTGGGCGTCTGACATCTTCCTATTTTTGACAACGGGAGAACTCCCAGATGACCAATAGCAGGCCGTCAAAGTCAGGGCCCGGTCGTCCAATTACATCCTGGTTAGTGGCGTCTTGTACAAACGTGGTTTTTCACGCCCATACCTGCGATGCCTCAATTCGGCTCAAGCAACCTATGTAATGCGAGAAATCCATGAGGGAATTTGTGGTAATTATTCGGGGCGGCAAGTCTCTGGCCCACAAAATACTTTGTACTGGTTATTTCTGGCCAACTCTCAATCAAGATACGACTGATTTCGTGCTCAAATGTGATAAGTGTCAACATTTTGCCAACATCCCCCATGCTCCTTCTACAGAGTTGATCACACTTTGCAGCCCTTATCCGTTCGCCAAATGGGGGATCGACTTGGTCGGTCCACTTCCCACCGGCCGAGGCTAGACCAAGTTCGCAATTATCGCTATTGATTACTTCACCAAGTGGGTAGAGGCAGAACCCCTTGCCATCATCACCGAGCGGAACACAACCAAGTTCATCTGGCAGTCGATCGTTTGCAGATTTGGCATCCCTCAGGCCA
>NW_021024695.1:640866-700093 GCF_004153795.1 Camellia sinensis
CTCTGCACCATCATCATCATCCGGTACAGTTCAGAATATAGGACATACATTCATTCAGTTAACAGTAATCAGTTCAGAAAGTAGTACAGTTCAGTTGTTCAGAAGATAATCATTTTGAACATATCTTTACACAGTTGTTACTCACAGAGTTCTGGGCTACGGTAAGCTAGAGCGCGTCTCCCCAGTCGCCAACCCTACACAGTTAACAGATTGAACACACGTTAAGCTATACAGTTGGGAAAGATAATAACTTAACCCCTAATTTGCCTCAGTGTGTTCTACATCTACATCCTCAAAAAGATGTCTTAAACTAGGTCTAAGAATGCCTAGGATGAGATGAAGATGCAATAATGCACTTTAAAATCATTTTCAGACTTTTCAGAAAACAGGGGTCACGCTCGAGCATAGGTTAAACCGCTCGAGCGGACATGCAGACAAAGGTTTCCGCTCGAGTGTAGACTCACCCGCTCGAGCGTTATGCAAAACAGTCAAAAGTGCTGGATAGGCGAAAAGCACGCTCGATTGGGCGCTCGACACCCGCTCGAGCATGAGACACAAGGTCCAGCTCGAGCGTCAATTATTCCGCTCGGGCGGACTTCAAAATAGAACAAAATGCTGGGAGCACGATTTCCACGCTCGAGCGCCAGTCACCTCGCTCGAGCGTGAGTCCAAATTCTGGAAATTCCAGATTTGAACCTCAAGCTCAAAACTAAGTTTTTAAACCATAATTTCGATCCTCTTGGGCCAATTTTCCAGAAAACACATCAAAACTCATACTTTAACATGGTTCTAAAGCTCAATTGTAAAATCAAAGCCCAAGGGTGTTTCAACTAAATCCAATTCAAACCAATTTCATGAATATGGAGAACATGCAGACATGCATGGATTAAAACCATTTCAAATCTTCAATTTGATGCTCTCTAAGGAGCCAATTGTTCCAAAAACAAGATGAAAACATGGACTTGACATAACCATGAGCATGCATGAGACAATTCTCCATGGAATCAACTCAAATTCAACAATTCAAACATGCATGCATGGAATGAGTTCCAATTCAACATTAATGAACCAATTCATGCCTTAAATCACTAAAGGCTCAAGAATTATGCAAGAATAAGTTCAAATACACAATAAAGAAGGTCAATGATCTACCTTAGGTCTTGGATTATGGGTCAATGTTGCTATCAACCTTCAATTCTACCAAGATTCAAGCCAATTTACATTGAAACAAGTTGAAATCAACTCTTCTAGCTCCTCTCTCTCTCTCTCTAAGGTCGGTTGTGTGCAAGAAATGGAAGAAGAAATGTTTTGTTTGAGTGTATGAGAAGATCACAAAGGGTTCAAGTAGTGGGCCACTCAAGTGGCAAAATGGTAAATAAGGCCAACTATGCAATTTAACTCATTTTAATCTAATTTAATCATACCTAACCAGTTTTCAGATAATTATAATATAAAATCACGTAAATTACGATGATCATAAAACACTAATCGGTTTCCAGTTCGGCCGCCGATAAGGCCTTCAATTAGCAGTTTAACACAAAGACTTGAACAGATAATCAATCAATCAAACAGATAGACATACAATTGAACAGATATACTCAGTCAATTCAGTTTCAATTTCAGTCAGTCAGTTCCGTAGTTTATTCAGTTCACTTATCAGTCATAATCAGTTCAGTTTAACGGTAATCAGTGGTTATTCGGTAAACAGTGACGAGGGTTATTACAGTCGTGGTACAAATTCACCTAAGTTTTTTTCCCCCAAGGGTTTAGGGCGAGGACAGATCCGCTCCCTTGGAACTGGCCTTGGCGGTCGGTCTTCCTGAGATTCTTTGAATTTTTGAGCTTTGGCAAGAATGATCTGATCCTCCGCCTCTTGAGCCTTCCTCCAACTCCGCTCGGTCGAGGTCCCCACCGCTCGGCTGTGGACCCAACCCCGCCTCAAACAAAGCCAACGGCTGAACGAGCTCATCCCATCTGACCCCTTCCTTCTCCCTCCATTCATTTACCCTCATCACCCTCTCATCTGCTGCTGCCTCTAGCTTTGGCTCTACGGACTTGGTGGGCACTTTCCAAATGGTGCGCACTCCAACCCCTCCACTGGAAGACACGTAGAACCACCGTGGTCTCCACCCCTTGATCGACGACGGCAGCCCTACCACTAGCCTTTTCCCTGCTGCTGCCTGTAGAGTAACCCAAGTCTCTTGCTGCCCTGACGCCTTGTAACATACGAAGAATTCGTCTACTGTCATGGCCACCCCTTCGTTCGCCTTCGGCCATGCACTTGCATAGGCCAGTAAGATCTTCCACGCATTGGGCATTAGTTGGCCCGGTGCTACCTCCAAACGATTTAGGACATCTACCACCACTTGCGGTAGGAGCAGCCTCAGTCCTCCCTTCAATACTTCCTCATAAAGGGCAAACTCCCCTGGCTTGGCGCCAGATGGCCTCTCCGTCGACGTCGGCAACAATAACTCTATTTCAGCAGGCACCTGGTATTTTTCTCGCATAGCCTCCAAATCCGTTGCACTAACCGTTGATCTATCTACCTTTGTATGCCAGTGATCTGGCTCTGCCTGGCTGATTGGCTTCGGCGCTGCTATCATGGTGGAACCATGGGATCGTACCACCAACTCCCTTCCCCTCTCCACCCTATATTGCTGCGCCAACTCCACTGCATCATCATCACCAAGTGGATCCACCCTGACACTCGCAGTTCCTTCTTGGGCCATCTCTATGATATGTCTGCGAATCGCTTCAGATGCAGGTGCAAGGAAATTGAAAAAGTGTTGCAGAGGTGTATCGTGAGCAACAAAGGAATTAACACTTGGAATGTTTTGATTTTTTGTATACAAGTAGGTGAATCGAATGATGCCAAAAGCCCACGGTTTGCCCGTATTCCAAGGATCCCAATTAATTTTCGTCAGTTTGAAAACTTTTCAAATCATCCGCCAAAACTGTCTTTTCAACACCCATAATGACCTATCGTTTCATTTCTGATCTAGCGCCTAATCTCTCCCCCCTCGCAGGATGTTGCCACGTGTATGACCACGATCCACTGTCTCCTCCTCTCACTCTGTCTTTTCCACTTCAAATCACCACGTGACACGCCGCCTCTCGAGCCCCACGCCCTCCACCTCACCCTTCGCGGTCGGCCCCCTTATGGTCGACCCTCCCACTCGGCCAACCTCCGCGGTTGGCCCCCTCGCGGTCGGCCTTCCTCGTATTTGACCCTCCCACTCGGCCAACCTTTGCGGTCGGTCCTCCCCGTGATCGGCCCTTCCACTCGGTCGCCCTGCATGGTCGGACCACCTCCCGGTTGGTTCACCCCCTTGGTCACCCCTGCCGGTCGACCTCCATCCTGTCAATCCCTAACACCCTCATCTACTTTATTAATATTCTCTTCGTTGGACTAAAGCTACACTCGGGAATGGGGGACTACTGACGTGTATAAGCCTATAAAGGCCACGAATCACTATGAACAATCCAAGCCTATCACTTGGAGCCCAATGCATAACCCAGCTGGTGAGGTCCAGGACAGCTGGAGTCTAACATGGCATAAAGAGCCAATGACATTCAGACACACGGCAGGTGAAGAACAAGCCACATCAGCAGACAAAGATCTGCAAAGTTATTGCCACTGCACATCACCATTAATGCAGCCCATCACAGCATTTATTACGACAACACCTCTCCGTCGGAACAGGATCCCCTTACCCTGAACAAGGTAAGTTACAGCATAGACTTTCGGCGAGAAAGACAAGTCGGAAGGGACAGCGAAATGATTACCAAAGGATATAAGCAAACGTTGAAGACAAGAAGAAAGTTAAGCTTTCCTACCTCTAATCTCTCCCTCTACACTCTACTTTTCTTCCTAACTTGCTCGTCGGAGGGTTCATTGGGGGACTACCCCGTTCCCCGTTGAACTTGTTTGCAGGTTATCCGGTGGGCTTGATCATTTGGACCTGGGCTTGAGGAGCTTAGACCAGTCCGATTCATTCACTGGGACAAACTGTATCATCAGATCTATGTATTTTCTTTTTAATTCAACTACAATGTTTTTATATTGCTAATTCTTCTTTCAATTTAACTATTATTTTTAATGTCAAAATGAGTATTTATTTTATTACCTTATAATTTAATATATCTACTATCTACTACTATTATAAAAGTGTGAATAATTGCTATATTTTCTAGGGGTGCAACTTGGGCGGGTTGAACCCGAGCAACTCGAACCCAACTCGAATTTTTTTAGGGCTTAGATAAGATATGTTCAAATTCGGTACGGACTTGGGCAAAAATTCAGAAGTCCGAATTAAATTTGGACGGGCTTGGGCAAAGACATCAAACAATCTGAGCAACTTGAAACTCGAATTATACATATATAGATATATTAAAATATTATATATATATATCAATTATTAGCCATTACATGATATTAAAGTAATTTAGATTATTAAATCATATTGAATATATATTATATATACAAATAACATAAAATCTTACTTTTTTTTTATTTTCACTTATAAATTATAAAGACTACTATAGTGACATCTTTCTTAAATTATATAAATTATTTGTTTTTATATATATATATACAATTCGGGCAACTCGAGTTTAACTTGGGTTAGGCTTAGGCAGACAATCTCGGGTTACAATTCGGACTTGGGTGGGCCTGGGCAGATCTCAGCATAACTTAGGCTGAGCTTGGATAACCTCCTAACCCGGCCGAACCCGCCCGAGTTGCACTCCTAATATTTTCTACTCTTTATGTTTCCCGAAAATACCCTTCCAAACTTATTAAATATCAAACATCAACCTACATCTACCAAACAACCAAACACCTTCTGGAATTCAAATACCTTCAAATATCAAACACTTTCAAACATTATAATATGATTATTTTTTTAATAATTTTACTACTGTGGTCTATCCAATATTTGTCTCATCCACTATCTTCTTATGAATGGTGAGCATTCAAACATCAATACCATCAAATATCATAATATGATTATTTTTTTAATAATTTCACTATTGTGGTCTGTTCAATATTTGTCTTCTCCATTACCTTCTCATGAACAATGAGAGAAATTTTATGAGATTCAAATCAAGAAAAATCATGAAAATATGTACAAAAAAATAAATATTTTTGCAATTGATCTACTTTGAATGAGTAATAATGATTCAAAGTGATCTTACTCATAAACTAATAGCCCCTGGATTGTTTTTTTCAATTAGGTTTTGTGTATTAATCATAAATTTTGTTTCGGAGGGTTTGAAACAATTGTCAGTCACAATCCACTGCAACACTTTCACAAATAACAATTGACTCTGTTCCAAATGGATCAAAACAACTCTATTTTGCAATCTAAAATAGATTGTACAATCAACATTACCTATTATGAGGCGCTAAAACTTGCTTTTAAGCATACATACATATTTTTCACAAGGTTAGAGCATCTCCAACGGTAGTAGGCATTTTACCTATTTAAATATTACTATAAAGCATATATTTTATTTTGCCTATCAACTGTTTTATGTTTTTACTCCAACCATGCTCTTTATTTTAGCTATTTATCCAAATACTATTAATTTTATAGAATGTCACGTCAACAACAAAGATGGAGGGAAATGATCCTAATGATTGAATACATTTTGCCTAGCGTTGAAGACTAGTTACATGTAGCTAGTGAATATGAGTTGAGCCAAAATGCCTAATTATATGCCTAGTGCATTGGAATTGAAAAAAGTGAATCACACTAGGCATTTTAACTAACAAGTATTATATGCCTAGTGCATTGGAGATGCTCAGATAAATGACAAGGTTCGCACATCTAGGAAGATTGTAGCAGAAAAAGTTCAAAATAATGAAAATCAATATGGAATGAAAAATAGCAATATGACAAATTCCCAAAGTTTAACTACAAAGAGGATTAAATTAGAAAATAAATGAATTTTATAAAAAAAACTTTAGTTTTCAATTTCCTTTACTTATTTTATTTCAAAATAATAATAATAATATTACAATATTAGTTGGATGTTTTATTTCTTCACCTTTAATAATAATAATAGAACTACGTTGTTAGTTGGATGTTTTATTTTTTCACTTTTTAATTACCAAGTTGATTTCCACATACATACATATAACAAAAGTGAAACAATCTGGTAAATTATATATTTAATAGTATTTAGTCCAATAATATGATATGGACTACAATTAATTTATGCTATTGGTTTCGATTTACTTTCAAAATTTTAATACATAAACATTAACATAAAAATATAGGATAATATATGAAATGTTTATGCTAATTTCTATTCTTTTATCGTACATTTACTATCCACTCGTGCGGTTTGGCCACTGCAATTATTATAAAAAAGTAAAACACAAAAAACTAAAAACTATTATAAAAACTAATAACTTAAAAAAAAGAGATAAAAAAATTTATCATGCTACTCTACTAGTACTATATAAATTATTATATGATAATTAACTTTTATAGTATGATAAGATTAAAATTATCAAAATATATAAATATTTTAACTAAAATTATTATATATAAGTATTCAAGTAATATTTTTATACAATGATAAAGTTAAGATTATTAAAATAAATAATTAAAATTACACTTTAATTTTAAATTAAAATTAAGATTTGTGTAACACATACGTTGTAATATAAAAATATTATTTAAAAAAAATTAACCTGTATATCACACGAGTTAACTATTAATTTATCTATAATGATATAACATGGTAAATATAAATTTTTCAACATGCCAAGAAAATGAACCTTATATGATGGTGCAAAATTAAAAAGTTGACACCTATCTTATCTTGTGTATTAAAATGATAGAGATATGGAAATTAAAAAAAAGAAAAAACTAACAATGGTGTGCCCTTATTTTTAATTAGTCAAGAGTTAGGTCTCATTTAGGAATAAATTATTTTAATATTTTTTTATAAAAAGTATGTAAAAAAATAAAAAATATATATATAATAATTAATAATTTTTTAATTTTTTTAATTAAAATATTAATATCCAAACGAAGAATCATCATCATCATCATCATCCTCGTAGAGTTGGAGTGGGTTTCATTCCACGTCATTACCATTTTTCTTACCAAATCGTCACGTATGCTTTATTGGGTTTGGTGCTCGTGTGTGACATGACACATTCAAAATCATTGGCTTCCTTTAGGAGGTGGGTTTGGTTTATTTATGAGTGATTTGTGATGCATTAGTTAAATAAGTGTATTTTTTAATTTTTTTTATAAAAATTATGTAAAAAGGTAAAGAAAATGGATATAAAAATAAATATTTTTTTTTTTTAGCGGGGGAATGCTCGGGGTCGGGGAACCCCGATCCCCGTTGGGGGCGGGGGTGGGGACAGGGATAGGTTCCCCGTCGGGGATCGGGGCCGGGGCCGGGGGAAATTCTACCATCGGGGATCGGGGACGGGGAGTGCGATCCCCGGCCCCGCCCCGCCCCGTTGCCATTCCTAGTGCTTGTGTGTGACATGACACATTCAAAATCATTGGCTTCCTTTAGGAGGTGGGTTTGGTTTATTTATGAGTGATTTGTGATGCATTGGTTAAATAAGTGTATTTTTTAATTTTTTTTATAAAAATTATGTAAAAAAGTAAAGAAAATGGATATAAAAATAAAGAGAAAATGTTGATAGATATTAATTGATGTGATCTAAATAAGTGTATGTGTTAAAAAAAATGCACTTTTTTAGTGGGAAAATGTTTTTTTTCCCGAATCTCCCGAATCAGATAGAAGAGAAGAGAGAAAGAGAAGAGAGGGAAGAGGAGGAAGAGAGGGGAAGAGATGGCAGCCCTTCCGCCAGCCGTCGCCTGCCCGATCGTCGCCCCGCCGTCGCCTCCGCCCCCTGCCTCTGCCCTTTGCCTCCGCCTCCGCCTCCGCCTCCAGCCCGATTTTGCTGGCCCCTCCAGTCCAGTTCTTCTTCTTCTTCTTCTTCTTCTTCTTCCTCTTCCTCCTTCTTCCTTCTCTTCTTTTGATTTTCTTCTGATTTTCTTCTTCTGAAAAAAAAAAAAAATCAAAAACGATGAAAACGACGTCGTTTTTTAATTCAGGGGGGATTCGGGTGCTCAAATTTGAGCTGCCAATCACTTCTCTTTTTAGTGCAAGCCAAACACCTTCTTAATTTTAATTGTTTTTAAAATTATTTTGGCCTATTTTAATTAGAGGTTAAGTCAATTTTTTGATTTTTAATTATTTTTTCATATCATCCCTCTACTTTTTTACATATTTTTTTAAAAATAGTCATAAAAAATCAAAATTTTAGCTTTTAACTTACTTCTTAAAATAACCAAAACTGAGGGCTAAAATGTCTCGTTTAAGTTGAGTTTCTTGTGACTCTTTTGACTTTTTAAATTTTTGTGAAAGAAAAAATAAAATGATTAGTTTGTTTGGTTTTGATTTTCAGAAAACACTTTTCAAAAAATTCTATTTTTTTGTTTTCATTGCATTTTTAAAAATATTTTAAGCAATTTTTAAAAAAAATTTAGACACACCTAATATAAATATACTTAAAAAGTATAATACTTGTGAAAAAAAATCTTTAAAAAATTCAGCGAATCCAAAAATACAAAAAAAAACAAAAACAAAAATTCAATGCATTTTTCTTATTTTTGTGTATTTATTAATTTTTCAAAACATTTTTTCATAAATATTTTACTATTTAGATACATCTAAATAAGGTGCATCTAAAAAAGTAAAAAAATTATTTAAAATTTAAAAAATATTCAGTAAAAACAAAATAATACTTGTGAAAAAAAATCTTTAAAAAATTCAGCGAATCCAAAAATACAAAAAAAAACAAAAACAAAAATTCAATGCATTTTTCTTATTTTTGTGTATTTATTAATTTTTCAAAACATTTTTTCATAAATATTTTACTATTTAGATAGGTGCATCTAAAAAAGTAAAAAAATTATTTAAAATTTTAAAAATATTCAGTAAAAACAAAAAAAAATACAAGAAACAAAAAACTTAATTTTTAAAAAACTATTATAATTTAAGTATGACATTTTATTTTATTAACTTTTTAATATATTTTATTTTCTTGTGACAATTTTAGCCCAATAACTCCCAACTGAGATGCCTAACAAGGGCATTAACGGCTTATAAACTTGCATATGCCAAGGATATTTAGGCCTAGTTTGGAAACAGGTTTTTTTAGTAATTTTTTGATTTTTTTGTAAAAATATGATGTAAAAAAAAATAGTATGTTTGTGATGATTTTTTTATTTTTTTACGAAAAAATGTGTAAAAAGTAGAGAGAAAATAGAATGTTTGACTTTTTGGTATAAGTTATTGGCTTTTTTACTTTTATGCTAAAAAGTAATGTTGCCAAACGAGGCTTTAGACTTCATTTGGCAAAGCTAATTAGAGTTGAAAGGAAAAATTACTGATAAATCTCAATTCAAGAAATGTTATTCCATTTAGTCTTGTGTATTTTTTTATAAACCATTTAGTCCTATTTGATTGGGAAGGAATATTTTTATTTGATTTGGTATGTTTGGAGTTTACATTTGTACCCTTTGTTATGGGATTTGGTGGATTCTGTATACATATGTGAGTTTGTTTGATTGGGATACCGTATGTTTACATTACCTTTTTATGTAGATTTGCTGCATTGATTTACAGGTGAGGTGGTTTCATTGTTGTTGATGTATTACCTTTTTTGTATTTGTTCCTTTCGGAACTCTGCCGCAGTGGTGATGGTGAATTTCACAAACAAATTTAATTCACATTAACAACAACGTTACTGTTGTCATATTAGATACACAACACTACCAACCTCCAATGTTAACAATGTCTCTGTTTTCCAATATTAACTGACAAACTAAGCATAAAAATCCAAACCACCATAGCACAGAAAGGTGTAAATCTTTACATATGTTACCATACAGACCGGATTTACATTACATAACGTCATTCAGTGCGCAATAAAAAATACAACACAGTTTGTAATTGAAACACTAATAAATCACACATATTCATGTCTAAATGTACCACAATGCATTGTGCTCATAAAACTACCACCACCCAACTTCTACCTGTTTTGTCCGACCATTTAACGCCACATCGAAATCTTGATTACCATATTAACATCAACCCACATCCAGTAATTAGCCTACCATATTTGCAGATGCGACAAAAATACACATGCACTTAAATTTTACGTAACATAACGCATTGCATTGCATCATACCATACATAACAAACATTTCAATTGCCTATTTAATCATTTGATGATAAAGCTAAATTAACATATTCACATCAAACCATCACCATCCACATTGATGTTCCCAGACGAACACATCCAAAATATCACCCACGAATGTGTTTATTTACCATTTCAAAGGTAATATTAACATCCAATATGCACATCAAACACCCACACAAATGAAATTTGAAATCCCAACCCATCGGTGCGGAATTCCAATGACAATGTACACTACGCTGTAATCTATCGGAAAACGTGATTTTCATTTCTAATGATTGTGACCTATGCCTTAATCGCAAACTATGATAAACATCTAGCACAATGTATACATTCAAAATAAATACACAAATACAACACAAAACAATCACAAATCATAGCTACAAACTTCTATAACATCGACAATTACAATGGCAAATGAATCACACATTCGCGGTTCATTGTCATCGTCAACAGCTTTGACAACGTTCATATCGATGTAAGGGATACAAATCACCGACCTCCTGTTCTGTAAACCAATCTTCTATGAAATCGACAGTAACCTTGCTCTAGCGCAGTGCACGGCGCTCGTATTTTGACTTGCGCAATGTACACAACCTTTTACAATGTTTGGGTCTAGGGCTCCTACCGAAACACAATGTGGAATTGTTCAAATATACTTTCGAAATATCCAAAAACACATTTAGAGTTTCAATATATCATAATGAAAATGTTAAAATGTGGAAATGTTAATCTTCAATGTTTTCCTTCTACAGGTTGAGAGATTTGATAAAAAACGAGAGAAACCAAAAAAGCCTATAGTGTGCTCTATGTCCAAATTAGTAATTTTACCAGTACCTAAAACCCATTTTGCCCCCAATTAAAACATTGAAAACGCACATGCTCGAGGATAACCTTGATATTTTGCATGTTTCAGGACCTTTCGGTTTAATAGAAAAAAGACAGGTAGTGTATAAGTTCACAATTTGGGATTTGTTGGTGTTTTATCCTTAAAACAGCTACTAAAAGATAAAATTAATTAAAAAATTAATAAAATAAAATAAAATATCATGTTCAAATTACATTTTTTTTACTTTTTCTTTTCAAAAAAAAAAAACCAATTAATTTTTTTTTTAATTCCAAACTGACTCGTTTGGCAAGTGGTGATTTTAGTTAAAAAGTAAAAAAATTATTAAAAAATCAAAAAATTACATATATATATATATATATATGAACAGATCAACATCTTCATCTTCATCAACAAATCAACATAGCAACAGATCGGAGGCAGATCTACCCCCGTAGAAACAGATCGGAGGTAGATCCACCGCTGTAGAAACTGATCGAAGTCTGTGGTTTGTGGTCTGTGGTCGGAGGTAGATCGAAGTCTGTGATCGAAGTCTTGGCAGATCAACACAGCGAGTCGATCGAAGTCTGTGATCGGAGGTAGATCGAAGTCTGTGTACGTTGCAGTCACGGATGGGCGAAGTGGACTACGGGGAGGAGGAGAAGAGGCGATGAAGGACGGTGGTGAAGGCGAGGAGGGGAGGAGGCGACGGAGGGTTGGACCTTCGCTTCTTTCTCATCTCTCAGTCACACAGAGAGTAAAGGGGGAGAGAAGAACGAGAGAGAGAGAGTGGTTGAGATAAAATAATAACATAACCACTAATTTCTAAACATATATATCTATATACACACGGGATTGAGACATATACACACGGGGACTGATCGGGGCATGCTCGGGTCGGGGTTCGGGGCCGGCCCGGGACTGAAACATGTATCCCCGTCCCCGGCCCGAAAATTATCGGGGAATTTTTTTTTATCACCATCCCCGGCCCGTCGGGGGTATTTTTCGGGGAATAACCGTTATATTCGGGATCGGGGGGTCGGGTCCCCATCGGGCCGGTTTCAGATTGCCATCCCTATTGGCAAGTGGTGATTTTAGTTAAAAAGTCAAAAAATTATTAAAAAATCAAAAAATTAACAAATTATATAAAAAAAGTCAAAAAAATTATTTTCTCCCTACTTTTTACACTTTTTTTTATAAAAAAAATTAAAAAATCATTTTAAACCTACTAATTTTTTTTTTTACACTTTTTTTTATAAAAAAAATTAAAAAATCATTTTAAACCTACTAATTTTTTTACATTATATTTTAATTAAAAAACCCAAAAAATTACTAAAAAAAAACCTGTTGGTAGACGAGACAAAAATCAACTTAAAAAAGACAACTAAAAATGTTTTTGCCAAATGAAGACTTATTCAGCCTAGGGATGTATCCACAAGCCACCTGAGATTCTCAGAGGCCAAGCAATCGAAGAAGATCACAACAACAAACGCTGAGCTCGTCGATTCTCGTATATATGGCTACGTTGGCCAAATTATTCAACAAGGTCACTCACTCTCCTCAGGTATATCTCTCAAATTCCTCTTCGATAGTGATTGCAAAATTGTCATTTGTTTGTCAATACCTAATTGTGTGCGCAATTGCTTTCGTTCTCTTTTGTTTGGTTGCTGAGAAATCACAGGGAAAATAAAATTAAGAGAGAAATATTTTTGGGGCATTTTAGATTTTGCTGCTATGATTCCAATAAAAAGAAGAAAAAAAGGATGCTTGATTCTTTGTGATTCTTGTTGGTAAAAAGATTGATAACTGAAATTTTTGATATCTGATCAGGTTATTTGTATTTGTATTACTGGGGGGAACAGATCAACTTATATTCACTTCATTAAATTTATGAAGGAAGAAGGGGAGAAGGAAAAGGATGATCAATGGATTGAGAGTAAATCAATTAGAAAATTAAAAGCAGCCTCATAACTGAAGCTTCTATAATTAAATTAATACAAATGAAGGATTTGAAATTAAAAAAAAAAAGAAAAAAAGCCCTCTGGATCATATATCGCTGAGGTTGCTAGTTATCAAGCACTTAGGACTTGGGAGTAGGAAAAAACAAAAGGAAATAGTAAGCATACGCTAAGAACTTCTTTTATTTACTCGGTGCTGAGAATAATTGAACTTAACTTGTACCCAATTTTCCAGCCAGAAGTAAATATATTGGAACATGTAATCGCATCCAACACTTCCTAAATGCATTACGACCTGTGACCTTTTCTAATGATTAAATTAGGGAAAACAAAATATCCAAGTCAAAGACACCCTCTTTACAATTTTTTATTATTTTTATGCTTTTAATTACTCACCCACATCCTATAATGTGAATGTAGATATGCAATGTGGGTTGCAAATTTTTTAACTTTTGCTATATATCTATAATTTAATATATTGTAATACTTACATCCATTTTTTGTTCTTCAGCATAGTGTGCCAAAGGGAAGTGTAACATTGAAAGACTTGGATCCACGTGTTTCTGTTCACTTTGGGATCCCGTCCACTGCATCAATTCTTGCTTTTGATCCCATTCAACGCCTTCTGGCAATAGGGACACTGTGAGTAATGTTTTTCTTTTTTAATTATTAAATGACATTAAGTTCAGTTGATGTGGGACTATGTTAGGATACTTAGACTAAGGCTGCTTACTATTGGTTTTGTGGTGGTTTTGGATACAGAAATCTATGCTTTAAAGGTTTTTACATGTTAAAGAAGTCTTATAGGTTTTGGAGATTGAAAAGGGTTGCAATGTGCTTAGTTTCCAAAATTAAATAGTTAATTTCAGAAAATTAACTTTTGGAGGCCTTTAGACAAAAACCAATTAGAGGTTTAGTTGTTACGTTGAAGACCAAAAGATAGGCAAAAGGGTTGGATTTGATTTAGGCTTGATTGGGTGGGGTTTTGGGTTTTAAATATAGGTTTTGAACAGTAACTTGGGAACGTTAATTTGGAAAAAGCAGCCGCCAACCATTGGGTCAAATATGAAGTTTTTGTTAAGTCTAGAATAGTCTAGTTGTCAAAGAGTCAAAATTTCCTAGAATTTTAAGTCCTAGTCATAGTAGAATTAGGAGAGCCAACCACCTATAACCATTAATGTAATTAGGAGAGCCAACAACCTATAACTATTTATGTAAATCTTTCATTCTATGGAGTTGAGTTTTAAAGAATTATAAGAAGCTTTTGGAACTTGTGTGATACATTCCTTTGGAGTTCTAGGTTGAATTCCTATAATTTATTCCTCATTTGTTGTTCTTGGGTTACTGTTTACAATCCCCAAATAGTGCCCTTTTCAGCCTTGAAACACTACCAAATCAAGCCTAACGAACCCTAATATTTTATCCTACACATTGGCCATCAATGTAACTGTTGTACTCTAAAATAGTTGTTTTCTAGGCCCACTAATCATATGATTTCTGAAAATCCTGCAACCTGTAATTTTTGAGAAGTCCTTTCTGTCCATATACTCTATAAACCTTCTTCTACCATTTAAAATCTTAAACTTAGAATCCCTGCTTACCCTAAACCCACCACAAGTCTACTTTTGGGCTGCCTTAGGTTAAGTTTTCTAAAGCTGTCCTCCGTCATCTAACTTAATCTATGTCCTTGTTTGCACGCTCTCTGCATCATTAGTTGACAATAGTACATGAACATTTTCCTCGTTCAGTGGTCAATTCAAATGCTTTTAAATTTGAATAAGTTTGAGGCAAAATATTTACCAAATAATCTAAAGAAAAAGAGATCGTTAATTTATTAAGAGAATACTTGGTTGCATCAACTGTGCATGTGATTCTTTTAACTTCATAATTTGCTTTGTCGCTAGCAAGTCTGGTCCAGTTTATGTATTGTGATGTCAACGTATCACAATTATTAGCTAAAATTGGGTGGGTAATCACAATCTGTATGGCATAAGAAGGCAATTCAAAACATAGTTGTCAACCTTAATTACTTTTTGTAATTTTTTTATTATATAAATAAGATTTTATTAAAAGAACACCAAAGGAGTGTCAGCCCTATACAATCAAAGAGAAGTAAAACAAAAACATAAGGGATTGACTTACTCTAGACCCTCCCCAAAATGTAACTTAACCTTGATTGCACGTTTGAAATGATATCACCACCAATATTTTAATTAATGTTTGGGGGAAGAAGGAAAAGATGACCTTTGCATGTTGACCCCATTTGAACTTCTGTATGTTGAATTTAAGTTCCCATTTGGGAACAATTAACCAAACTTCATGATTCTATCTATTAGTAATTCTCTCTCTCTCTCTGGGACCTCATTTAATGAATCACATAAGTTTTATGGTTATGAGTTTTCCAAAGACAAATATCTGAACAATATTTGAAATTTTGTCAATTAGAGCAGTTCTACATCATGTAGTAGCTGTTGGAACCAACAGATGGGCATCCAGCATTATGAGGCACTGATTATGGTTTTTTGAATGTTAATTTTCTCTGGTTTCCTTTGCTTAATGACTTTCTTCTTTCATGCTCATTGCAGTGATGGTAGGATTAAAGTGATTGGTGGTGATAATATTGAAGGACTTCTCTTATCTTCCAAGCCATTGCCCTTCAAAAACTTACAGGTCTGGGAGCTAGATGCACAAAATGATCATCTTTCCTTTTTCCTTTTCTTTCTTGTTTACATTTCAAATTTCGTTGTCGTCCTTCATCAACATAGTTGAATTTGATCTGGTTTTTCTTAACTTACTCCGCATAGTGCAATTTCCTTCATTTGCATTGGATTTGTTTCACACATTTTGCTGTGGTTGGATTTATCAAAAAAAAAAATGTTTTGCTGGTTCTTTGCGATTGCTTGATATATCTTACTCACATTTTTTTTAATGCATCTAAATCCTTGAATGATAGTCCATTCATCGAAATTGTTTTTTCTTTGTCTTTCTTTGGATGTCCACTTATTCTACTTTGGAAAATCAATGTAGGAAATTCCTATCTTTCCTACATGCCCCCTTTTATATATTAAAATAAAAAAATAATAATTTCAAACACCGACTTAAACATGGATGGAGGGTAGTTTTGAAAATTCGTACTTTTTATGCATGTAGTTGAATGTGCATGCATTAAATGATGTCTCCTTAAGAACTGATGTTCTGGGGACAATTAATTTGGGATGGAGGGAATATTTGTTTTCTGAGATGCAAGTGATTTGTTTACATTTAGTTTATTTATGTGTCCAATGTATGCCCTTGTGATGTCAAATGTTGATTGTTGAAATATGAATTGGAGGATGCCATTGAAACATTTTTGAGAACAGAAAAATATGAAACGGCCACAATTTGTTTAATGATACTAGTTGTTTTTTTTTTTTATAATCTTTTTGTTTTTTTATTCTCTTACAGTTCCTAGAAAACCAAGGGTTTCTAGCCAGTGTCTCAAATGAAAATGAACTTCAGGTACTGATTTTCTGTAGGCAAGTTGATCTTGTGAAGCAATTATGACTTATAATCTGTCTTTATCTTTGCATACAGTCTTTTGTATTTCTCCCTTTTAATTGCTGACACACCTTTGATTTTGGCAGGTTTGGGATCTAGAACGCAGGTGTATAGCTTCTAATTTAAAGTGGGAGTCAAACATAACTGCTTTTTCAGTTATCTATGGCACCCATTACATGTAAAATACTGCCAAAATTGTTTTGCCGCTCAATTCAGTAGTAATTGGCTGAAAATGAGAGCTTAACTTGGTCATAGCCTAAAATATTGTTTCTTTGTTGTTACGTTCAGGTATGTTGGAGATGAGTATGGTTTTTTGTCTGTATTGAAGTATGATGCTGAAGAAGGAAAAATTCTACAATTGCCGTATCACATTCCTGCAAATCTTATAACTGGTACTGACTCATTCTTCCATTCCTGGTAATGTGATATTATTGAAATCTTAAAAAAACTTG
Source organism: Camellia sinensis (assembly GCF_004153795.1). Classification (NCBI taxonomy): domain Eukaryota; kingdom Viridiplantae; phylum Streptophyta; class Magnoliopsida; order Ericales; family Theaceae; genus Camellia; species Camellia sinensis. Next base: position 657,892 of record NW_021024695.1, read on the forward strand.
TAGCTAGTACAAAAGGCTCTTACAGTAGAGGTTGGGAGAGATGCTCGGTAGGTAGCCTTACCCCACTTTTTATTTTTTATTTTAATTTTGTGTGGAGAGGGTAGTTCCCATAACTTGAACCCATAACCTCGAGGTTAGGGGCAGATAACACTTGCCATTGTGCCAGGTCATGACTTCTTATATTATTGAAATCTTACATTAACAAATTTGTTGTCTCCATATTCCAAGCACACACCTCAAATCCAAGTTATGTGTGTATGCATTGCCCCTTTATTTTTTGAATTGGTATCTGAGCTATACTAGCAATTGTTTAAACAATTAGAAAAGGGGCCCAACAATGAATATTGACCTCTCTAACAGTCTCCTTCACATGCAACCCCATATTGCAATAAAGCCTTTAATCCAACATGATGCAAACAAGAAATTGAAAAAAAAAATGTAAAATTAGCATTAAGTATGGAAGGACATTTTAAGGTGTAATAATAATAATAAAAAATTTCCTGGTGGGTGGTATGTAGAATGGATAATTCATTATTCTGCATTAACAACAAAAATAACTAAATTTTCAGATGTTTTGAATTATTTCTTTTTGCCGATCGTCTCTCTTTCTTCCTTCAATTTTGTGTTTATTTTTTTTAATATAATAAATACCATATTTTGTTCATTCTGCAGAAACAGTAGGGATTTCATTGCCCAATCATCAATCTGTTGTTGGTGTGCTCCCACAACCTTGTTCCCTTGGAAATAGGCAAGACAAGGAATACTTGAACTTTCTCTGTTCAGTTTTCTGGTTTTGATTTTTTACACCATGCATCAAGTTTTGTTGCCATGAGTTTATGATACTCTATATGTGGAGGAATACCATTCTTGAAATATTTGGTTAAAGAAAAGAACTGCTAGTCTGCTATAGGTTAGGAAAAGATGGATACTAAACAGAGGAGACATAAATAAGAAAAAGTCAAAGAAACAGGTCAAATAGCCATACCCGCAGTTTCAATCTGATTTATCTGCGAGACAAAACAAAATTGAAATAGAAGTTTTCTTGCTATATGCATAGCCTACTTCTATTTTTTTTTTGTTGATAAATAAGCAAATTTATTAGAAAAGCATCAAGATGATGCAAAGAATACAAAATTCAAATCCCCAAGGAAAAAATACTAAGCTATTAAATCCTCCACAAAATCTACATAAGCTAAAACATCTGGATCAACCAACCCCGTAACCCAATTATATAACACCATAAACAGCTGCCTCTCCAACCAAGAAATACTTGTACTTATTCTTAGTTTTCTCATTACCACTGGTGTGTTCATCTTTAGGTTAGAATTTGGCCATTAAGAAGTAGACATCAGCCTTGCAAAGTATGACTTTGCATTTATCTTTTGGATAACCTTGATTTGACTTTCGAAATATGTTTGAAAACTCTTGTACTGCACTCCAATAAGAACCCGCTAGATGGCAACTTCCATGTATATGCTGGCAGTTCTTGAATATTCACTAGCCTTTCCATTTAGGTTCATGTCTTTGCATGAACTGAGTGCCTAACAAGGACATGGATGCCAATTTTTTTTGTTTTTACAAGTATTGTATACAAGAAAAGCGCAGGAAAATGGGACCCCTCATTGGTTGGATATGAGGGTGCAACAAGACATGTACAAAAGGAAAACTCCTGACAATTAGTAAGAGTAGAATCCCTTGAGAACTCAAGCAAAGGATCTGAATAAGACGGAAAGCTTCCAAAAATAAGGCAAAGAGCTGAAAACAACTCCTTTCAAGTTATGAACTGGGATCTTACTTTTGTTTAATGTTTATTCTATCCCTTTATGAAGAGGCACATCCCAAGTTTCCCTCAAGCTACTTGTGGGCAACCCTCCAACAAAAAGAATGAAAGCAATTCTGAACTCTTTTAAATCCCCCTTGATGAAGCATTTATGAAAGGGTAATCATGAGAATTTGGCTTCTCTCCTTTGCTTGTCATCTTTCTGACATGGCTCATCATCATAGAACACTTGAAACTTGTGAAGATAATTCACACTTGATCAAATTGAATTGTGGTGTAATTAGTTAACCACTAAACAAAATTTACATGCTAGAAGTCATTTATGGGTAGGGCTGGGCATAGGGTTATCCGAACCGTACAACCCGTCCAATCTGAACCAATCCGCATACAAATGGGTGGTTTCGCAGACACAATGCAGGTGGATGCGGTTTGGAATATGACATAATTGCGGGTTGCGGGTTACGGGTTTAACCTGCACCCGCAAGAACCTGACTGCACTTAGAATTTTTTTTATTTTTTTATTTTTAATAAAAAAAACCTAAGACGGTTGATTTCATTCATCCTATCCTAGATATTTTTGGCCAACCTATCAAACCCTAATTTCATGATTCTAAAAGAAATATTGTAGAGAACATTGTTTTTGAATGTTTTTGTTTGCTCTGTGAACATTGTAGGAAATTGAATCTACTCCTTCATGGAGGGAAATTGAATCTGTTAATTACTTTTAAAATTGAAATCAATCTTATATTATATTGAATCTGGAAATTGAAAAAAGTCCAATCTGCAAACCGCCCGCACATTTGCGAACCCTATCTGCACAAATCGCAACCCGCACTGTGGGCGGTTGCAGGTTGAATTTTTCTCAAACCGCATACATGCGGGCTAGTCCAAACCGATCTGCAAACCGTCCAAAACCGAACTACGAACACCCTTATTTATGCGTACTTTTTAATTTTCTTTTCGTGATTACTCTCTCTTCCCCTTTCTTCCTCGCATTTTTTCTGTTATCCTCATATATAATGTCATTTGAAGATATCCTATTCCAGCAATAGCCTTATTAATGAGGACATCGTTCAACTCAACTCCATAAAGCTTGTCTCAGCTATATGGGGCCAAGCGTAGCAGTCCGATTCTGCCCCTTCGCTTTATCTGGGTCCATCCACATGCCAACATGTCTTTTTTCATGACCTTCGGATGCATTGTTTTCGTCTTCACTAATAACTGCAACAACTTCAAAATATGGAATTCTCTTCTCGTTGGTTGCCTCACTCATGTTTTCTACATGGCTAAACCATCTTAATCTATTTTCTTCAACTGTTCTCCAATTGGTGCTTCCATAATCTCTTGTGAATGCATTTATTTATAATTCGATCATTCTTTGTTTTTCAAAGCATGCTTGCCCATCTCAATGGTGCATTTAAACACATTCATTTTAGAAAGAAATTGGTTTGTGATAGCCAACACTCTAATCCATACGGGCATATTGAGTTTTATAGTTATTCTATATAGTTTTCCCTTCCACTTCATAGGCAAGTGACTGTTAAAATAAGATTATATTGTTAAAGATATCAAAATATAGGGAGATCTCATGATTTGTGTTTATCATATTGTTTGTATCTTTGATTTATTTCAATCCCTTAACTAAAAGGATTTGATTGTATTTCCCACTCTATATATATGGTGTATCATGTAAACAAGAGTATCAAGTTGAGTGAATGAAAGATGCAACCCATAGGGTTTTGTGCATGTGAATGTAGGCCAAGATTGGTTGAACCACATTAACCCTTTGTGTTCTTTCTTTTCTCTTTTCTGTCTTTATTATCTCTCCATATTCAACCTTATTGTCAAATTACAAAATTCAACTGTGACTATATGCTGACCTCTTTACATTACATATGTATTTATCTGCTTTTTGATGTGACGCAATCCAATAGGCTTTAGTACCAATTTTGTTGCAAACAACAACAATTATAGGGTGGCTTCTGTTGAGAACTTTACGCTAACGAAGTCCAAGTAGCTGATAAGTATGATATTCCAATTAGGAGTAGCTATAAGAATAAAAATCTCCAGGATTAAAACAAATTATCCTGACAACATAGTCATAATAAGCTTTAGACAACAAATAGTAAGGCTATATTCCACATATAATAGCAGAAAACACCAAGATAAGGAAGAACAATCTTCCTGGAGATTTCAACTGAGGACAGCAAGGAAAGAAAGTAGCTTACTGCTAGCCTCGCATGTGGAACACAATGGTATAGAATTGGAAGGTCCTACAGTTTGGGTCATTCCAAATTAAAAAGGACTGACTATTTAGGATAGAAGGAGAATCTTTGAATGAGGTAACTTGTGCCACATTTTCTTTCTATCACCTAATATTTGTCTTCTTGTTCTGGTTTTCTTTATTTACCTCTCTTGATAATCACATCTGGTCTTATTTAGCTCTATTGTGTGGTCAGGCTCGCTAGGGTAACCTTGCAATCCTTGTATGTTGGCCATTCTACTTTCACAAATTGTCTCCTCCTTGATCCATTGCCGAAGGCCACTAACTATCTAATCTCTCTTTGTCTCTTGAAGTTTGTATGTGTTGACATGTATTATTGCGTTTGTGTCCTTCATAGTATGCATGTGTACTAATTATACTCAACATATTGTTGCCTAATAGAAGCTTTCTAACATAGAGTTCCGTCTTTTCTGGTAGCAATTTTACTTCATGTTCTTTATCTATTATTTTACATTAGACATTCAGTTTTGTTGCTTTGTTTTATCAGTGTTTACAACAGTTTAATTCATTGGCAGAGTGCTGATTGTGTATGAGAGTGGATTGATCATTCTCTGGGATGTTACCGAGGATCGGGCTGTTCTTGTTAGAGGCAATACAGATCTCCAACTGAAGAATGATAAAGTGGTTGATTCTCCAAATGAAGTGAACTATGATCAGTTTACTAATACTTCAGACCCTGAACAAGAAGAAAAAGAGATAAGTTCTCTCTGTTGGGCATCTTCTGATGGATCGATTCTTGCTGTCGGTTATGTTGATGGAGATATTTTGTTATGGAACTTATTGACTTCTGCTTCTAGCAAAGATCAGCGAGGTCAAAGGGCATCTAATAATGTTAAGCTACAGTTATCATCAGTCGACAGGAGACTCCCAGTCATTGTTTTACATTGGTCTGGAAACAAATTTCATACTGATCGGGGGGGCCAACTCTTTGTCTACGGTGGCGATGAAATTGGATCTGAAGAAGTTCTAACGGTGTGCTCTAAACCTGATTTAGCATTTTACACATTCTTGCCTCTATAATTTCCATGTATTTTGATAGATTGTAATATTATGCTTGATAATATAATGGTGGTATGCGTTGCCTTAAACTCAGCTATTAGGGTTTTAGCAACATGCAACTTTGCTCTGCAGTTCTAACCCTGTGGGAATGGATCTTTTGAAAAGAGTTTGAAGGATCCCTTTTCACTATTCCCATAGTGTTGTCTTTGGACCTCTTTCCTTGCTGTAGATTTGCTACTCACTAGTTTATGTTTGTCCCATAGCTGATGCTGATTGCAGTTAATCATGTTGCAACAATCATATATTTTAATCCTTCAATCAAATATTGGATCTACCTTAAGTTTTTCGTTGCGGCTCACTTTTAATCTGACCTAAAGAAAAATAAGCCTTAATTATATTCTCAGGTTGACTGTTTGTAAGATCATTTCCTCAGTTGACTTCAATCATGTCCTCCGTCACAGCTTATTTTTTACCTTTCCCATGTCCTTTTTGGCATCTCCAAGTTCAATCAAGATTCTCTTCCATTTTTTTTCTAGTACAATCAATAGTCTAGGTTGCACATGGTTGAACCTTTTTAGACAACTTGCTCTCCTCTTCTCTTCAACCAGTGTTGCTTCATACATTTTCCCCCTTTGTTAAGTACCACTTTTAATTCCATTAAATGCATTGCACCGTTACGAAGCAACTCCAGTGCTTAATTTAGTTTCCCTTCATCCAAATAGAAGGTGCAGTCTCTTCAGCATTATCAGAGGAACCTAATTTTGTTGTGACCTTGTTTTCCAGAAGGACTCCCATACCTTATAAACCTTTTGACCTTTATCTATTATTAATATCATTATTTATTAATAATTTTGTAAAAACTTACTTGGATCCTTATATGCACATTTGAAATTTTATACACACGTTCTTGATAAGATTGATTTGTTTGACATAAAATTAACAATTCTTGGTTTGTGCTGGGTTTACTTTTGGATTGTACACTTGTGCCCTTTATGTAAAGAGATGTTTATACCTCAACATGTTCTATTATTTATTTATTGGGAATGTATAAAAATTTCTGTAGGTTTTAGTTTTTGTTTCTAAACATTTCCAGACGTTTCCGAATGATTTTGTGACTTCTCTTATGTTTTTGAAGTGGTTCTATTTCCAAGCTAACCGAAACAACAAACCAAAATGAAATTTTAATCCTTAATGTATGGTGAAAGTATGAGTTGTTACTTTCTGTTTTGATTTGTGTAGGTGTGATTGCGTATGTTTTATGGATTATATGAGTCTTGCACTGATATTTTTATGTCTTTTCAGATCCTCACTCTTGATTGGTCTTCTGGTATTGAAAGTTTAAAATGCATTGGCCGTGTAGACCTCACACTTAATGGCTCTTTTGCGGATATGATTTTAGTGCCAAATGCCGGTGCAATAGAGAGATCTGACACCTCTTCACTCTTTGTGTTGAGCAACCCTGGACAATTACATTTTTATGATGATTCTTGCTTGTCTGCCTTGATGTCTCAGCCAGAGAAGAAGTATTCTATTCCTGCAGTTCAATATCCTGAGGTTATACCTACTGTTGACCCATACATTACTGTAGCAAAGCTCAAGTTGATCCAGGCAGAAGGGAGTTTTTCGAGGGCTGTTTCTGAGGTACTGAATGCCTTCCAAATGTGAGCCACTTTGGAATGGTTCAGTATGTTCAATACAAATTATTTGATTTGCATGTGTTCAATACAAATTATTTGATTTGCATGTGTCCTTTTAATTTTTTTAATGCATTTATGTATTTGATTAATTAGACAATTTTGGAAGCAAAACATACTGTGACTGCACCGTGTAGCAATTGGCCTCTGACTGGTGGTGTTCCGAGTCAACTGTCGTTTGCTGAAGACAATGCCATTAAGAGAGTATATATAGCAGGCTATCAAGATGGTTCTGTTCGAATATGGGATGCTACATTTCCTGTTCTGTCCTGCACTTTTGTCATAGGATCTGAGGTTAGTACAGTGTTGCAATTGTCAAATATTAATGATGCTGTAGGCATCTTGCATAATTTTAATTACACAGGTTAGTTTAATTGGGCCACTGTTACTTAAATATCACGTACGCCACGTTATTCACAGGTTGAAGGCATTGAAGTTGCTGGAACAAATGCATCGGTATCAGCATTGGACTTTTTCTCCTCCACTTTAAGTTTGGCAGTCGGCAATGAGTATGGTCTGGTAAGTTTCTTTTTCTTTTTCTGTTTGTGTGCGCACGTGTGGTGTGCTGTGTGTATAAATGTGGCTACATTTCCATGGACAACGAGTGTCGTTAATGCTGATACACATTTTTGATTGCCTTACTTTCTTTTTGGGTATATGTAGGTTCGCCTGTATAGGCTAATTGGGAATTCGGATGAAATGAGTTTTCACTTAGTGACAGAAGGCAAACGTGAAGGTTTGATTTTGTAAATGTCAATTATTTGGATGTTGTTTCCCTTGTGTTTTACTACTTATTATCACGCCATTGAAGGGTTTAGAGAAAGAATTTCTTGAAACATGGTTGCACAAACAAAGCTAGACAGAATGTGCAAGTTTGAGATTAGATTTTGGAATTTATAGTTATTAATCAAATGGGAGGAGTGTCAAATCCTTATTGTTGTGTATATTGCTTGAAACATGAGCAGATAGTGAACAGAAAGGGAGAACAAAACAAAATGGTTTTCTTTTGGGATCCCTCAACTCAACATGGGTTCCATTTACATCTTTTAATTTCTTTTTATTTACTAATTATGAGTCCAACAATGTCTGAGCTTTCGGGTCGATCCTACGCAGCCTGGTTTTCTGTCACATGAGACAAGAATGGTATAAAATTGTGTTTGGTCAGATAATTTTCTGGGTGTATAATTGTTCCAATGCTCACCTCGAACTTGCGTAAGTATTTTCTTCTACATGACAGACAAGCTGGAGAAAGACAAAACAAAAAAAAAAATTTGGACCCCTCTAGAGATGTAGAAACAAACCTCAAACTGCTGGTGGAAAATTTGCTAGATGCTAGAAGATACAGGTATGAGTAGAGTGAAAGAACGAATCCGTAAAACCCAAAGAAACTAAACTCAGCCCCACAAAGCATTGCTAAAATTGTTTAAAGTTGGTTACATGAAAATCTGTTTCGCACTGTCTTGGGTGACATGCTATTGTTCCTTTACACAGTATCTCAACAATCCTAAAAGCCAAATAAAGAGAGAAAATCAGGTACGCCACCCTCCAAGCATTAAAAAATGTTTTAGTGGACTTACAATGTCTACTTATTAAACTAGTCCTTTCAATTTGAATGCAAGTTACCTGTTTTTGTCTTCTAGGATGTTAATGTCAATGACATATGCTCACTCTTTTTAACTGTCTTGCTCTCTTTGTTGTTAACATGATGAGCATTGCATAGCTTTTTTTGCAGTTTGCAATTTGCGTGGTGAGAATGGAGCTCCATGTACGGCTATATTTTCCGTCCTTAGTTCTCCTGTGCGCATCCTGCAGTATGTAAATTCTGGAGACAGACTAGCAGTAGGATTTGAATGTGGACGTGTAAGCAACATACACATAGTGGTTAATTGATAAATCTATTGCACTTGTTCATCTCAGTTTGAGTTATTGATTGGCATGGTCAGCTATGTCACTGACAGGGATTCACCTTTTATGCCATTTCAGGTTGCGGTGCTTGATATCAGTTCGTTTTCAGTTTTGTTTCTTACAGATTGTCTATCCAGTTCAAGTTCCCCAGCCATCTCTCTAGCTATGAAAACTTTCCCAAATATTCATAGCAATTTGGATCACTCTGAAAACAGTTCAAATGAATCTGCAAAAGAAGTAATTTTCATCTTGACCAGAGATGCACACATTGTTGTTACGGATAGCACCACGGGCAATATGCTCAGCTCTCAGTTGATGCACCCAATGGAGTTGACTGCAATTTCTATTTATATTTTAGGCAAGTGAAATAATCTTGAATGGAACATAGCTGATGGCTTTACTTTACAGTTACTGTTAGAGTTTCTTACGAACCTTCTGTATGCAGAGGGCAATGTTTTCTCTGAAGTGTCCAGTGAAAAGCTTTCATTAAACTCGTCTCAGGATCCTGAAGCAAAAACTGAACCTACACAAACCAAATCTCACCCTGAACATGATTCAATCGATACCGAATCTGACACTTCTGCTCAAGCCACATATTTAGGACCAAATTTTATGGACTCACTTGTTTTACTTTGTTGTGAGGATGCATTGCGTTTGTACTCTTTAAAGTCTCTGATTAAGGTGCCTATTTTGCCGTCTATTTTCTGTGAAAAAGCTCTGTAATTCCTTTCACAAATTAAGGAAAGCTGTTCTATTTAGGGGGAGAGTAAGTCCATCCATGAAGTGAACCTTGAAAAACCATGTTGTTGGACTACAATCTTCAAGAAAGATGGAAAAGAAAGTGGGTTGATTCTAGTCTACCAGACTGGATTGATTGAGATAAGGTGAATTGCTTTATTTGTGGCTTATTTTTTTCTTTTAAAATTATGCTGATGTTAAATACAACATATTATGACTGAATGACTTTTACTGCTATACTGCTTAGTGGTATGATGACATTCAAATGCTTTTCATAGTAATTCTGTCAATTTCTTGATTCAGCAAGTCTGTAATAAGGTTTATCTTCTTTTTGGTAGTTAATTTTACAGAATTATCTTACTTCTCTTTTTTTTTTCTTCTAAACGTTTGGACAGGTCCCTTCCACATCTTGAATTGGTGGGAGAAAGTTCTTTAATGTCAATTCTTAGATGGAACTTCAAGATTAGCATGAGCAAGACAATAAGCTCTTCTGATACAGGGCAGATTATGATGGTTAGTGTTTTCTTTGTCCCTATTTTTCAGCTTATGAAATTGGTCAATCTCATGTCTTAGAACCATAATGAGAGTCATTAGAAGATATGTGTTCTTGTCTTCTTAGTATCTACACATTTTTAGTGTTCTGCTAAGCTTAAAGAGTGAAGTTTCAACAGTCTACACCTGTACTTTCAGAATCAGATTGCTGCACGCACTGCTTCAGATGAATTTGGATGGTGAGATTTGTTCTATTAAATACTTGGTCAGGATTGAGCTGTTGAACACTGAAGTCTGAGGTCTATGAAGATGGAAACCAGACCTGAATATTAGGATGAATGAAAAATATGATGGACAAATAAGGCAGGAAAGAGAACAGAGATTGTGAAAATAAAAACAAAAATAATTTTCAAAGCTAGTTGCAATCAGGTATTAGTTACTCTTGAATGATACAAATTGGGAAAAAGGGGGTATGATTAATTGAAAAGCCCAGCCTACACTCAGGCCCGGCCCTGAGATTTCCGGGGCCCAAAGCTGATAATCAACTAATAAATATCACTAGATCATTTGGAGTCCTTTACATATATATATATTTTTTCATTCAACGCAATTTTTTTTTTTGAAGGTAAAGGATAAAAGATTTGTGTCAAAATCACAAAAAATACCTAGCATTATATTACAACAACTAATAAGTATTACTTGATTCTTGCTCTTCTTGGATTTTTAGAAGCAAATAAATCAATCGTACTTGCATAATCTAGTTTTTTTGCAAAATCATTTTCAATGGATGACAATGTTGATCCATTCAACCTTTCTTGTGACATGGTTGATCAAAAGTAATTTTTGATGATGTGAACTATTATACTTCTAATGTTATAATAGCACGGGTAGCAAAAGATTAATTCGTCTTGATGATGCAGATTTGTATAAATACCAATATTTTAATAGCAATTGAGCAAAAGACAAGACAAATATTTAATTAATTGAATAGGAAAAAAGACCTACTTATACTGTGCTGCTCTTCTGAATTCTTGAGAAATTCGTTAGTGTTCTATTGTGCCACTTCTCTCAAATTTTAAGGAAAATTGAATTAAGAGTTAGGATTAGGAATTAGATAGGGAGAGAGAATGTGCCATTTTAATTTTGAATAGGCCTTTTAGTTTTTTAATGGGTCAATTTATTTTAAGTTAGTTTGGCCTTTTTAAATTTTTTTTGGGCTTAAAACTTTTTTCGGGCTTAAAACATACATAATATATTACACTAAACTATAATAGGAGGGGCTCCCTTTTTTGGGTCTATTTTGAGGGGCTCTAAGCCATGGCCTGGTGGGCCTATGCCCAGGGTCAGCCCTGCCCACACTTATCCTTAAAACCCAAGTATTAAGGAGAAGGAAACTGGAGCTTTATAACCAGCATAGATGGGGCAACTCTAGGTGATATGGAACACATTCCAACACACCTTCCTAGACCACAATATACAATAGCCGGACAAACGGCACACTAATCATAGGCTCAATCAAGCTCTGATACTAAATTGAAAAGCCCAGCTCACATTTCTCCTTAAAACCCAAGTATTAAGGAGAGGGAAACTAGAGCCTTGTACCCAACACAGATGGGGGCAACTCCAAGCGATGTGGAATACATTCCAACATGATTCACTATTAGCTGCAACACAATGATAAGTGACATGGGTAAGCCCATAAAGGATATGGCCCACCACTTAAGGCCCAATCCATGATTCAACTACTAAAGCCCAACATTCTTAAAACCTAACGTTACACCAAGTACCAATGACATCTAAACACTTGGCAAGTAAAGAGCCAGCCACATCAGCAGACAAAGATCCTACAGAGTTATTGCACCACACATCAGCCATTAATGAGCTTCCTTGCAGCATTTATTACGATAACCTTTCACGTCGAAGCAGAACAACCTCACCATGAACAAGGCAAACTAGAACCATAGACTTTCGGCCAACGTGTTAGCCCGGAGTGGACAAGGAAATGATGAGCAAAGGATATAAGTAGGCTCCTAAGACAAAGAAAAGGTTAAGTTCTCTATCACCATTTCTATCCCGACATTCGATCACTCACCACTAACTTGCTCGTCGGAGGGTTCGCTGGGGGACTCCTCGTTCCCCGCTGAACTCTTGTGCAGGTTTTGCTGTGAGCTCAACCCTTGGGTAACGGTTTGGGAAGTGTGGATCAATCCAACCCGTTCCATCTGGAGCCTGCAGTATCATCAGTTGGCGCCGTCTATGAGAACTTTTTTGCTCCGTGTGGTAATTGTGCTCATTGCCGCCGGAGACTCATTCCTGCCATCTTCGTGACATCTCCTACCTGCCACCCACCAAGGTGGATGGTCACAATTAGATCCATGGCTTCTTAACACAACGTTGCCGACCCCTAAGTGGACCCTCCTAACCCGAACAACCCACCGCAGTAGTTCACAGAACTCACCAACAACATTAATCGCTTAGCCGAACAAAACCAAGCCCTGATCAATGCTTTACTTCAAAGAAGCCTTCCTATGCCCCCCCCACCACCTCAAGACATACCACCCAACCGGGAACGAGCCCTGAACCATTCCCTCCAACAATCCCACCCATCCAACTTGGAGGCCTTGCGACCCCCTCCTCAAAATATGAACCCACCACCTTGAGCCCCACATCCACCGATCTAAGCAACTGCCTGAGGGGGAGGCCAGTAGTGTCCAGCCTCCATTACACTCCGGTGGTGACAACGCTTCTCTTTGGGATGCAGAACTCCGAGCCATGAAACTCTAGCTTCAAGGAGTCATGCAAAACGTACAGAATAAACCTTCTACCACAGCCAACTCACTATTCGTTGCCTCCATCAGGGACAAACCTCTACCTCCTAAGTTCAAAATGCCCTCGATCGACTCCTTCGATGGTACAACGGACCCAGTAGACCACTTGGAGACTTACAGGACCCTCATGGTCCTCCATGCATTCCCTGATGAGATCATGTGTCGGGCTTTTCCCGTAACGCTTAAGAGGTCGGCCCGACTATGGTTTAGTTAGCTGCCAACAGACTCGGTCTCTACTTTTCAGCACCTAAGTGACTCCTTTCTCAGCCACTTCATTGGTGCCCAACGCCAACGGCGTCCGGCAACTCAACTCCTCAACATCCGTCAAACGGAGGGAGAGTCGCTGCGCTGCTTCGTCGCTCGCTTCAACACCGAGGCCTTGCAGGTGGCAAAAAATGATGACAAGGTCATTCTCACGGCTTTCATGGCCGGTCTACAATCATCTAATTTCCTTTTTTCCCTCTTTAAAAATCCTCCAACCTCCATGGCAACCCTCCTCTCTAAAGCCCAAAAATACATGAACGCCGAAGATTCTCTACCTGCCCGACAAGACTCCACAACCAAAAACCCGACCCCCAGAGAGAAGAGAATGGACTCTGAAACCAGAAGCACCCAGTACACACAGCAAACGCTTCAATATACCGACCGACCTGCTCGAGTCGACCGGTCGGCACCTACCCGACCGTCCGACCGGTTCGAACGATACACACCCCTCAATTTCCCTATGGAACAAGTCTTGAACCAGATCCAACGAGATTATCCCTTGAAATGGCCCCAACCGTCGCAGTCTCCTTCCAATTGGCGGGACCAGTCCAAATATTGCCGCTTCTATCAAGACCACGACCATAATACCGAGGAGTGTGTTGACCTTAAAGACCAAGTCGAGGTCATGATACGCTAGGGACGTCTCAGCCGGTTCACGGCAGCCTGCCCTCAGCAACGGCCAAGGACCGAACTTACCAGAAACAACCACCGGCGCACCCCTTCTCGACAACCCGCACAACCTAACCAAGGCCATGATCGACCCCCACAACAACCCCGGGCACAAGGCAACCTTGCCATCCCAGTTAGAGAAATCAGAGTTATTGCCGGCGGACTTGCATGTAGAGGACCATCCTGTTCGGCCCAACGGGCAGAACTTAGAAAAATCAAGCAGGACTCAGATAAAGAAGTCGCAACATTGGACCGCCCCCTCAAACACCCCAAGTAGTGGATGGAGCCCATCACCTTTACGGAGGCTGATTGCACAGGCATCCGTTATTCCCATGACGACCCTCTCGTCATCTTTGCCCTCTTGTCCAATTACAAAGTCAGACGGGTGCTTGTCGACGATGGTAGCTCTTCGGACATCATCTTCCTAAACGCCTATCGCCAGCTTAAGGTCGGGGAAGAAAGTTTATCCCCTCTTCAAACCCCACTGGTTGGCTTCACTGGAGATTGGGTGACCTCCATAGGCTCCATTGATCTTCCCATCACCATTGGAGAATACCCACGGCAGACCACTAAGTTGCTCACTTTTCTCGTCGTCGGCTGCCCCTCTGCTTATAACATTATCCTCGGCCACACCGCCCTTAACGCTTTTCAAGCTGTCACTTCCATGTACCATCTGGCCATGAAATTCCCTACCGACCTCGGAGTCGACACCGTAAGGGGGAAGCAGACTGTGGCTAGAGAATGCTATGTCGCTTCACTCAAAGAGGTCAAGCTGAAGGAGGCTATGATCATCGAAGGACTTGACGTCAGAGACGAAGATGAATTAGTCAGAGGGGAACCAGTGGAAGGACTTGTTGAAGTTCCCATCGACCCCACCAACCCAACAAAAACAGCCAAGATCAGCAGCCAACTATCCCCTCAAGCCAAGGCCGATCTTACAACCCTCCTGATCGGGCATAATGATGTGTTTGCCTGGACCCATTCCAACATGCCGGGTATCGATCCCTCTTTCATCACTCATCGTTTGAGCATCGAGCCCCATTTTCGGCCCTTCCGCCAGAAGCAGCGCATCTTTTACCCGGAACGCAACGCTCTTATTGCTTTTGAGGTAGATAAGCTACTGAAGGCATAGTTTGTTAAGAACGTGGACTACCTCAGATGGCTGTCAAATGTGGTCTTGGTCCGTAAGAACAACAGTAAATGGCGACTCTGTGTCGACTACTCCGATTTCAATCGAGCGTGCCCCAAAGATAGTTATCCCCTTCCTCGCATAGATCTGCTTGTCGACGCCACTACCGGACACCAAATGCTCAGTTTTTTGGATGCCTTCTCTGGCTACAATCAAACTCTGATGCACCTGTTCGACCAGGAACATACCTCCTTCATCACTGACCGAGGAACCTACCACTATCGCGTCATGCCATTTGGGTTGAAAAATGCCGGAGCAACGTACCAACGATTAGTCAATGCCGTTTTTCATCACTAGATAGGTCGGAACATGGAAGTGTACGTCGATGACATGCTAGTCAAGAGCAAACTCTCCTCCGATCATCTGACAGATCTGCGGGAGACCTTCGGCACCCTACGAAAGTATCAAATGAAGCTCAATCTGAAGAAATGCGCCTTCGACGTAGGATCTGGGAAGTTCTTGGGTTTCATGGTCAGTCAGCGGGGTATTGAGGCCAACCCCGAAAAGATCAAGGCCCTGAATAGAAATGTAGTCACCCAGAACGGTTAAGGAGGTTCAAAGGCTTACCGGTAGAGTCGCCGCCCTCAACCGCTTCATTTCCCGTGCAACGGACAAGTGCCTCCCCTTTTTTAAAGTCTTTCGGCAAGCTTTTGAGTGGACGACCGAATCCGAAGAAGCTTTCCAACAATTGAAGCAGTGCATGGCCAATCCACCCTTACTCTCTCAGGCGCTCACGGGCGAGCCCCTTTTTCTCTACTTAGCCGTATTGAGCACCGCAGTCAGTGCGGCCCTCATCAAGGAGGACGGCTCAGTGCAGCATCCGGTTTATTACATTAGCCGGGCTCTCAGGGGAGCGGAACAGAACTATCCATTACTGGAAAAAATGGCCTTGGCCTTGGTCATAGTCTCAAGACGACTCCGACCTTACTTCCAAGGTCACTCCATAGTGGTCCTCACTGACCAACCTTTGAAGAAGATAATGTAACAACCAAAGTTTGCTGGCAAACTTATGCAATGGTCAATTGAGCTTAGCCAATTCGAAATCTCCTACCAACCTTGAACAGTGATCAAAGGACAGACTGTCGCCGATTTTATCCTGGAATACACTAATCCCACTCCAACCACGGCCCCGCCCCCCCCCCCCGGCCCAAGCAATTCAACACTGAGGCAGAAGATCCCTACTCTTGGACCCTCAATGTCAATGGATCATCCCGTAAAGAAGGAAGTGGAGCTGGTCTCATTTTCACCACTCCCGAGGGTGGTTATTTCAAGTGCGCTCTTCGCTTTCTGTTTGACGCAAGCAATAATGAGGTCGAGTATGAGGCTCTGATAGCAAGTCTTCGCCTAGCCAGAAACATTGGTGTGAGCCATATCCGAGTATTCAGTGATTCCCAGTTGATCGTTGAACAAATCACGGGAGAATTCGACGCCAAGGACGACACAATGCGAACCTATAGGGATATTGCACTTTCCCTTGTTCGCCTCTTCAACACCTTCCACATCAAACACATTCCTCGATCAGAAAACTTCAAGGCAGATGAAATGGCCCAATTAGCCTCGGCTGACCAATCGGACCTTAGCCATGGAGTTCGTCTGGAATACCTGGCCCACCCGGCCACGTCGCCAATCTAGCTGGAGGTCCACTTCCTCTAAAATGAACCTATCCCATGGGCGGCAGACATCCTTCTATTCTTGACAAGTGGGGAGTTACCAGATGACACACAGCAGGCCACCAAAGTCAGAGCCCGGTCGTCCAATTACATCCTCATCGGCGGCCTCCTGTACAAACGCGGATTTTCACGCCCACACCTCAGGTGCCTCAGTCCTTCCCATGCGACCTATGTGATGAGGGAAATCCACAAGGGTGTATGTGGTAATCACTCGGGTGCCAGGTCGCTGGCCCATAAAATACTCCACATCGGCTACTTCTGGCCTACTCTCAATCAAGATGCCACTGAGTTCGTGCTTAAATGCAATAAATGTCAGCGCTTTGCCAACATCCCCCATGCTCCGCCGACAGAACTTATTACACTCAGCAGTCTTTACCCATTCGCCAAGTGGGGCACTGATTTAGTTGGTCCATTGCCCACCGGTAGGGGCCAAACCAAGTTTGCTGTGGTCGCCATTGATTATTTCACCAAATGGGTGGAAACGGAACCCCTCACCACAATCACCGAACGGAACACAACCAGATTTATTTGGCAGTCAATCGTATACCGATTCGGCATCCCCCAAGCCATCGTCTCCGACAACGGCAAGCAATTCGACAACGCCAAATTCAGGAAATTTTGTGCATAGCTCCACATTCAATCATGCTTCTCTTCCCCAGGCCATCCCCAAGCCAATGGGCAAGTTGAGGTCACCAACCGCTCTCTTTTGAAGATCATCAAGACCAAGTTGGAAGCCGTCAAGGGACTCTGGGCTGAGGAACTGCCAAACGTACTCTGGGCCTATCGCACTACCGCCCGAACCCCTACTGGGGAGACTCCCTTTTGCTTAACATACGGCGCTGAGGTAGTCATCCCAGTGGAAATCGGCCTGCCAACCCCGAGGATGCCAACCCCGAGGATTCTGCACCAAGACCCAGAACTAACCGAAGACCTACGTCAGGCTGATTTAGACCTGATTGAAGAGCTCCGCGAAACAGCTGCCGTTAGGCGAGCCTCATATCAACAGAAAATGAGAGCACACTACAACCATAAAGTCCGACCGAGGGAGTTCGCAGTTGGCGACCTAGTTTTGTGCGAAGCAACTCTTGCCACCAAAAATCCGGCCAAGGGCAAGCTAGCAGCCAAGTGGGAAGGACATTACGTTGTTAAGGCCAGACCTTGCCCAGACACTTACTGACTCTAGGACATGGAAGGCCGAGACCTCCCCCACCCGTGGAACGCCGAGCACTCGAAGCGTTATTTCCAGTAAAGTGTCGTGTCCTATTTTTGTATTAACCATTTGCTGTATGTGCTTTTTGACCATCTACACATTTGGTTATTTTTGTCCTCTTCATACATGGCGTAAACTTATGATCAATAGGTTATGCCTTAAATGACAATGGTTTTATGGCTCTGTTATCTGCGTTGTGCTTCAATAACGACTTGTTCAACAGAGTTAATTAAAGCCTCAGTCAGACTGAGTTAATTAAAGTTTCAGCCAGATTGAGCACGAAGGGCTCAGCCAGACCGAGTTAATTAACGTCTCAGCTAGACTGAGCATGAAGGGCTCAGCCAGACTGAGTTAATCAAAGCCTCAGCCAGACTGAGCACGAAAGGCTCAGCCAGGCTGAGTTAATTAAAAGCCCCAGCCAGACTGAGCACGAATGAAGAGTTCAGCCGGGTCCATTTTCGTAATTTCATGTTACAGCATGGTTGCCATATTCAGTTCAAATCCAGGTCCATACTATGACGTCTTTTAACATTCTTTACAATTTTAACTTTACATTTCTAATTCATTTAAAATCCAAGCCCATAGTCGTCCAAGCCTATTTTTCATTTCTAACACTCCTTAACATTCTCATGCACGCTCACTTTTGACATTTTGTGCACCATAGTTTTCTCACAAGTCAGACTGGCTGTCTATTTGTAAACTTTTTACATCACAACCTACTAGCAAGTTTCACAATTCATACATATGTCTTACTTTTACAACCATTCTTCATTAAATTCTGCTCTGCCATTTTCATTATTTTTAAATTTACAACTCAGAAGAAATAAGGACAACAATGATACAAAAGAAAACTCGTCATTTTATTTACAAAATTTACGGTTACATACAACTTGCTGCAGAAATTAAACAAAAACGAACAAACACAAAACAAAACAACAAAAGTACAATTTTCTACATAGATCACTCCTCACTAGAGGCCAGGTCCTCCTCCTCAACCCCCTCGTCTAGAGGGGTCTGGGCGACGTCGTCTTACCTATCTTCACGAGGCTGAAGTCGATATCTGGAAACAGCTCTCGCGCCCTGTGCATGAAGGTCTTCCAGCCGCTGTCCCAGAACTCAGCCATTTCATGCTTATAAAAATCCGACCGCTGGAAGCTCTAGATCACTTCCTCTTCGCTTCTATTTCCAACGGCCGCTCCCGACGGCCCAACTCCCTCATCACCCTCTCTCGCCAAGCTCCTGGTGACTGCGGCATCAATCGCTATCTGGAATTCGACGGATTCCTTGAATTGCTCCACCGCCGCCTTGCACAGGTCGGGGTACGCCGCTCTCTCAGACGCCAATCTAGGCCTTTCCTCCGCCAGAGCCTTCTCTAACTTAGTGATCTGACCGTCGGCCGCTTCCTTGTCCTTGATCGCCTGGTCCCGCATATCTTCGTTGCTGGTCATGGCCTCTTCCCACCTTTCGTTGGCGGTGGTGCAGGCTTTTTGGACCTCCTCAAGTTTCTTTTACTCGCCCGCCAATTGGAACTCAAGTGATATCAGCTTGTGGTGCTTCGCTTCAAGCTCTGACTTGGTTGTGATGAGCTCGGCACTAGCTCGCTCCGCCGCGTTCTTAGGCACTACCACCAACACTTCCATGACCTTCGCCCTCTGCGCATACTCCAAACCCTTGGCGCACGGACTCCTGGCGGTCTTCCTCCACCTCGCCGTCTCCATCTTTAGATTCTGGAGCTCCGATTTCGCCTATTCCAATTGGGCCCTTAGCGGCTCCACTTCCACCCTAGTGCGCGCCGCCTTGTTCATCGGGGCAGTCGCCAGAGTCGCTGCCTCCATTTGGGCTGAGTAAAACCCTCTCAGCAGATCGGCCTCCGACAAACGTGCCGTCGAGCTCACCGCCGCGTCTTCCACCACACCAACAAAGCGGTCGGTTGCGACCCTGGCCCCCTCCCTTTCCGCCGAGCAACCTGCCAGCGTGCGCGCGTGGTACAAGGCGGTCGCCAGCGCGGCACTTGTCGCTGGCTTGCTGATCCCCGCTTTCCCCTCGCGGGGGCTTGAGCTTACTTCTGGTGCAGGTGCCACCATCGGCACCATGGGGGCACTTAGGCCCAGCTTTTCCCTAGCCATTTGAGTGGTCTCTTCTTCTGCGCCCTCTTTGATCCCCTCCTCCTTCAGCTTCTCCTTTTCTGGGGCCTCCTCCGCCATCCTCTCCTTCAACTCCTTCCCAACAGGGGCAGCCTCCCCCCCAGCCTTCATCTTTTTCAAAACAGGGGCATCTTTCCCCTTCTCTACACCCCTTCTCTTTTTCCTTAGTTTCTTTATAACCGCCTCCAACTCCTGCTTGCCCCTCACCTTCAGTGGGTCTACTGGGGGCGGCAGAGGGGCGAAGCCAGTTAGGTCTTTGTTGCCCACCGACTTGGGACGCGGTCGGATCCACTCTCTCATCACCAGCTTCGGGGCAGGCCCCAATTGCGCCTCTTTGCATTTTTCCGCCTTGGCGAACAACCTCTTCTCCTCCTCCTCCTCCGCCTTCCTCCGCACCTCCATTTCCTCCCTCGCCGGATCCTCTTCCAACGGTTGCAGTCCCAAGTTCAGGGCAAACAATGTTGAAGGAAGGACCAGCTCGTCCCATCTCACTCCTTTCTCCTCCCTTCACTCCCTCACCTTCTTTACTCTGTCTTCGGCCTCCACGCCTAACTTTGGCTCCACTGATTTCGTGGGGACTTTTCATGTTGTGCGAACTCCTGTCCCACCGTTTGCCGACACGAAGAACCATCTCGGCCTCCACCCCTTCACTGAAGATGGCAGGCCTGCCACCAGACCTCGGCACTACCTGCAACGTCACCCACGTCTCCTGCTGATCGGAGGCCTTGTAGCAGGAGAAGAACTCCTCCATTGTCATTGCCGTCCCTCCGGTCGTCTGCTGCCAGGCACCCGCAGGCTACTACTATCTTCCAAGCGTTCGGCATTAGCTGCCCTGGCGCCACTTCTAACTTGTTTAGCACGTCCACCACTATTTGGGAGAGAGGTAGCCTCAAACCCCGTCGCAGCACTTCCTCGTAAAGATTGAATTTGTCCGGTTGCACATCCAACGCCCTCTCCTTGGATGTGGGCAGCCTCAACCCTATTTCCGAGGGAATTTGGTACTTCCTCCTTATTCCCTCCAACTCCTCCGCCGTAAGTGTGGATCTGTCTGGCTTGGTGTGCCAATGGTCCAGATCCGCTTGACTAATGGGCCTCGCGGCCGCAATCATTGTCATAGGGCGAGCCCGCACCGCTTGACTAACTACCCTCCCCTCCCTTCGCTCCACCCGATACTGTTCCGCCAACTCCACCGCATCATCATCACCTAACGAATCAAGCCTTGCGGTTGGCACTTCCTTTTGGGCCATTTCTCTTACGTGTCTGCGTATTGATTCGGACGCGGGCACAAGGAAGTTCACAAAGTGTTGCAGAGGTGTATCACTGGAAATAAATGAGTTTACTTCTGGGACGTGTTGTTTTTTTGCAAAAAGATAGGTAAAGCGGACAACCCCAAACGCCCACGGTTTGTCTATATTCCAAGGGTCAAGGTTAAATTTCACCAGTTTGAAAAATTTCGAAAAACTCCCGCCCCTGCCTTTTCACTGCCCTATATCACCCTGTCCCTTCACTTCTTACTAACGCGCCACCTCCCCCATTCAAGGATTCCGCCACGTGTACGACCACGATCCACTATTCCCTTCCCCTCCCCTGTCTATTCCACTTCACTTCACCACGTGCCCTGCCGCTTCTCGCGCCCCACGCACCGCCACTTCCCCTTCGGGGTCGGCCATCCTCACGGTCGGCCCCTCTCCTCGGCCACTCTTCGCGGTCGGCCCTCCTCACGGTCGGTCCCTCCGTTCGGCCACCCTTCGCGGTCGGCCCTCCTCATGGTCGGCCCGTCCCCTCAGCCACCCTTCGCGGTCGGCCCTCCTCACGATCGGCCCGTCCCCTCGGCCACCCTTCGCGGTCGGCCCTCCTCACGGTCGGCCCCTCCGCTCGGCCACCCCTCCCGGTCGGTCCTCTCTCTGTCGATATCTCACCACCCTTGTTTACTTTCTTATTCCCTTCGTTGGACTAAAGTGGCACTTGGGAATGGGGGACTACTGACATGGGTAAGCCCATAAAGGATATGGCTCACCACTGAAGGCCCAATCCATGATTCAAATACTAAAGCCCAATATTCTTAAAACCTAACGTTACAGCAAGCACCAATGAGATCTAAACACTTGGCAAGTAAAGTAAAGAGCTAGCCATATCAGCAAACAAAGATCCTACAGAGTTATTGCACCATACATCAGTCATTAATGAGCTTCCCTGCAGCATTTATTACGATAACCCTTCACGTCGAAACAGAATAGCCTCACCATGAACAAGGCAAGCTAAAACATAGACTTTCGGCCAATGTGTCAGCCCAGAGTGGACAAGGAAACGATGAGCAAAGGATATAAGCCGGCTCCTAAGACAAAAAAAAGGTTAAGTTCTCTATCACCATTTCTATCCCGACATTCGATCACTCACCACTAACTTGCTCGTCTGAGGGTTCGCTGGGGGACTCCCCGTTCCCCACTGAACTCTTGTGCAGGTTTTGTTGTGAGCTCAACCTTTGGGTAACGGTTTGGGAAGCATGGATCAATCCGACCCTTTCCATCTGGAGCCGGCAATATCATCAATAAGCATAATGGATGCGTGAAAATAAATAAATAAAAAAAATAAAAAAAATCAGTAAGCATAGCAATTAGGAAAAATACTTTAGAGCAGTGAAGTGAAAGTAAGCAGCGCACCCTGATCCAGACGTTCATTACATGCATTTCCTGGCTAATATGAGGCATGTAGTTTCTGCTTGAATCTTCTATATCACTATAAAACTATGCAATAGATGCTCTCTGATATAAGGCAATGTATCTCGGTGCTGGCCAAGATTCTGAACTGTATATTCTGGAAGGTGCTAAAATTGGCCTGTCAAATAAGATGTCAGAGTTGGTGTGGTTCAGATTGAAGGTTTCAAGTTTCAACAACAGGGGTTACCAAGGACATGGTGATTTTAGGGATAAAGGCACGAAGTTCATAATTATTTTGGGAAGAGGTTCCAAATGGATATCCTCGAAAAGTTGGGGTTATCGTGTTACAATAAAATTCATGGACCATCTTATTCTAATAGAACTCAATTGCAGAAAAGTAAATATATATCCATGAGAATTTTTAAGTTCTAGCAATCAGCAACTAATTATAGTTTTTGAAAAAATTTCTACTTCATTTACATTCTCTCTCTCCAGAATATTTATGTAGGAGTTGAATTTGTATCACTTGACCTTCTTGCTGTATTTTCTCATTTTGTACTAACAGCACATACTTGATTTCCAGTCTGGGTGATTTCTTTCATTTTATGAGTTTATAAATATTGAAGTCTCATCAATGTAGTTATGCTCATGTATGGCTCTGTACAATATGAATCTCAAATTTATGATGTTAAATTTTACAGGCGAATGGGAATGAAGTTGCTTTCATATCTCTTTTTTCCTTTGAAAATGACTTCAGGTCTCTCTCTCTCTCTCTCTCTCTCTCTCATGTGTAGAATTTCTGATTAAAATCTTCGTTTTATTTTAGGATTCCGGAGGCTTTGCCTTCTTTTCATGATAAAGTCCTTGAAGCCGCTGCAGATGCTGCTGTTACTTCATCTCAAAATCAGAGGAAACAGGTTGTTGTACATGATCTCAGGATCTCTATTTTTTTTCCTTTTTCTTGAAATGTTAAAAGAGTTGTTCTATCTTCTGTTACTACAGAGTACTGCCCCTCGAATTCTCGGTGGTATCATAAAGAGCTTCAAAGGTGGTAAGGCAGTGGAGAACCATGCGGATCTTGAAGGTCATAAAACTATTGTGGCACATTTAGAGGGCATATTTTCTCGGTTCCCATTCTCAGACCCTTCTACAAGCATCACAGATGACCTAGATGTTCTTGAACTTGGCATAGGTTCTCTAGTTCTCTCTCCCTCCGTTTTTTTGTTCCCATTTTTCCTCCCTTCCATTGACTTTTTATATTTATTTTGGTATAGATGATATTGACATTGATGAACCTGCACCTCTTCCATTTACGTCTCAAAAGATCAAGATTGAAAGAAAAGGTTAATACTAAATTTCTTTGTTGGTCTTATTGTGTTTGTATTTCAAGGTTAAAATGGACTTAGCATTTTGATTTGGTTGTGCAGACAAGGAAAAGGAGAGGGAAAAGCTATTTGATGGTGGTAGTACAGATACGAAACCAAGATTGAGAACAGCTGAGGAAATTAGGGCTAAATATAGAAAGGATGGGGTAATTTCATGCAAAAATTATTAGTGAATGTTTTATGATATACGAAACATGTTGGCTTACATGGTCTCTGTTTTCAGGAT
This sequence comes from Camellia sinensis, assembly GCF_004153795.1. Lineage (NCBI taxonomy): Eukaryota > Viridiplantae > Streptophyta > Magnoliopsida > Ericales > Theaceae > Camellia > Camellia sinensis. Next base: position 682,026 of record NW_021024695.1, read on the forward strand.
GCCTCTGCAGCTGCTGCTCAAGCAAAAGATAAACTTTTAGAGCGCGGGGAAAAACTTGAGGTAGGCTAAAGCTGTCATCTTATGTCTTAAGATATTCTCTTTATATCGCTTTTTTTTTTTTAATTGCTAATACTGTTTTTTTTTTTTTTCCCTCCTTTCTTGAATGCTGGTCAAGTTTGTTGGAGAGGCAAGAACTCTGGCCTTCCCACTTTGATTCCTTTAATTTGTGGGAAGTTCATGAGTAAACCATTAAACAACTAGCAGTAACAGTTATAATTATATATTTTGGAATTTGGAACGAAATAATGCAGCGTGATGACTTTGGTTTTGCCTGTGGTCATTGAAAGATAGACCAATATGTGCCGTGTATTGGAATTTTGACCCAAATTAACGTGCTATTAGCCTATGCCCAAAGTCCAACACATAATTGTATTACCTGAACCCCAGTTATCTGAGGTGCTAGATGATCTATCTATATGCAACCATTTTGTTATTATGTTAGTCATAAATCATAGGTTCCGATGAGAATAATGTGGATTAATTGGTCATTTGGCTGTTAGAAGATAATGACACTGGTAAACAAATATAAAATGACTTTTTAGGTTTATTTATTATTATTAGCGAGAAAAGAACTTTTTAGGTTCTTTTTGTCTTGTAAACTGGTAGAGTGCCTGAACTCCTTCACAGAGCTAACAATTTTCCCCTGACCATGGTTTCTCTCACTATTTCTACCAGAAACTAAGCAGGCGTACTGAAGAGCTACAAAGCGGCGCAGAAAACTTCGCATCATTGGCTAGTGAACTTGCCAAGACAATGGAAAAGCGCAAGTGGTGGAACATATGAATAGAAGTGTCCATGTTGGGCTTTTTTTTTTTTAAAAAAAAAAATATATAATCTAATCTTAGGGTTGTGGGGAAGGGGTATAGGAAGCACAAGTGGCATGGGTCGAACCTTCAACTTTCTAAGCAAATTCTCTGACACTGAGCTCCAAGCGCATTCCTCGCACTGGTTTGAATTGATTGGATTTGTTGATGCAGCTTGCTTGGCCCATTTGGGAAGTGAAATTCAATCAAAGGTTCCACAAAACTATTTGGTGCTCTGCCTTGACAATTTGTATGCAAGTGTTATTATTGTATTCTTATTTCATTTTGTGAAACCCCATAAGTTGTAAATTGTTTTGGTCAAAATAATGTTGAAAATTTTAATGAATAGCTTTTGTTAATTTTTCCCTTTCACATTGCATCAATGCATAGTTAAGTCCTTTTTATTTTTTGTTTTGTTTTGTTTTGTTTTGTTTTTTTTAATTTTTAATTTTTTAATTTATGATTATTTTTTTATGCCCTTGGGGGATGGGGGGGGGGGGGCATTGTTCACAAATTCATAAAAAAAATTGTTCGATTTTAAAATTCATTTTAATATTTTCACCTATTTTGACGAAAGGGTCTTATGCTTATTTTGAGTTAGCTAATATTTCCTTGGCCAATAAATCTGAAGACTTAATTGCAAAACAATAGAGAATCAAAATTAATATCACTACTGCACATGGAAAGACTGAAAGTAATTATCAAAAGTTGGAAAAATTATGAAACTGCAAAAATAACCTTCCCTTTCGTTATCTTCTTTTCCGCTCCCACTATTCCCTTCTTTTTTTTAATTTATTGAGAACCTGAAAACAATTTATATTAAAAAATAACATATAGAAACAAGATCCCAAAGAGCCGTACAACAAAATGAAAAGAAAAAAAGAACAAAAAAAACAACAACAAATTATTCGTCAAAAAATTCACTTGTGATTTAGAGAAAATTGTCAATCTTTTCAAAGATGTGATTTAGAAAGTAAGATTTGTATCAAACCAATCAAGATTTACTTGAAAGCTTGCATTTCCCGTCAACGTCGTTTTCATTCTCGTTGTCCAACTTTGCCATCGCCGTTGCCGCACTTCCTTTTTCCTTAATTCTTTGGCCATTGCTTCTTCACCTTCTTCAATCTCGGCAATTACTCCCTCATTTTTCTCGCAACCTACAACATTCTCTCACCCTTTTCCTCCCATTCTCTTCCATCCTTTTCAACTCATCATCATCTTTCCCATTCTTTTTTAACATCCCATTTACCTCCTTCGCCTCACTTTGCCGAATCCATCCCTCTTCTACAATCCTCTCATCTTTCTACAAATGAAAAACAAATTTGGCAAAAGTTAGTTCTTAAAACCAAGAATGAAAGAAGTGTTGTGCCATCGCGTTATAAAGAAAATAGGTCAGTACAATCGCGAAGATTAATATAAACAAATCCATTGCCATCTCATACAAAGGAGATGCCATTTGCCATCGTGTAGAGAAGAAAATGGGTTGCGAGAGAGGGACATGGTTGACACTGGAATGGATTGTAGAGGGGGGAGGTCAGAAGAATGTGAAGAAAGACAATGAAGGGATTGGGAAAAGTTAAGGAGGGTAAAAAAGGAATTGTCAATTGTAGAAGGTGGTACGGATGCTGAAGAAGGTGGTGGTAGGTGCGCTTGGTAAGCTAAGGTTTAAGGAGAGAGGGAATAAAGAAATAGGAAGAGAAATAGAAATAGTTATATGAGAAATAGAATTAAGGTTATTTTTGTAATTTCACAATTTTCTCATTTTTGGTACTTACTTTCAATTCAATCCTTCCAAATGTAGTGTTATTAGTTTTGATTCTCTATTACTTTGCAATTAATTTTTGGTCTTAGTATGTAATTCTTCTAATTTTCTTTACTCTCCATTTTTTAAAAAAAAAAAAAAAAAAAATTGGTCGTTAACTTCTCACCCCTCATTTGGCCAGCGCTGGCCCTAGGGGCATAGGCCACAAGGCCATAGCCTAGGGTCCCTTAAAATAAATTTAAAAAAGGGACCCCCTCCTATTATAATTTAGTGTAATATATTAGGTACGTTTTAAGTTTAAAAAAATTAAAAAATGTCCAAACTAACTTCAAATAAATTGATGCATTAAAAAATTGAAAGGCTATTCAAAAAAATTAACATTGTTATTCATTAAATATAGACCTAAAAAGGGGTCTCTCTTATTTTAGTTTAATCTAATATATTAAGTATATTTTAAGTCCGAAAAAAATTAAGGAAACCCCAAATTAACTTAAAATCAATTAATCCATTAAAAAATTAAAATGCCCATTTAAAATAATTAGCATTGTTATTCATTGAAAATGATTTTACAAAAAAATTAGATTATGCAATTATGATTGATTTATTTGTTTCTAAAAATACAAGAAGAGTGAAGATCAAGCGATACTTATTAGTTATTGTAATATAATCATAAGTATTTTTTGTGATTTTGACACAAATTTTTTGTGCTTTACTTTCAATTTTTTTTTTCATTCAATGAAAAAAAAATATGAAGGATTATAGAAATTTATTAGTTGATTATCGACTTCAAACCCCAAAAATTTCAGGGCCGGGCTGCATTTGGCTCATCTTTACTCACTCCGAAATTGTTATTAAAAAAAATAAAAAATAAAAAATAAAAAACCTAAAAGAGTCCATTTTTATTGAACAAATAAAATAGACAATTATGGTACGATTGGCGGGTGGAGAGAACTTGTCACCATGACAAATTCAATAAAAGACAATTGACGAACTTCTGATTGATTGACTGATTCCGTAAACGAAATGATCAGTTTTTTGTGGAAAAATTATTGGTAAATTATCACTAAATCTTAATAATTTGATTTAATTTTTATTAAATCTTATTAAAAATAAGTTATATTAAAATTATGGCTAAAAATATTTTTTTTGACTTTGTTTTACACATGTCGTTAAAAATTGATAATTAATAATTTTTTTGTCACAATTTTTATAAATTATCGTTATCACTTAAAATTAGTGGTATTTTTCTGTGATTAATCTTTTAAATTGTCACTAAAATTTAAAAATTAGTGATTTTTTTTTGTTACGATTTTTTTAAACTGTCGTTAAAATTTATAATTAGTGATTTTTTTATGGCAATTTTTAAATTGTTGCTAAAAATTAAGAATTAGTGACTGTTTTTAATAGTATTTGATGAAAAATATTATTAATTATCATAGGATTTATTAGATAATAAATTCACCTATTAAAAGCTACACGTAAGTATTTAAAAATTATTGGGGAATTACTTGTAAGTGGAGCTGAGAAATTTTTTTACAAAATAATAAAAAAAATATAATATTTTAATTATTAAAACGTATAAATTTTAATATTAATTTGTAATTTTTTTTAACATCATTTTGCTGTTATTTTTTCAAAATTATTTGGTGTTTTCAGGGCGAGGGTGCCTTGATTTTTATTAATTAAAATAATAAAATTTATTATTATTATTTTTAAATAAAAAAATAGTTTGACAAGTGTTTTCCATCAATGAAAGAGAGTCATGGTTCAAAATCATCAAATAATAGGAAACACTATGGTGTATATATATGTATCTTATAATAAATATAAAAAAAACATAATTTTAATTTTTTGCATCATAATTTAAAAAAATATTATAACTAAACACAATATAAAACATAACTAAAGAACTCATGAGTTATAACTAAAGAGACAATAGTATAATTCGGAGTGCATATTATATATCATTTTTAAAGGGGTGCACATTAGAATTTCCCTCAAATAATAGAGACGGATTACTACTATGCTTATGCAACCTAATTGGAGCTTGTCCTAGATTTATTTCGATAATTTAAATTAACAGATCATATTTATGAACAAAAATCAAGTTAGTTGAATATTTGTAATTTCATAACAAAATTTGTTTAAAAAGTAATAAACAATTAGCATGACTTAGATATTTTTTAAAAAAATAATTAAAATTTAATCTTAGAATTAAGAATGTTTAAATAATTTAAATTTTATCCTAAATAATATACTCCACAAATGTTAACAATTCAGATCCACAAAATAGAAGTACGGACCTTCACAATGTGTAACTTATGTTTTTTTTTTTTTTAATGTTTTTTTTTAAACTGAATGTGTAACTTATGGTTTGTGTGAGACAATTCCGACCACGTAGTCTGTTCCGAACGTGTGGGGACCACCCAGAAATTCAGTGGTCAAAAAACGGAAATCAGTCTCCAAACGCGCCTTAAAAGGTGAACTCGTCAACATAACAACCATCCATTGTTACTTGTTAGGCACACCACCACTAATTCAAGTTTATTTATTTATTTATTTATCAAACTAAACTCAAGTCGTTTTAAAAGTAAAATTGTCAAGTCAAAACTCCAAACTGTTCTCAAAACACGACTCGATTGTAACAATAATTTTATATATGTTGTGTTAATTTATTTTGATTTAATCTTAAAATTTAAAAAAAATTTAAAATAGAATTTTCTTTTTAAAGAGCTTGAATTTAGTGTTTTTTTTCTGGTACGCTCGCATTTATGATATTTTCTTTCGTAGGAAAAATAAGCCAACATATACGCTCTAAAAAGATATATCATACATATTCTTGATTATTGAATACAAATATATATATATGTATATATATTAATTGAGACAATTAATCATAATTGTATTAAATCATAACTAATATTATTTTAAGACATAATCAAAGACTATTTTAATTGTAACTAATTTTAAAACTTAATTAAACACCATTATAACAGGACATAACTAATTTTAATTTAATAATTTATTATTAACTCTACCATGACAATGACTCATAATAAACCATACACCACATTCATAATCAATGTATACTAATTTGAATTATAACTTTACATGTAATGTAATATTGTAATAGATATAGCAGGCATATTATAACATGACCCATTTGATATTTAATTGAGCTTGAATTCTCTCAAATTGGTCATTCAATAGAGAACATTTGAGTTTGATGGGTCAATTTTTGGACTGATTTTGATAATTCAAACCATTTATTTTTTAAAGGGAGCTTTTTTGATAAGTCCATTTTCTAAGAGCTTTATTCCATTCAACCCATATTCTTTTTGACTATTCCATTAGGTCCAATTTGAGATAAGAAGACCAAAATACCCTTTTCATCTACTTATGTTCCATTTAGTTCACATTATTTTCTTATGTTTCAATAAGTCCTATTGGTGACATAATTACCAAAATACCCTTAATGTGACTGTTCACACCGTCAATATAAATGTTTATATCGTCAATATGTAGGGGCCCGGCTCATGTCGATCCTCGTGGATGCCCGAAAAAATTCGAGTCAGGCCGGGCCGGCCCATAAGCCAAAAAAATAGGCCCGACCCGGCCCGTTGATAATATGAATATTCACATTGACAAATTAACATTCATATTGATAGGAGTGTAAAATTGGCCTGCGGCCCGTGGGCGGCCCGAAACTTGCCCGTCGTCAGGGGCGGGCCCGGGCCGGCCCGTTCACAATATGAATATTCACATTAACATATTAACATTAACATTGACAAGAGTGTAAAATTGGTCCATGACCCGTGGGCATCCCGAAGCCCGGGCCTGGGCCCGGGTCGGGGCGGGCTCGGCTCGACCCGTTGACAATGTGAATATTCACATTGACATGTTAACATTCACATTGATAAGAGTATAAAATTAGCCCGCGCCCCGTGGCTGCCCGAAACTAGCCCACGGCCTGTGGGCGGGCCGGACCCGGCCTGTTGACAATGTAAATATTCACATTGACATGTTAACATTCACATTGATAAGAGTGTAAAATTGACTCGCGTCCCATGGGCGGCCCGAAGCCCGTGGGCGGCGCGGGGCGGGCCCGACCCGGTTCTGTTAACAAATGTGAATTAATTCACATTGACATATTAACATCACATGATAGAATATAAAATTGAACTTCGCGTCCCATAGCAGCCTGGGCGAGCCCGGTCCGGCCCGTTGACAAATGTGAATACACATTAACAATATTACTTCACATTAATAGGAGTGTAAAATTGGCCCGTGGCCCGGGGTGGCCCGAAGCCCGCCTGCTGCCCAGATGGCGGGCCCGGCCCGGCTCGTTACAATGTGAATATTTACATTGACATATTAACAATTAACATTGATAAGAGTGTAAATTAGGCCCGGGACCCTGTGGGCAGCCGAAGCCCGCCCTGGGCTGACGCAAGCCCGCTCCGTTGAAACGGTGAATATTTACATACATGTTAACGTTCACATTGATAAAGAGTGTAACGACTAAGCCCGTGCCCCGTGACTGCTTGAAACACGCCACGTCTGCTCGCACTTTCGTGGGCGTCCCAGGCGGGACCCCGGCTCGGCCCGGACCTGTTGTAATGTGGAATATTCACATTGACATGCTAACTACTTCACCATTGATAAGAGTGTAAAATTGAACTCGCGTCCCATGTGCGGCCCGAAGCCCGTGGGGACCCGGCCGGGTGGCCCGGGTTTGGGTCCGCCGGCTCTACCTCGTGGCCCTCCGCGGAGCGAGCTTCGTGGTCAGCGGACAAAGTTTACACTCCTATCAATGTGAATGTTAACATGTCAATGTGAATATTCACATTATCACGGGTCGGGCCAAGCCCGCTTCGGGCCGCCCACGGGCTGCGGGCCAATTTTACACTTCTATCAATGTGAATGTTAACATGTCAATGTGAATATTCACATTGCCAACGGGCCGGGCCCGAGGTTGGGCTTCGGGCTGCCCACGGGTCACGGGCCAATTGTACACTCTTATCAATGTGAATGTTAACATGTCAATATGAATATTCACATTGTCAACAAGCCGGGCCGGGCCCGCCGGGCGGCCCACGGGCTGTGGACGGGTTTCGGGCAGCCACAGGGCTCGGGCTAATTTTACACTCCTATCAATGTGCATGTTAACATGTCAATGTGAATATTCACATTGTCACGGGTCGGACCAAGCCCGCCTCGGGCTGCGGTCGGGTTTCAGGTCGCCCACGGGCTGCGGGCCAATTTTACACTCTTATCAATGTGAATGTTAACATGTCAATGTGAATATTCACATTGTCAATAGGCCGGGCCGGGCCCGTCCCGGGCAGCGGGTAGGCTTTTGGCCGTCCATGGGCCGCGGACGGGTTTCGCGCCGCCACGGATCAGGGGCCAATTTTACACTCCTATTAATGTGAATGTTAACATGTCAATGTGAATATTCACATTGTCAATGGGTCGGGCCGGGCCGAGTCGGGCCCGCCTTGGGCTGTTGTATAGTTTTATACTGTTATCAATGTGAATGTTAACATATCAATGTGAACATTCACATTGTCAACAGGCCGGGCCGGGCCTACCCACAGACCGTGGGCGGGTTTCGGGCAGCTACGAGGCGCGGGCTAATTTTACACTCCTATCAATGTGAACGTTAACATGTCAATGTGAATATTCACATTGTCAATGGGCCGGGCCGAGCCCGCCTCGGGCTGCGGGCGGGCTTTTGGTTGCCCATGGGCCGCGGCCCAATTTTATACTCTTATCAATGTGAATGTTAACATGTCAATGTGAATATTCACATTGTCAACGGGCTGGACCGGGCCCGCCCCGAGCCGCCCATGGACTGCGGGCGGGTTTCGCGCCGCCACGAGATGGGGGCCAATTTTACACTCCTATTAATGTGAATTTTAACATGTCAATGTGAATATTCACATTGTCAACGGGCCGGGCACATTGATAGGAGTGTAAAATTTTCGGGCCGCTCATAGGCCAATTTCAAATGTAAATTTTAAAATATGAATGTTCACATCATTAAATTGCTAATCGTTGAAAAAATATTTATAAGGGTATCAAAATTAAATATAAGGGCATAAGTGTCCAAGAAAATAGTGTAAATCAAGAAAATGGATTTTATGGAATAAAACTATACATACATGGGACTAAATGGGTTAAAAAATTTCTTCATGGACTTCTTGGGTTAAAACACTTCTAAATTGGATATCAATAAAAATCCCTTTTTTTAAAATTAGTTGAGTAAAATATTCATATAAAAAATTAAGATGATTAGATATCAATAGTTATATGTTTGAATCGCATTTATTTTAAAAAAATAAACGACAAATATAATTTGAAGAGTAGTTATCTATTTTTTGTAATATAAATATAATTCAAATATATAGTTAATGATATTTGATTATTTTAATTTTTTATATAAATATTGTACTTAATAAATACTAAACAATGAATAATTCAGATCACATCAATTTTAAAATGAATTTACCAAATTTAAATTTTGTCTTAAATTGAGAGACTCCATGTGAGAGAATCTAAATATTATTTAAATTAATTGTAGGATCTATGATTTTCTTAACATTCCGTACAGACTTGCTATCTAGCATAATAATGGGGGTGTTTGGTGGAGCTTTTTTGAGCCAACTTATGGCTTCTGGCTTTTAAAAAATTAGTTTGGACTGTTTAGTTAAACTTATTTCAGAGAGCTTCTGATTCTAATAACTTATTTTAAGTTAAAAAAGTTGATTCTGAGAAGCTGTTCACCCCGTGCTTCTGATTATCAGCTTCTACTGTGGACATGTTAATTCACGGTTATACTCTTAGATTTCTTATTTTTTATTTTTTATTTTTTTAAAAATAGAAAAAGACACAAATGGATTATAAAATATTGTTATTATTTTTTATGAGAAATGTAAACAAATAGTGAATAATAAAAAATAAAAGTTAATTGAAAAAACTACTTCACGGCTTATTTAACAAACACTACTCAACAATTTAAATCTATAATCTAACAGCTATATCAAACAGATTAACTGCTTCTGATTAAAATCATAATCTATAATCTGTTAAGTTATAATCTATAATCTGTTAAAATAGCTATACCAAACAAGACCAATAGCGTCTATCCACGTCCAAAAAATATATCTACAATATATCCTAATTAATATTTGATTAATGCCTTGTTTGGCGTGAATTTTTTTCGTGACTTTCTATTTTTTTTTTATTTATGAAATGAACTTAGTATGTTTGAAAATATATATATTTTTAATTTTATGAAAAAACGTGAATAACTGGTTTATATACTTCTTTTTGGGTGATAGTTTTGGTGACATTTTATTATTTATTTTTTAGTGGTTGTTTTGCCCTTTTTTTTTTATTCATTTATAGCTTTTTGATTTTAAAATTGTTGAAAATATTATATAAATAATAAATTTATCTCATTTCATCAGATTAAGTTTGTAGATGAGTTGGTAATTAACACTTTAAATTTAGTGCATTTTTTAATTTTTTACAAAAAATTAAAAAGAAAAGTAGAGAGATGATACCATCTAAATAAGTGTACTTATCAAATAAATTTAGATCATCTCCAAACAAATTTGAGTTTTGTAAATTCTTTATTTGATTTCTTATAATTCTCATTAAAAAAAAAATTCATATTAAAGTGTTTATTGCAATTTATTTATGTTTACAGTTTATAAACTAAAAATTATTAAATAAACCAAAAAAAATTGATCATTGAAAAGCAAGATGCTTTTAACTTTCATTTATTAATTATGAAATTTTACTTTACAAAAAAAATTGCATCATTGTACTACTAATTGTAGGTATAATAAGAAGGGAAAATTACACTGACATTATGTCAGTGTAAAATATTTACAAATAAATATAAAAATATTATAAATATTGATTATTATAATTATAATTTTTTTTATATTTTTTTATAAATAATTTTGCTCCCCCCCCCACTAATGGGTTATTTTCGTAATATTATTTGTACAGGTAATAGTTGAAATTCATACTTTTAGACTTACAAATTCAACTGCAATGATGTAATAAAAGAGTTGAGTCTTTATATCATTGGAAATGTAATAAATTAAATAGAAATGTTAGAAATTCCAAATGTTAAACTCACAAATTCACTTGTAATGGGATGCGGGGTCCCTACGGTGGGTAATCCCCTGCCGTACCTATTGTGCCTAGAACGACACCGTTTAATCTTTTTTTCTTTTTTCTTTTTTTTCATGTTTTGACTTTATTTTTTGGCACGATAAATTACAATTTTTCCTAAACCTTAAACCCTAAAATAAAAATAAATAAATTTTAAGAATTAAACCCCAAACCCTAAATCCTAAAATAAAAAAAATAAAATTTCACAAGTAAACCCTAAATCCTAAACCCTAAACCATAAAATAAAAATAAAAAAAATTAAGAATTAAACCCTAAACTCTAAATCCTAAACCCTAAAATAAAAAAATAAATTTTAAGAATTAAACCCTAAACCCTAAACCCTAAACCCTAAAGTAAAAAAAAAAAAAAAATTTATCTCTATCAGTTGAACCGTCGTGGATCAGTGACATTAATCCAACAATGACGATAAGGAAAACCAACTTTCCTAGCGAGCTTCCTATCCCATTCCAACTCAATCTTTCTTTGGTCGGACAAGCCACAAAGCTTCTGCAAGTTGTTATCCATGGCGTCGAAAAAAATCCACCATCTGTGGTGTGCGATGTCGCTAGCATACACTCTCTGATCAGCAATGTCCCAATTACAGTCATAGTCCCTGTAACACAGCCACGGCTTTAACCCCAGGTAATGTATCGCATACAGCTTCGGAGGATCCGACCCGAATAGCTGGTTCTTCACACCCGCCTCCACTGACCCATTCGACCAAAAGTTCTTCAAAAAATTCACCCTCCTCGGCAACCTGTGCCACCACACAAACACCTCATTCAAGAACCCCTGGTCGCCGCCGTTGTACGACACGATCTCTTTGCGCCGTCGCATGAATATTTCAAATGTACAGTTGGATGGTTCTATGACCATGATTCCCGAATTGAATATCCAACCGTCGTTTCCCACCACTGATATCTGAGGATAGTGGAATAAACCCTAAAATAAAATAAATAAATTTTATGCCTAAACCCTAAAATAAAAATAAATAAATAAAAAATTTAAGAACTAAACCCTAAACTCTAAATCCTAAAATAAAAAAAATAAATTTTAAGAATTAAAATAAAAAAGTGACCAACCAAATGCCGTTTCTTTTTTTCTTTTTTTTTCCTTTTTGGTTGGTCACTGTTTTACTTTAATTCTTAAAATTTATTTATTTTTATTTTAGGGTTTAGAGTTTAGGATTTAGTTTTTAATTTTTTTTAATTTTTTATTTTAGGGCTTAGGGGTAATTTTTTTTTATTATTTTAGGGTTTAGGATTTAGGGTTTAATTCTTAAATTTTTTTATTTTATTTTAGGGTTTAGGGATAAAATTTATTATTTTTATTTTAGGGTTTAGGGTTTAATTCTTAAATTTTATTTTTTTATTTTAGGGTTTAGAGATTAGGGTTTAAGGTTTAATTCTTAAAATTTATTTTTTTTATTTTAGGGTTTAGGGATAAAATTTATTTTTTTTATTTTTGGGGTTTAGGGTTTGGGGTTTAATTCTTAAAATTTATTTATTTTTATTTTAAAGTTTGAGGTTTAGGGCAAAATGTAATTTATCATGCCAAAAAATAAAGTCAAAACATAAAAAAAAGAAGAAGATTAAACGGTGTCGTTTTAGGCACAGCAGGCACGACAGGGGATTACCCACCGCAGGGACCCCGCGTCCCTTGTAATGATATGGAAAGGGAGTTGGATCTATATTCTTGAATGTGTGACAAATAAAAAATTGACAACTATCATGCCAACATCATTATGGGTTTAATTGCGAGAACATTTTTTGAGATCTCAAACTTTTTTCAAATTAAAAGTTGACACTTATTGTACTACAACATTTTAAGTCAAATTGTGAGAATTTCTAGGAGTTTCAAATATTTTCCTTAACTAAAGGTATAATATGGACTAGGCTCTCCACTAAAGGATGATATTTGGGTTCGTTTTGAAATTTGTACCAGATCGGCCGGTTTGATCGATTGATCCATCGATTGGTTCAATTGTTGGTCCACCCAATTTCCGTTTTGAGTGACCCCACATAACTGTTATATTGAAAACTCAGTTTGGATGAGTTGAACCGTTGGGTTGAACCTGCAACCCACTTGAACCGCCCATCCATTAAACCGTTGGGTTGACAACAATAGTTGATTGGACCCATCATGGGACACATCTTCTATCTATCTATAGTTGGTGGACCCAACAATATATTTATATTATTACTAGTATAATACCCCTACTATTCACAGTTTTAAATAAATAATTAATAATTAATTTTAAAATTAAAATTAAAATAATAAAAATAAATTAATTAAATTTTTACTATTTTTATCACAATTTTGCTTACGATTTGTTTTTTTGTTTGTTCGTTTTTTTCTCTCTCCTACCATTAATGCTATGTTTTAAGTTCCAAATAACAATAAAATAAATCATAATGTAATTAGTAAAAATTAAACAAAAATTATGATAAATTATAAAAATTCACTTTTAAATTTTTATTTTTAGGAAAAAAAACTATATCTATGATAAAATATAAATACTTTATTATTTTCTAAGGGTTTCATAATTTTAGTTTGCCATATATTAAATATGTGAAACTCAATAATTATTATTACTATTTTTTATTAATTACATTTTTTTGGTTTGCCATATAATAGTAATATATATGTATATACTTTTTTGTGAAACTCAATCTAGCAACATTTGTTTAAGTCAAAAAATTTAATAACAAAATGAAAATGACAATAATGAACTATCAGTGACCTTTATCCTCTTAACTTTCTTGAAATCAGTATTTACCTATCAAGTACAACTTTTAAATTTTTTTCACAATAGCTAGTTTTGGTATATCACATTGTGGCCCTGTTTGGTAGAGCTATGGAAAAATGATTATAGATTATAACTTATCAGATTATGACTTATAGCTGTGAACATAAGCGGTTAAGCTGTTTGGTGCAGCTGTGAGATTATGGATTTAAACAGCAGAGTAGTGTTTGGTTAATAAGTTGTAAAATAGCTTTTTACTGTATAATTGTCCTTTCTGCCCTTATATGATATAAAAATGATTATTTTGTCATTTTTTTCAGTTTTAATTTAAAACAAAATATTTCATTAATAAAAGTTAACATAAGTAGTATTAATTAGTATCAATTAATATAAAAATTGATACATTTGCTAAAAATGTAATGGAAGTATTATTGTCACAATTATTTTACAATTTTTTATTTTTTAATTAATATAAAAATATACCATATGAATTTATTAATAATTAATACCAATTAATATTTATTTTTCAATTAATATTGATTTTTTTCTTTTTCTTCAGAAATATACAATTTTTTATTTTTTAATTAATATAAAAATATACCATATGAATTTATTAATAATTAATACCAATTAATATTTATTTTTCAATTAATATTGATTTTTTTCTTTTTCTTCAGAAATATACAATTTTTTATTTTTTAATTAATATTAATATTAATTAATATTAATATTTGGGTATTGACGAGGGCATTTAAATAATTTTAGCCCCCCACACCAGTTGCGCGCTTAAGTAAAAAATTTAAGCACCATCTGACCAACTTTTGAGATAAGCTGAGAAATACCTTAATTTAAGCTATAAACTGGTTAATTTAAGCTGTACCAAACATAATATTTTAACTTAAATTATGCTAAAAGCTGAAATAAGCAGCTTATAAGCTCTACCAAACAGGCCTTGTATCCTTTTCTTATTCTCTCTCTCATTCACCTTTGCTTAACGAATCTTTTTAGCATGGGTGTAATTTTTTTAAATTATTTTATAAATCATAATACCCGTGCTATGCACAGGCTTAATAAATAATTAAAAATTAATTTTGAAATTAAATAATAACGTAAAATTTATTTATAAGAAATAAATAAAATATGGTAGAATGTATTTTTAAAAAGTGCAATAAAATTACAAAAAATATATTTACAATGAAATATAAATGCATTTTGTCTTATAAGTTTTACAATTTAATTTATTTTATATCAAAGATAGCCTAAGCGTATGATAAATTATATTTGTCAATTTATTAACTACTCATTGTCTATTTGGTAAAAGTTTAAAAATATGTTCTCTTATATCATAATTCACTAATACAAAAGAATAAGAATTAGTTTGAGGATTTATAGTTGTGCTAGACACCAAAAGTGACATAATTTAATTGATTTAACATTTATCTCAACTTGATTATGACCTAATGTCTTAGTCTATGTCTAAGTATGAACTACTTAACTTATTTATTTATTAAATTGATGAACAAATATATGCTAGTATTTTTTATAATAAAATAAGAAATATATATATGTTTGTGCATAGTTGCTAATAATAGTATAGATAGATATTAAGCAAAGACCCCAGTCTGAAGCCTTTGCTTCTCCACTCGCCACGTGACAGATTTCAAAATTTTATATTTTAAATAAAAAAATTATACAAAAAAAAGTAGACAAAAAATGAACCCGATAAAAAAAACTCTTATCACTTAAGTCGTACACATATTTAAATTTAATTTCTTTATTATTTTATTTTATTCTTATTTATTTGAATTATATACGTATCACTTGTGCCACTCGTTAGTAATATTATTAAGTGAAAGTTTCAATTAGTGTAGTGAAGCCTTTACTCTGCTCATGCTATGTGGCAGTATATTTTTATTTTTATTTTTAAAAAAAGTTACGTAAAGAGTTGAACAAAATTTCATTGCATTTAAGTTATGTACATAATATAATATCAATATAAAAATTTTACTTTTTTATTTTCTATATATTTTTTTTGTTTTCAATGATTTTTAAAAAAAATATTTTAAATAATTTTTTTTATAAAATTTTTAGGCACACCTAACATAAATACACTTAAAAAGTATAATATTTGTGAAAATAATCTTTAAAAAATTCATTAAATACCAAAAATACAAAAGAAGAAGAAGAAAATTCAATAATTTTTTCGTATTTTTGTATATTTATTAATTTTTTAAAATATGTTTTCATAAATATTTTACTATTTAGATACATCTAAGTAAGGTGTATCTAAAAAAGTAAAAAAACTGTTTAAAATTTAAAAAATATTCACTAAAAAAAACACGAAAAACAAAATATTCAATTTCTAGAAAATTGAATTAAGAAAATTGAAACCAAATACACTGAATTATTACTATTTTTTATATTTACTTACTTGAATTGCGCATGAATCAAGTGTGCCACCGGTTAGTTTAGATAATTTGAATATTTTTTTTTTGTAGGATCATTCGCGTATATTATTTTAAAAAAAAAAGATTGATTTAATATTCATAGCTCATTTAATTTACCACGTTCGACATAAAAAAATATCATCAAATTTATCTTCTTCTTTTTTTTGTGTGTGGTTAATTTGAGTAATTAAAACAAAACACTATTTAGATAATGGAATGGAAGGAATCTAGATCATAATAAGAATAATAATGATTGAAATTTTTTTTTTTTGGAAATCCACACAATTCTCTTTGAATTTCAACCATGGATGGTATGGATCTCACACATATATGAGTGGGTCCCACATATTACTCATGTCTATACTATATATTAAGTAAAAGGGAGTTTTTAACCCCAAACCTTGTGAGAGCTCCAATCTCTCAATCTAAATTTCTTGATTTTTTGATTTAAAAAAAAAATCTTAGCATTTATTAACATCTCCCAACTCCTAAGTTTTACCCTTATAATAACACTTTAATGCATTAAGAACAAGTTTAAAAAAAAGGGTCTGGCTTTAGTCCAGTCCACCATCTGATTGGACCATGGTGTTGGGACCGTGGGGGTCCACTATAGGTCCCGTTTTGAAAATCTGAACCGTTCAATGTGTAGAACTCTTCGAGTACTATACGTCTGTAAAAAATCACGTTGATCGGATATCGATATCTATGTGATCAAATCAGTTTTTTGTCAACCGTTAATTTATTCACCGTCGATTTTTTTTTAATACAAAACTGATTTGATCACATAGCTATCGATATCCGATCAACGTGATTTTTTACAGGCATATAGTACTCAAAGAGTTCTACACATTCACGGTTCAGATTTTTAAAACGAAACCCGTGGTGAGCCCCTACGGGCTCAACAGCACGGTCCAGTCCGATGGTGGACTGGACCAAAGCCAGACCCTAAAAAAAATTCTTTGAAATCCAACATATATGAATTCCTTGAAAAGTCTCAACACATATGATTATTATCCCTCATAATAACACTTTAATGCATTAAGAACGAACATAAAAAAAAATTCTTGAAAAGTCCAACAGATATGATTATTATCAAAATATTAAACTTTAATATAATATAATAAAATAAAAAAAAACACATTTAATTCCTTGAAAAGTCCAACACATATGATTATTATCAAAATATTAAATTTTAATACAATATAAAAAAGGAAAAAAAAAGACATTTTAAAAAAAAATTTAAAAATCACAATTCACATATATAAATAATTATAAACACAATAAAATAGAAGGCATTCATGTCTACACGTTTTTTTTATAAGATCTCCTCCACTATAATAAGATAGCACTTTATTTCTCTCATCTTATAATCTATATAAAAAAATTCTTTGAAATCCAACATATATGAATTCCTTGAAAAGTTTCAACACATATGATTATTATCTCTCATAATAACACTTTAATGCATTAAGAACAAACATAAAAAAAAATTCTTGAAAAGTCCAACACATATGATTATGATCAAAATATCTATACTATATATTAAGCAAAAGAGGATTTTTAATCCCAAGCCTTGTGGGAGCTCCAATCTCCCAATCTAAATTTCTTGATTTTTTGATTTAAAAAAATTTTTTTTAGCATTTATTAACATCTCCAAACTCCCAAGTCTTATCCTCATAATAACACTTTAATGCATTAAGAACAAGTTTAAAAAAAATTCTTTGAAATCCAACATATATGAATGCCTTGAAAAGTCCCAAGAGGGCATTCATGTCTACACGTTTTTTTCATAAGATCTCCTTCACTATAATAAGATAGCACTTTATTTCTCTCATCTTATAATCTATATAAAAAAATTCTTTGAAATCTAACATATATGAATTTCTTGAAAAGTCCCAACATATATGATTATTACCCCTCATAATAACACTTTAATGCATTAAGAACAAACATAAAAAAAAATTATTTGAAATCTAACACATATGAATTCCTTGAAAAGTCCAAACAGATATAATTATTGTCCCTCTCTTTGATACTTTAATGCATTAAGAACAAAC
>NW_021024695.1:700143-742162 GCF_004153795.1 Camellia sinensis
AATGAAACCATAGATAAATTAAATTAAAAAAAAAAACGATACCCACAACTCCAACCTTAAATAAATATGAAAAAAAAAAAAACCATTGAACCATACAAAAAAATAAAAATAAAAATAAAAGATATATCTATCTATCTATCGATTCTATATCTATACTTATATTTAGCAAAATGGTGTTTTAACCCCCAAGGCCTGTAGCGAGCTTCAATATCCCAAGTGTGTTGAATTTTTAAAAAAAAAAAAAATTTTTTTATTAAAAGAAAAACAAACTCAACATTTATTATTTGTCAAAATCCCCTAATCAACACTTATTAACTTTTTTCAATCACATGTCTTTCTACATGCCTGCATTTATTGATTTGTCAAAATCTCCTGCATTAAGCATTTAAAATCCCCTCAAACAAATAATATAGATGCAATCCGGTAATAGTTACTGCAGTATCCCTTTTCAACTTTTTCCATACACTATGGTTAGTGATAAGATTTGTTAATTATTTTTATAAAAATCTTAAAAAAACATATTTATTATTAAAAAAATTCTAAAACAAATATAAATATCTATAATTATCCCGTAGCATAGCACGGGTGATAGGCTATATTATCTATTAAGCAAAAGGGATTTTTAACCTCCCAAGCCTTGTGGGAGCTCCAATTCCCAATCTACAATTTTCTTAATTTTTTTGATTTAAAAAAAAAAAACCATTAACATTATAACTTTTCTCAACCACCCAAGTCTCCTTCATAATAACTACTTAATGCATTAAACGAAACATAAAAAAAAAATTTTACAAACTCCAACACATATGAATTCTGTAAAACTCCCAACACATATGATTATTATCGCTCATAATAACACTTTAATGCATTAAGAACAAGCATAAAAAAAAATTTCTTGAAAATCCAACACATATGATTATTATCAAAATATTAAATTTTAATAAAATAAATAAAAAAAAACATTTAATTCCTTTGAAAAGTCTAACACATATGATATTATCAAATATTAAACTTTAATAATAATATAAAAAAGGAAAAAAAAAGACATTAAAAAAAATATTTAAAAATCGCAATTCCACATATATACGACTAAGTAGAATATTAAGACAAAATGGCTGTTTTAACCCTAAAGCCGTGGACAGTCTCCAACTCCAACTAAATTTTCATTTTTGATTAAAAAAAAAATCTTACTATTCTAGTTAACTTCATCCAATTCCCAGTGCTTTGGGTTAACCCTCATAATAAACTTAATGCATTAAAACAAGCATAAAAAAATTCTTTGAATCCAACAATGAATTCTTGAAAAGTCCCAACACATTAGATTATTATCCCTCAATAACACTTTAATGCATTGTAAAAACATATAAAAAAAATTCTTAAAAGATCCAAGACATGATTATTATATCAAAATATTAAATTTTAATATAAATATAATATAAAATAAAAAAAAACATTTAATTCCTTAAAGTCCAACACTATGATTATTATCAAAATATTAAACTTTAATATAATATAAAAAGGAAAAAAAAAGAACATTAATAAAAAAAAATTAAAAATCACAATTCATATATAATAATTTAAACACAATAAAATAGGAGGCATTCATGTCTAAACGTTTTTATAGAATCTCCTACCATTAATAAGATAGCACTTTATTTTCTCTCAATCATATATCAAATTAAATAATAAAAATAACAATAAAATAAATTACAATTGAATTCCTTGAAAAGTTCAACACTATAGATTATTATCACCCAAATATAAATTTTAATATTGAACAATATAAAAAAGAAAAAAAAGAAGACATTTTAAAAAATAAAAAAAATTTAAAAATCACAACTCCACATGATAGATAATTGTAAACACAATAAATAGTGGAGGGCATTCATATCTAAACGTTTTTCTATTAAATCTCCTCCATTAAATAGATAGCATTTATTATCTCATCTTATAACTATATATATATATAGCGATCCGGGTTTTACCCCTTGTTGTGCCATGATCCGGACTTAGGTTCCTGGCGCTTGATTATGTATTTATGTCGTTTTTGCATCCTCTACTCTTATTTATGAGTCTTGGTTGGTTGGGAAGTTGGAACCAAGTTGGTCGAGCGTTAGGAAAACCAAGTCTAGTTGTCCAGATTTCTGCTCTTGTTTGCTCGAGCGGGGAAATCGCCCAATCCAGTTTGTCGCCTGCAGTTGACGCCTCGAGCGGAAATGCCTTCACGGGATTCGTGCAGTGACGCTCGAGGGGAATCAGTGGACGCTCGAGGGACCTGTCTGCCTAAGTTTCTGGAGTGTACATCCGCCGCTCGAGCGGGAGTCTGTATGCCGCTCGAGCGGGGTGGCTGCTCGAGCGGGAGCGACTGGTATAAAGTTCTGAGGTTCAGCTTTTTGGCTCACTTTTTCACACCCGTTTCTCCTCTCTACTTTCCAAAAACCAATTGAGACTTTCTCTCTAAAACCATAACTTTCTCGAAGTATTGATCTAGCTAGGGTGTTTTCCTCACCTTTGTCTTACAAAAGTTGGGTTGATCGTCGAGGCTTACTTTGATCCAAAATTTCAAGTTTGGAGCACGTTGGGTTCGATCATCTTCTTTCCTGAGCTTTTCCGAATTTGAAGGTAGGATAATCCTATTCCTCCTTATGGATTTGTCTTAAATTTAGCATTTTGATATATTGGTGTTGTTGGGTAATTTGAGAAAGTTTGGCCTTGTGCACATTTTACAAAAGTTGGGTTTTAATTAATAAAACCTATATGCAAAATAGTAGGCATAGAAAATGAGATTTAATGTTGCGATAACAGTGATTGGAAATGGAAACCTTAGCATGTCTTGTGAATATGGCTATTTGCCCTAATGGTTAAATTAATTAATGTATATAATCAATTAGAGAAAATAAGCGAATGAACTGAGAATGTTGAAATTGGGAATGTATGACAAAGGGGTTGAGTGAGTCATTTATTGCTCACCTAGTTGAAATGTTGATATATTTTATCCATTTGTGCATTTATCCTGTTTAGAAATAATGGCTTGGACTACGTGGGAGGGTAGTGTTGATGTTGTAGACAATGCATTGAGATTAGGACCAAACTAGAAAGCTAATCAATTGGATGTGTTCATTAGAGTTTATGACAGTTGATAAAATACATTAACTTTATTAGTGATTGATTGGGTATATGCATCATTGTTTATATGCATTATGTGTAGAATGGTTAAGAATACATTATTCTGTGTTTATAGCATTGCTGGATGAGAGGAGAGGGATGTACTCCACGGTTTAGGAAGATGCGGATGCTACCTCTAAACCTGTTTAATAGTTAAGGAAGATCGGTTTTTTTAATTATTATTATTTAGGTAAGTTGTGATGTGAGTTAGATATGTGATAGACATGTGAGTTTTATTGATTTAAAGTTTATTTAGATAAACTTTAAAGATTTTTTTTTTTAGTTTTTTAGTTTTTTTGGTTATGTTATAATGTAATATATAAAATATAGGTAGATATCTACAACTTTAATAGAAAATATTATCTGATTTTTTGGGGAAGAGAAAAAGAATGCAAGTTTTAATATTTTTTTTTTGAAAATTTGTGAGAGAGATTAGGAGGGAGAGATTATGAAATATTTTTGTTATTAAATAAATAAATCAGTCAATAGTTTTTTTTAATCTATTTTGTAAATTAAAAATCAATAATTTTGGAAAATTGATTAATTTGTCATATTCAGTAATTTAAAATTTTGATAGATATACATAAAAAAAAATACATAATTATATTATTAAATCATAATTCAACTTTAGATGTTATATCTTTTTGAGATCTATAGCTAAATTCTTATCTTTTTATTTTTTATTTTTGTGTGTAACCATAGTATATGGGAGAAATTAAAAAGGGTGTTGCAATAATTATGAGAGAAGTCAAAAGGGATTGTGGGTTGGGAGAAGTCAATAAATGCTGAGGTTGGGTTGGGAGAAGTCAATAAATGTTGAGGTTTTTTTTTAAAATCAAAAAATTAGAAAATTAGGATTAGGAGATTGGAGCTCCCACAGGCCTTGGGGTTAAAAATCCCCTTTTGCTTAATATATAGTAAGTATAGATAGCATATCACCCATGCTATGCACAGATTGTATTTACACTTATCTATACATGTGAATTGTGATTTTATATATATATATATATATTTTAAATGTCTTCTTTTTTCCTTTTTTATATTATATTAAAATTTAATATTTTGATAATAATCATATGTGTTGGACTTTTCAAGAATTTTTTCTTATACTTGTTCTTAATGCATTAAAATGTTATTATGAGGGATAATAATCATATGTGTTGGAACTTTTCAAGGAATTCATATGTGTTAGATTTCAAAGAAATTTTTTTATGCTTGTTTTTAATGCATTAAAGTGTTATTATGAGAGTAAGACTTGGGAGTTGGGAGAAGTTAATAAATGCTAAGATTTTTTTTTTTCAATCAAAAAATTAAAAAATTTAGATTGGGAGATTGGAGCTCCCACAAGGGTTGGGGTTAAAATCCCATTTTGCTTAATATATAGATAGATAGATAGATAGATAGATAGATAGATAGATAGATAGATAGATATATCTTTTTATTTTTATTTTATTTTTTTGTGGTTTCTATTCGGGTATATTTTTTTTTTTCAATTTATTTAAGATGGAGTTGTGGGCATCTTTTTTTTAAAATTTAATTTATCTGTGGTTTCCATTTGTTTTTAATTATTATTATTTAGTTAAGTAATGATGTGAGTTAGATATGTGATAGACATGTGAGTTTTATTGATTTAAAGTTCATTTAGATAAACTTTAAAGATTTTTTTTTTAGTTTTATTGTTTTTTTTTTGTTATGTTATAATAAAATATATAAAATATAGGTACATATCTACAACTTTAATAAAAAATATTATCTGATTTTTTTGGGAAGAGAAAATGAATGCAAGTTTTAATATATTTTTTTTGAAAATTTGTGAGAGATTAGGAGGGAGAGATTATGAAATATTTTTGTTATTAAATAAATAAATCAGTCAATAATTCTTTTTAATCTATTTTGTAAATTAAAAATCAATAATTTTGGAAAATTGATTAATTTGTCCCATTAAGTGGTTTAAAATTTTGATAGATATATATATATAAAATACATAATTGTATTACTAAATTATAATTCAAATTTAGATGTTATATTTTTTTGAGATCTATAACTAAATTCTTATTTTTTTAAAAAAAATTTGTGTGTAACTATAGTGTATAGGAGAAATTGAAAAGGGTGTTGCAATAATTATGAGAGAAGTCAAAAGAGATTGTAGGTTGGGAGAAGTCAATAAATGCTGAGGTTGGGTTGGGAGAAGTCAATAAATGCTGATGTTTTTTTTTTTTAAATCAAAAAGTTAGAAAATTAGGATTAAGAGATTGGAGCTCCCACGGGCCTTGGGGTTAAAAACCCATTAAATAAATAAATAAGTCAATAGTTTTTTTTAATCTATTTCGTAAATTAAAAATCAATAATTTTGAAAAATTGATTAATTTATCTCATTAAGTGATTTAAAATTTTGATAGATATACATAAAAAAATACATAATTATATTATTAAATCATAATTCAAATTTATATCTTTTTGAGATCTATAGCTAAATTCTTATATATATTTTTTTATTTTTGTGTGTAACCATAGTGTATGGGAGAAATTGAAAAGAGTGTTGCAATAATTATGAGAGAAGTCAAAAGAGATTGTGGGTTGGGAGAAATCAATAAATGCTGAGATTTTTTTTTTTAAAATCAAAAAATTAAAAAATTAGGATTAGGAGATTGGAGCTCCCACAGGTCTTGGAGTTAAAAACCCATTAAATAAATAAATCAGTCAATAGTTTTTTTTAATCTATTTTGTAAATTAAAAATCAATTTTAAAAAATTGATTAATTTATCTCATTAAGTGATTTAAAATTTTGATAGATATACATAAAAAAATACATAATTATATGATTAAATCATAATTTATTTTGTAAATTAAAAATCAATAATTTTTGAAAATTGATTAATTTGTCCCATTAAGTGATTTAAAATATTGATAGATATACATAAAAAAATACATAATTATATTATTAAATCATAATTCAAATTTAGATGCTATATCTTTTTGAGATCTATAGCTAAATTCTTATCTTTTATTTTTTATTTTTGTGTGTAACCATAGTGTACGAGAGAAATTGAAAAGGGTGTTGCAATAATTATGAGATAAGTCAAAAGGGATTGTGGGTTGAAAGAAGTCAATAAATGGTGAGGTTGAGTTGGGAGAAGTCAATAAATGCTGAGGTTTTTTTTTTTAAATCAAAAAATTAGAAAATTAGGATTAGGAGATTGGAGCTCCCACAGGCCTTGGGGTTAAAAACCCCCTTTTGTAATATAGTATAGATTGTAAATATATTAAGAAAAATAGGGTTTCTAAACCCAAGCCTTGTGGGAGCTCCGATTTTTCAATCTTAATTTTCTAAATTTTTTATTTAAAAAAAACCCTCAGCATTTATTGATTTGGTCAAAATTTCCTGATCAGCATTTATTAACTTTTTTCAATCCATATGCCTGTATTTATTGATTTGGTCAAAATCTCTGATTAGCATTTAAAATCCCTTCATACAAATAATTATAGATAACGCTCGTGCATAATTACTTCAGTAGTTTTTTTAATTTCTCCTGTACACTATGGTTAGTGATAAGATTGTTAAATTATTTTTTATAAAAAATCTTAAAAAACATAATTTATATATTAAAAAAATTAAAACAAATATAAATCTCTATAATTATCCCGTGCATAGCACGGGTAATAAGTTAGTATATATTGAGCAAAAGGGGTTTTTAACCCCCAAGGCCTGTGGGAGCTTTAATATGCCAATCCTAATTTTTAATTTTTTTTTTAAAAAAAAAAAAATTAACCTCAGCATTTATTAACTTCTCTCAACCCACATGACTTTTTGACTTATCTATACTATATATTAAGCAAAAGGGGGTTTTTAACCCCAAGGTGTAGGAGCTCCAATCTCCCAATCTAAATTTTTTGGTTTTTTGATTTTTTAAAAAAAAAAAAAATCTTAGCATTTATTAACTTCTCCAAACCCCCAAAAGTCCTTACTCCTCATAATAATACTTTAATGCATTAAGTACAAGCATGAAAAAAATTCTTTGAAATCCAACACATATGAATTCCTTGAAAAGTCCCAACACATATAATTATTATCCCTTATAATAACACTTTAATGCATTAAGAACAAACATTAAAAAAAAAAAATTCTTGAAAAGTCCAACACATATGATTATTATCAAAATATTAAACTTTAATATAATATAAAAAAGGAAAAAAAGAAGACATTTAAAAAAAAAAAAAACATTTAAAAATCACAATTCACGTATATAGATAATTGTAAATATATTGAGGAAAATGGGGTTTCTAAACTCCAAGGCTCGTGGGAGTTCCAATATCTCAATCTTAATTTTCTAAATTTTTGATTTAAAAAAAAAAACTCAGCATTTATCAATTAATAAAAATAAATTAATTAAATTTTTACTATTTTTATCACAATTTTGCTTACGATTTGTTTTTGTTTGTTTGTTTGTTTGTTTGTTTGTTTGTTTTTTTCTCTCTCCTACCATAGTTACAGCCCGTGCATAGTTACTGCAATAGCCTTTTTAATTTCTCCTATACACTATGGTTAGTGATAAGATTGTTAAATTATTTTTATAAAAAATCTTAAAAAATATAATTTATATATTAAAAAAAATTAAAAAAAATATAAATATCTATAATTATCCCGTGCATAGCATGGGTGATAGGCTAGTACTATATATTAAGTAAAAGGGGATTTTTAACTCCAAGTCTTGTGGGAGCTCCAATCTCTTAATCTAAATTTCTTGATTTTTTGATTTAAAAAAAAAACTTATAGCATTTATTAACTTCTCCCAACCCCCAAGTCTTATCCTCGTAATAACACTTTAATGCATTAAAAACAAGCATAAAAAAAATCTTTAAAATTCAATTCATTGAAAAGTCCCAACACATATATTATTATCCCTCATAATAACACTTTAATGCATTAAGAACAAGCATAAAAAAAATTTCTTAAAAAGTTCAACACATATGATTATTATCAAAATATTAAACTTTAATACAATATAATAAAAAAAAAGACATTTAATTTCTTAAAAAGTCTAACACATATGATTATTATCAAAATATTAAAGTTTAATATAATATAAAAAAGGAAAAAAATAAGGCATTAAAAAAAAAAGAAAAAAAAGAAGACATTTAAAAATCACAATTCACATATATAGATAATTGTAAACACAATTCGTTCATAGCACGGGTGATATGTTAGTCTATACTATATATAAAGCAAAAGGGGGTTTTCAACCCCAAGGTTTGTGGGAGTTTCAATATCCCAATCTGAATTTTCTAAATTTCTTATTAAAAAAAAAAAAACTCGGCATTTATTAATTTGGTCGAAATCCCCTGTTCAACATTTATTAACTTTTTTCAATCTACATATCTTTCCACATGCCTGCATTTATTGATTTGGTCAAAATTCTCTAATCAGCATTTAAAATACCCTCATACAAATAATTATAGATACAATCCGTGTATAGTTACTGCAGTACCCTTTTCAACTTCTCCCATACACTATGGTTAGTGATATGATTGTTAAATTATTTTTATAAAAAATCTTAAAAAACATAATTTATATATTAAAAAAATCTAAAACAAATATAAATATATATAATTATCCTGTGCATAGCACGAGTGATAGGCTAGTATTATATTAAGGAAAATGGGGTTTCTAAATCCCAGGCCTTATAGGAGCTCCAATCTCCCAACCTTAATTTTCTAAATTTTTTATTTTTTAAAAAAAACTCAGCATTTATTGATTTGGTCAAAATTTATTGATCAGCATTTATTAATTTTTTTCAATCTATATGTCTTTCTACATGTTTGCATTTATTGATTTGATCAAAATCCCTAATCAATATTTAAAATCCCCTCATACAAATAGTTATAGATACAACCCGTGCATAGTTACTGCAGTAGTCTTCTTAAAAAAAATTTATTTAAAAAAAAAACTCAACATTTATTGATTTGGTCAAAATTTCCTGATCAACATTTATTAATTTTTTTCAATCTACACGTATTTCCACATATCTGCATTTATTGATTTGATCAAAATCCCTTATCAGTATTTAAAATCTTCTCATACAAATAATTATAGATACAGCTCGTGCATAGTTACTGCAGTAGCCTTTTTAATTTCTCATATATACTATGGTTAATGATATGATTGTTAAATTATTTTTATAAAAAATATTTAAAAACATAATTTATATATTAAAAAAAATTAATAATAAATATAAATATTTATAATTATTCTGTGCATTACACGAGTGATAGACTAGTAATACATAAAGGGAAGACCATCAATGTGTACCATTTGTAATTTATAATTAAAAAAATAATAATATTGTGGATCCCACATATTACTCATGTAATACATAAAGGGAAAGACCATCAATGTGCACCCTTTGTAATTTTATAATTAAAAAAATAATAATCAGTGTGGGTCTCACATATTATAATACATAAAGGGGAAGACCATCAATGTGTACCATTTGTAATTTATAATTAAAAAAATAATAATAGTGTGGGTCCCACATATTACTCATGTAATACATAAAGGGAAAGACCATCAATGTGCTTAAATTTTTTAAAAATTAAATTTTTTAATTTTTATATTTTTTTATTTTTAGTGAATATTTTTAAAATTTTAAATATTTTTTTTACTTATTTAGATACACCTTACTTAGATGTATCTAAATAGAAAAAATTTGTAAAAAAAATATTTTAAAAAATTAATAAATATATTAAAATATAAAAAATGTACTAAATTCTAGTATTTTTTTTGTATTTTTGGTATTAAGTGAATTTTTAAAGATATTTTTCACAATTTTTTTACTTTTTAGGTATATTTATGTTAGGTATGTCTAAAAAATAAAAAAAAATGCTAAAAATACTAAAAAAATTCAGTAAAAATAAAAAAAATACAAAAAATAAGAAAGTAGAATTTTCTGAAAAATATTTTTGGAAAAATAGAACCAAGCAATATAATTTTATATTTTTTGAATCTTAATTTTAAAAAAAAAATTTATAACTAAATATTACATAAAATATAACTAAAGATCTCATAAGTCATAATTAATAAAAAATTAATTATAATTAAAAAAATTAATCATAATTAAAAAAAAAACATAAATGGAATGGAATGGAATGCATATCCTTTCAAAGACGTGTAGAGTAGAATTTCTCATATACGTATGTATATGGTGGTGGCACAAAAAAAACGTTGCAATTTTTGTTCATTTTAAACAGGGGAAGGACAGAAGAAAGTGAGATCCATTACCACAACAGAGCTATGCATATATATAGAGCCAGCATTTCAGATCATACATACAATACAGACCCAGAAAAGAAGAGAGAGAAATTGAGATATATATATTGTGAGAGAGAAGACAACCAACAACAAACACCAAGTTGAGATTTTTGTATCTCTGCAAGTGGAGGAGAGAAGCCCTCGTGTTATCTCCTCATCCTCTTCTCTCTCTCTCTCTCTCTCTCTCTCTCTCTATATATATATATATATATTGATTGATTGTGTGTAGGCTTCAATTCGTCTAGAGAGAGAGAGACCCAGAATCCGAAATTCTTGAATCGTCTTTCTCTCTCTCTCTCTGGGTCTCTAATGGCGAGTTGGGTTTTATCAGAATGTGGCCTAAGACCCCTCCCACGAATCTACCCTAAACCCAGAACAGGTCTAACCTCTCTCAATGCCAACCCTTCAAAGATCAAACTAATTCAATCCGACCCAGTTTGTTCTTCTTCGTTCTGGGTATCATCATCTGGGTCTAGAGAGAGAAACTGGAAAATCAAGGTCAGTACCCCCCTAAAAGTCCAATCTATTGAAGAAGAAGAGAGAGAAACAAAGAAAATCAATGTCGTCAATGGGGTCGAAGAAGAAGGCGAATTCAACCCAGGCGCGGCGCCTCCGTTCCGGCTAGCCGATATTCGAGCTGCGATTCCGAAACATTGCTGGGTTAAGAATACATGGAGATCAATAAGCTATGTTCTGAGAGATGTTGTGGTGGTTTTTGGATTGGCTGCTATGGCGGCTCATTTCAACAACTGGGCTGTTTGGCCTCTGTATTGGTTTGCTCAGGGGACCATGTTCTGGGCTCTGTTTGTTCTTGGTCATGATTGGTAATCAATCAATTTCTTAATTTTCTTGTTCAATTTTTGATACCCATTTGTTGGATTTTGATGCTAATTATGTTTGGTTTTTTTGATTGTGCAGTGGTCATGGAAGTTTTTCTAATAATCATAAGTTGAATAGTGTGGTGGGTCATCTTCTTCATTCTTCAATACTTGTCCCTTACCATGGATGGTTTGTTTCTGAAACCTCTGTTCAACCCCAAAATTCTGTTTTTCTGTTTTTTGAATTATAACGCAATCATTGACAATTGTGATGAAAAATTGCAGGAGGATTAGCCATAGAACTCATCATCAGAACCATGGACATGTTGAGAATGATGAATCATGGCACCCAGTAAGTCATTGCATACTCTGGTTGCTAGGCTAATTAATTAGTTGTTCAAGTTTAATTTATTTATTAAAAAATAAAATACAATCAAATAGATTAACGAATTTTAAAATGTGCTCAGGTTTTTTGGAAGTAGGTTAAAAGCTAATGTTTTGGTTTATTTTTTAAAAAATGTGTAAAAAAAAATAGAGAAGAAATGTGACAAAAAAAAAAAAAAAAAAATCAAAAAGTTACTTTTAACCGTATTCCATTTTCACAAGTCATTTGATAGTTATATGAAAAAAAAAAAGTATATCTCCAATTTTTTTTTTTAATATTAAAATATATACTTTACCCTTATTTATCTCGTCATCTAGACACCATCTATATGAGTCTTGACTTTTAACCTCGCTAAAAAGGTTGTGGAACTTAATGTATATTTTCTGAGCTTGAAGGATGATGAGTGTAAATTATCCAAAAAAATATTAACAAGTAAACTTTAAAATATGTTCAAGTATACTTGAAGGATGATGAGTGTAAATTATCCAAAAAAATATTAACAAGTAAACTTTAAAATATGTTCAAGTATACTTTATTCATCGAACGAGCTAATTTCAAATGAATTTTTAATATATCAAACTTGGGTGTCTTGTTTCTGTTTTATTGTCCTAAAAGTTACTTTGATGCATGAATGTCTCCTTTTTGATTACTGTCAATTTTAATGTTTTCCCCTTCATTTTCAGTTATCTGAAAAGATTTACAGAAGTTTGGACAACGCTACCAAAATCTTGAGGTTCACTTTGCCTTTCCCTCTCCTCGCATATCCCATCTACCTGGTGAGCCTCCTGCTAACTACTCTTTTAAAATTGAATCAAAATCTGAACTTTGAGTTAGTCCATAGATTATTTTTTTTCCAGTTCTAACAGTTCTATTCCTCTGTTCTTTGCCTAAAATCACAGTGGAGTCGAAGCCCTGGAAAGACTGGCTCTCATTACAACCCGAGCAGCGATCTGTTTGTGCGGAGTGAGAGGAAAGATGTGATCACCTCCACCGCGAGCTGGATTGCCATGGCTGCACTGCTCGTTGGCCTGTCCTTTGTCATGGGTCCAATTCAATTGCTTAAACTCTATGGCGTTCCCTACGCGGTTAGTTCATTTTCTCAGTTCTTGTTGTCCCTTCATTGTTGTAGACAGATTTGTTCTGGTTACTCTTTTATCTGCCGGTTAAGATTTTTTCAATCTCAAACTTTGTTACTGAATGCAGATCTTTGTCATGTGGCTGGACTTGGTGACTTACTTGCATCACCATGGCCATGAGGAGAAACTTCCTTGGTATCGTGGCGAGGTATAGAACTGAACATATCAAGATGCTCAAGCTGAAGTTGACATTAAAAAATTGAGTTCAAGCTCTGCTTGTTGAGTCAGTCTTTGTGAAACTCGAGCTTGAGCTTCAAAAGAAAATTATAACTTAAATTAACATGCAAATTAAGAGAAAAAAGAGAAGATTATGAGCAAAATATAAATATAGTTTGTATTATTGGTTAGTTTTATTAATGAATTAACATAGAAATAAAATAAATTAATGAAAATATATTTGATATATTATAAAAATAAATATTAATTTATATATCTTTGTGTTCATGAATCTATTTGAGCCAGTCTACTCAACCTCGGCTTGATTAGTAAACTAGCCTAAAAAATTCGTATGAGCTCATTCATTTAGCAAACAGGCCGTACTAGAATTGTTCATAAACATCTCGGTTCGGTTTTAGCCCTATTTTCTTATCTTCACCAATCACTTGATCCATTCTTGAGCTGCAAGAACTGTTCGGCTGATTAAACGGATAATATGAACATTTTGATTAGGGTTCACGTTTTGCTGTGTTTTCTGAAAGCTGATTTGTTTCTAAACAGGAATGGAGTTATCTGCGAGGAGGGTTAACGACACTTGATCGGGACTATGGTTGGATAAACAACATTCAGCATGATATTGGAACTCATGTGATACATCACCTCTTCCCTCAAATCCCACACTACCACTTAGTAGAAGCAGTGAGTACTCTCAATAATTTGAACTTAAACACTGACTGCAACAAAATATTTTGATTGTTGTTCTGATTGGTTTGCGTGTTTTTGAAATTACAGACGGAGGCTGCTAGGCCTGTGCTTGGGAAGTACTATCGTGAGCCTAAGAAATCTGGTCCTCTTCCACTTCACTTATTGGGAAGCCTTGTAAGAAGCATGAAACAGGATCACTATGTGAGTGACACTGGGGATATTGTATACTATCAAACAGATCCTCAGCTCTCTGGCTCCCCGGAAGCAGAATGAAGCCCTAGAAGATTTTCAAGTTCACTGATAGGAAGACTGCTAAGCTACTAATTCTTTATAACCGATTTCAATTTTGACTGTAGTTGAAATAAATTATCTTGTAGAAGTAAAATTGGGGGAGCAACCATTCTGCAATAGGTATTCAAGCTCTTCTAAATTGGAGATTGTATTGAGTTAGTTAAATTTGTAATATGATAATTGAAGTTAATAGTGTATGTCATTAACATGTTAAAGAAAGGACCAGTATTGTTTTCATTGGGATCTCTCTCCCCCACTTGTGCGCATGCAAATGCACATTTACACCATGCATTAGGCAGCTATAAACTCCACAAATATTCATCGTCTACCAGAAAAGTAACTATTTTTTCATTTAGTGGATTGCTAAAAACAAGTTAGTAAAAACAGCAAGATTTAAACCTGTGTTCAAGATGTTGTCATCTTAATAAAGAGAACGACCTACCAAACATAATAACACAGCATCCTTAGTGTTCCCATGTTCTGCTTCATTGAGTTTTTGTAATCAAGACTTCTCACATCAATCAATAATGTATGGCATTTACTGCTCTCATGAAGGATGATATCCGGGACTCATCTTTTTTAATTCCATCTGAAGCACAAATGCCGCTACTGACATCAATTCCATGCGGTCTGAGTGTAGAAAGAGCTTCACAGACATTATCAGGGTTAACTCCTCCTGCCAAAAGCCAACCATATTTGCTTCTAATTGGTGGTAGTTTAAACTGGGACCAGTTGAATCCTTTCCCACTGCAGACGTATGTTACAATGAGTGAAGCAGGACAGGTAAAAATGATGTATTAGCGCAGGAAAGTAACAGAAGATTAAAAAAATGGCTCTTATTTCCTAATTGAAAGAGGATATCTGATATTAACTATGATTACCAGCTGTGGAAAAGTGTCGCAACATTTTGAGAAATGTAAATCCATAAAAACATAACCTTAGGCCAAAAATTTAGCCAACCCAAACAATAAAAATGAAATAAAAAAATAAAGTGAAGAAGAAGAAGAAGAAGAAGAAGAAGAAGAAGAGGATTTCTTTCTTCAATTGTTCATCCTCTCCAATTTGGACAATTTTGGAACCTGAAGGACTCACTATTGAGTGGCTTCAAAGCCCACTGTCTAAATTTTTTGTAAAATGTCTAGAATTTATGAAGTCAGTAGCTGATTCTTTATCATTGCTGAAGAAAGCCATTCAGAGCTGATTCTTTATTGTTGCTGAAGAAAGCCATTAAGGGCAAGCACACATAAAGAAACAGCTGACGCATTTAGTAACTGCAAATACTTCCAGCGCAGAATCCAACAATACCAGCAATCTAAGAAAATGTTGATTTTTTCAAATCAATATGTTTGTCATTATTGTGCAATAAATAAACTGCATAAGATGCATATCTCATCGAAAGTTCAAAATTAAGAACGATAAGAGGACCAGTCCTTAGGCAGTGAAGATACAGTTCTTGGGCAGTGAAATAGGATAGGGCCAAGACGAAATAGGATAGGACCAAGACAAACTAAGGCATGCACTTCTTTCATGGTAGAAAAGCCATAATGATTCAATTCCAACATTGGTTCTTAGAAATTAAAAAAGGATTGTTTGAACTTATAAGAAGAAACCCATGATTATTGAATTCCAATACTGGCTTATATAGATTTATATGGACTCATAAGGAGTAATACCATTTGCTTCCATCCAAGCAAGCCACAAGAGCAACATTCTCAAGTTTCGAATTTTCACCTACTTTTGCTCTCAATCCTGCATCTAACAGATTTTTCTTTAAATACTACATGTCTACACAAATCACCTTTAAGTGAGCCCTCATTTTCAAATATTTGTAGTGGTGGATTCTCACGGATAATTATCTAACACAACAATAAGTAGGAACTAGAATAATTGCTTATGAGCGATACAACTCCAAAGATAGTTTTTGAAGCTCATGAAGATAGTACAACATGAAGGCAAACAAAACGATATTCAAGTTATATTTAAAGAGGGTAAAGATTCTTACCTGCCACCCTTTGCACTATCCACAAGAATCCAATCAACCAAAGTACAGTCTTGGTCTGAAATATGGTTCAAAAGCTCTCCATCTTCTTTGGCATGAAGAACATATATGACTTGGTTGTCTTTCACTAAAACTGGAAATGCAGCCCGAGAACCATCTCCATGAAGCTGCATAACTTCAGCAAATTACAAACTGAAAGAAACTAATTAATCCATATGCAGTGGAACTAAGATTAGAAAAACTTACCTGTACATATTCAAGGTCGGCTGCCTCAGAAGCTCTTAATATTGTGTCAGCATCATCATCCACAAATACACCAACGGGCTTGGCCCCATGTTCCCTTGCAACTTGTGATATTTCCTTTGCAACAGAAAGTGAAATGGAACGTTTTGAGTTGGGCCATATAATCATCCCAATAAACTTTGCACCTGCTTTCGCTGCTAGAGCAGCATCACTAGCTGATGTGATTCCACACATTTTAACCAAAGGCCGATTCTCTTCGTGTTCCTTGAAAGCAGAGAAATCTTCTGTTGACTGATTTAATGTGCATTTAATCAAATTTTTAGGTAACAACCTTATCCTCGACAAATGCCATTCTGCACCATGCAAACCTGTGAACAACGAGACACTTGACTTATTGACATTAGTATATTAAACAACAAAGGAACATCTAGTATTAAGAACCATTTAATATTGGAATAGAATTGAGTTTCAAAAAATACATACATGTTTCAAATAGTTTTTCGCATGTTAGCTTTTATGCACTAATGCATGAGTAATGTTAGGGCAATACGGACTGAATTCAAGAGGTTTCGGGGCTTTAAGAATGAAGAAGATAAGAGGTAACGGTGTCACTGAATGAGTTAAAAGATAAACAACAAAAAAAGAAAAGAAAAGAAATTGTATGACGTGCTGAAATTCAATATATGATTTTGAGTAATTTTTTCTTTCTATTGTGATTCTTTCATCTTTCAAATGAGTGAAATATCTGTAGGAAAATAAGAATACTGGACTAAATCCTACTGGGAAGGTAGTTAAGCAAGTTCCTTCTAGCTCCACCTACTTACATGTATTAAAAAAAATGAGCCTTGAAAACAATACCAATCCTAAACCATCAGTGGGACTGTGGGACCAATTGAAAAAAATTATCACAGAGCTAACATAGAGGAGAATAAACTTGTGACTCTACAACCAAGGTTCACAGCAAGGCAGGTAGAAGTGACAAATATAGATACATTATGTTGACTCACTAGTTTGAATGATTCTTTAAAGCTCACGAACTCTCACACTACATTAACATGTAAAAATGTACCAACTTTGTTCAATTTATAAAATTTTGAAGTGTGATGGAGTCAATCAAACAATCAAAGTAGTTCCATCAGCTGAGAGTCACATGAGCACAGGCAACCATGAAATATGTCGATCTGAACATGGCATTGCAACACAGATTACTAATAATCACACTTGCAAATCAATAACCTTAACGCTGTGTTTGGTTGAGGGATTTGAGGAGGGATTTGGAAAGAGAAAGGGAAAAGTTAGGTGAAATGTGAATAAAATATACCTACATTTCACCTAGTTTCACACAACTTTTCCCTTTCCCTTTCCCTTTCTAAATCCCTTTTCAAATCCCTCAACCAAACACACCATAAGGCTATATAAAATAAGATAAATGATATCAAAATCATGAAGTTTCTAAACTATGTCAAAGTATGATTTATAAAATTTTGAAGTGTGATGGAGTCAATCAAACAATCAAAGTAGTTCCATCAGCTGAGAGTCACATGAGCACAGGCAACCATGAAATATGTCGATCTGAACATGGCATTGCAACACAGATTACTAATAATCACACTTGCAAATCAATAACCTTAAGGCTATATAAAATAAGATAAATGATATCAAAATCATGAAGTTTCTGAATCTAAACTATGTCAAAGTATGTTTCAACTCATCGGTCTAAATTGGAATTGCATGTGACTTTCCGTGCCAGAAATAAGCATTTTATGGTTCGTTAGGTCCATTTAGACTTACATGGATAAAGCAGAAATATCAAAGGAAAAAGTGAGAGCCCATGAACCAATGGCAAACACGACCTAAAACAAGACTGGTGACACGAATCAGAATACAGTACTTGAAAACATGCATTCAGAACTCAGTTCAGATTCTTGAAGTAATTGCATTATCTATCCATGCAAATTGAGCATTTAGGTTTTTTATTGTGCATATGTATATATGCGCACGTGCGTGTGTGTGTGTGTGAGTAAATTGGAGCAAAGAAAATTTCGTTTTCTATTTCAAAATTCGGCAATGCAGTAGAATTTTTGACTTGAGTGATCCAACAACCAACTGATAAATGAATTGTATGCCAAATTAACTTGACACTAGTCATGTTATTACGACAATTCGGGAAAAAAGTGAAGCATACCATTGATTTGTCTCTGGTGCAAGTTTATGACTCTGGGTTGAAGGTGACTTCCCAAATTTAGCCCTAAAAAAACCAAGGGAATACTGGTAACATATATGATTCAATAAAAAAAAATAAGAATTTACCACGAGACAATTTATGAATAACTCCCTCATTTATGCTTTACACACAAGCTACTACTACATTGTGTAACTGGTTAAGAGTTTTAACATTTGATGAAAACCGAAAACTAAATTTTCTATGGGGAAATTCATCGAACACTTAAAGGGCAACCATAAAATCAGATATGACAAATACATTTCATATATATATATACATGGAGAGAGAGAGAGAGAGAGACCTGTGAGCATCTTGTACTTCTATGAAGGAAGAAACGCAGAAATCAACGCAGATGAGATGAGAGTGTTTAGATGTCTGATAGAATGTCGCCTTTGCCAATAATAATTGCCTCGTAATTCAACTCTCTTTGCATGTGTTTGCTTTATGGGTCTAGGGAGGGGATTTTTGGTGAAACCTTTTGGACCTTTTTATTAGGATAAAGGATAATTTAATCAATTTTCTTTTAAAAAGTTTCTGAATAGGAAATGTCTACCATAATAAGAACATTTTATAATTTATATTTTTTTTATCACAATATTGCCCTTCTATGTATACGTATTAGACATTTGAAATATTTGAAATCTGAGTTGAAGATCTCGCAGGAATGAAATCAGGAACAAAATCGATGAAGACGATCTCCAAATCTGAAGATCTCGCAGCCGAAGATCTCTCACTTGGTCAACAATAGACGATCTCGTCGCTGACGATCAACGCTCTCAATTAAACGAGAGTTTCATTGAGATTTGTGACTGTTGATCGAGTTTTAGAGGTTTTTCTTCTCAATTAGGTATGTTGATTTGTTAATTAATTTGTTTTGTTTTGTTTTGTTTGTTTTGTTTGTTTTGGATTTATTTTTGTTGTGTTTGATCTGATTTCGTTTGACAGAACCAGAGTAAAATTTTACTTTGGTTCTATTGCTCTGTTTTTTGTTTCGGAGAATGATAGTAAAATTTTACTTTGGTTCTATTGCTCTGTTTTTTGTTTCAGAGAATGAGAGTAAAATTTTACTCTACTTCTATTGCTCTGTTTTTTGTTTAAGAGAATTAGAGTAAAATTTTACCCTGATACGTGCTCTGTTTACAATGAGAGTAAAATTTTACTCTGGTATTAGAATGACATTTAAATTTTACTCTGGTACTTTTAGATTTAGAGTCTAACATTTTACTCGTTTTCAGAGTAAAATTTTACTTTTATACAAAGTAAAATTTTACTTTTAGATTCAGAGTGTAACATTATACTCTTATTCAAAGTAAAATTTTACTTTTATACAGAATAAAATTTTACTTTTAGATTCAGAGTGTAACATTTTACTCTTATTCAGAGTAAAATTTTACTTTTATGGAATTGTTTCATATTTTCTCACTTATATGGAAGGACATTTCAGTCAATTCATAATATTTTTTTTAATTGAGGGGCTTTTGGGGTCATTGTTTTATTCCGTGGGTTGGACACAAAACATGCCCAAAGAGGGGGGGTTTTCACCAAAAATCCCTTTAGAGAGAGATTTAAAATGAAAAATGAACATAAAAGATATGTGTGAAATAAAATAAAATATAAATATTCTGATGATGTGGTCTACCGACAACATATGGTTAAATGGTGGGATAACTTCAAGATTCCACTCATTATTGAAATTGTTCAAGCTGAATTCCCGATTAACATTCATGCTCCTACACCTACCATGGTTAAAGCTCAGTAGATCCCAACTGCTTCAGTCACTCAAGGAAGCCCTTTTCCTCCAGTCAACCTTGGAAGCCCAAAAGGGGACTGAAGCAAGTTAAATAATCAGAGAGTTGAAGAGATGATAAAATATGCACACAAAATAACCAAAATTAAAATTTTAATATAACTTACAATTGTTTAATCGGAAGAACTGCAGAGAGTTGCTTCAAAATACATTGACTGAAAATAGTTTAAACAAGGGTTATACAGTAGAGAAAGGTGTGGGTTCTCACTTAGAGTGGCCCATTTTTCTCTTTTTTTCTTAACCTCTGAGTACAAATGACTAAGGCATTACAATTTATAGAAAATTAATCTAACTATGCAGCATGTGACTTGGAGTTGATCATGAGAGCAGCTAACAGCACATGGGCAAAAGCAGGCTGTCGGAAGCTTTCGGCAGATTGACTAAAGTTGATGTAGCTTTTGATGTTTAATCATGGATGAATAGTGAAAGTGAACAGTAACTTTTTACTATTCATTACTTTCGGTGGAGACATGTGACTAAGGGAATCAATATAAATACAAATTGGCAGCTTTTCTCAAAAGAGTATTGATTGAAGCTAATTTGTATCTATATGGAATCCAATGCAGAGCTGACTAGACATATGGGTCCTGAGCATCTTGAAACTCGGGTCCATATGGATTTTGTTGACTAGTTGAACCTTCAGAAGAATGTGAACTGTCTGAACCTTCTTCTGAACTGCTGTTATCCGAATCTGACTGGGTTTGGGCCTGATTAACTAGTAGATGAGCCATTTTGAGCAGCTCATCCTTAGATGACTTGGATTTAATCTTGGGCTGAGCCTGTGAAGCAGGAGCTGGAGACTTAGCTTTAGACTTTGCTTTAGCAAGTTTGGGCTTGACTTTATCCTTTGATTTAATATTTGACTTGGGCTTGGAAGAGCTTGAAGATGGGCTTCCAAGGTTGACTGGAGGAAGAGGGCTTCCTTGAGTGACTGCAGCAGTTGGGATCTGCTGAGCTTTAACCATGGCAGGTGTAGGAGCATGAATGTTAATTGGGAATTCAGCTTGAACAATTTCAATAATGTGTGGAATCTTGAAGTTATCTCCCCATTTAACCATATGTTGTCGGTAAACCACATTATCAGAAATACCATAATGCCATTTAAATATCTAAGGAATTTTGCATTTGGATATAAAAATAAGCAATTTAGGGAATTTCCTTTGTTGGGGAGTGAATGAGAAAACAGTTGAGAAATAGTTAATCTGTTCAATCAGAATATCTAGGAAGATATCTGTAATGGCGCCATAATGAGTCCACCATTGCAGAAACGAAGAAGGTAATTCTGATTTAAAATTTTGATCAAATTGGATGAACCAGGAGTGACTAAAGGTTTCAGTTTGATATAAAAATACTTTGAACCAGGCATCAATATAGTCATAATAACTATACTGGAGAGAGTGATTAGGTAATTCTCGAAGTTGATAAGGAGAACCTCATTCAACTAAGGAACCAATGTTGTGAATATAAAGTGAATGGTAAACAATTTTACTAGTGTAAATCCGATCATAAATAGGTTTAATCACAATGGACTGATGGTTAAACAGGATATCTTCATAGAATATGATTGATTTTTCTGGATGCAGAGGAACAAAATGCTATCCAGGAGGAAAATAGGATTTAACCAGGTCATTAATAGACTGACTCTTTGGGTGACTAGGCTTTTTGAAAAAGAGATTAGTAGTGGTGGATTAACATAATCAGGTCGGGCTGTTTTAATAGGATTAGGAGGGTATGGAGTAACTGCTTGGCTGGATGAAGCAAAAGGATCAGTAGCCAAAGCAGAAGTGTAACTAGGTTTAGGAATGTTACCAAGAACTTGGTAACAGTTAATCATTTCAATAGGATGGTATTGGGTTACTAGCTCCAAAGGAGGAGGAACAATAGGTTGACTAGATGGGACCAAGGCTTTGGAAGGAGGCCTGGGGCGAAACATCTGTTTAATAGAAACAAAAATTAGCAACAAAGATTAGCAACAACTAAGGAGATCTAAATAATTTTGATGGTAATCCAAACAGTTGTAATAATCAGCAAGTAAATGGCGACGAGCTTGAATCTGGTGATAGTTAATGTACTGAGTACGTCTAGTAGTTTTGCGGGCTGATTTTAGTCGAGCAATACGGTAAGCAAGTTGGTGAATAAGACCACGGTAATGGGTTATTTGGGTTTTATGGTAAGCAATAAATGGAGTGGTCATCCCTATCCCCTTGTAAAAATTCGCGGGTAAGAAAATCAAGAATAGAATTTTGACAACTAGGTATATAGGTAATATCAAAATCAAAAATACTTAATATAGATTGCCAACGAGCAAAAATTTGCTTACTAGCAAGATTTTGAACATCTTTTTCTAAAACATACTTAGCAGATTTGCAATCAACACGAAGTAAAAACTTTTGATTTAAAATGTCATCTTGAAATTTAGTAATACATAAAACAGTAGATAAAATTTCTTTTTTAATAGTACTATAATTTAATTGTGCTTTATTCCAAACACCAGAATGATAACGAACAATTTGTTCAGATGACTGAGGAGTGACCTTCTGAAGAAAAATGCCACCATAACCAATATCAGAAGCATCAGTTTGAATAATTTTGAATGAATTCTCAGTAAGAATACCAAGATAAGGAAGTGACTTGACATATTGCTTGACTTGTTGAACAATAGCAGTATGAGTAGAAGACTGAGGAGGAGAATTATCCTTTAACCTATCAAACAAGGGTTGACAAGTTTTCCTAAGGTCTTTGTAAAACTCAGCAATGTAATTAAGTGAACCTAAAAAGCGTTGTAACTGGGTTTTATCCAATATTTCATCAGGAAACTTAGACGCAAACTCAATGGAGTGACTAATAGGTAAAATAGTATTTTGGTGAATATTGAATCCTAAAAAGCGGACTGTAGTTTGAAACAATTTAATCTTAGGAGCAGAAATAACTAGACCATGACTTTTAATAGTATAAAAGAAAGCAGTTAGATGTTTCCAATGTTCACTAAGTGATTGAGAAAAGATTAGTATATCATCCACATAAACAATAGAAAAATGACTAAAATGGTTGAATATATCATTCATTATATTTTGAAATTCACTAGGAGTATTTTTTAATCCAAATGGCATTATATTCTATTCATAGTGACCAAAAGGTGTAGTAAAAGCAGTTTTATATCTATCTTTAGGATGAATTTGTATTTGCCAAAAACCACTTTTTAAATCAAATTTACTAAAAATAACAACTTGACTAAGTCGTTTAATCAAATCTTTTTTATTAGGGATATGATATCTAATCCATTCTAAAACTTTATTAATGGTTTATAATTGATGACTAAGCGAGGGACACCTCGTTCTAATTCAACATTTTTGTTAACATAAAAAGCAGGATAAGAATATGGTGATTTACTTGGACTAATTATTCTATTTTTTAATAATTCATTGATTTCTTTTTTACACATTTCAAGTAATTCATGATTCATTTGAATAGGTCTAGATTTAGTAGAAATTTGCCTTTCATTAAATTTTTTAATATAAGGTAATGTGACTACATGTTTTTTCCTATGCCAGAAAGCAGTTGGTAAAGTAGAACAAACAGTTGTTTCTAATTTTAATTTAAATTCTTCAATTTGAGATATAATAACTGGATCAGTTAATTGTTGATCAATTCTTTGATAATTGACTTCTTCTTTGAGAAAACGTAACTGCCGTGTTAATCGATTAATAGTTTGAGAAATAGAACAATATTTTAATTGATTTAATTCCAATATTTCAGGAGGAGATAAGAATTTAAATGTAACAGGTTGGTCCAAAACATGGGTAGTTATTCCGTTACTAGAAGTAGTAAATGGATATAATAAGAATATAAATGGTGTTCCTAAAATAAGTTTATCAGCCATGTTTTTAACTAAAACAAATGAGGTTTTAAAACAAACATTATCTTGACAGATATGTGCTTTAGATAATTTATATTTAATATGCATTTTGCTACAATTAGCAGAAGTTAATTTTTCACGACATTTTTCATAATATTTAGTAGGGAGTAATCCTTTTTTAATACAATTAAGATCAGCACCAGTATCAATTAAAGCAATAATTGTTAATTCAAAATCATCAATAACTAATTTAACTTGTGAATACCATTTTTGAATATGAATTTTATTGATTAGATTAATCTTTTATCTTCAGGATTGGATTGGTGTGATCGATTATCAAATAAGAGATTCTCAGGATTAGTATGATCAGAATCATGTTCAGATTCATTAGGAGATTCAACATTATTTTCGTGAAAGTTATCTAAACTTTTATCAAGTTATAAGGTAATAATTGCATCTTCTAAAGTTTTTTCTTTAGTTTGTAAATCTTTAATAGTTTGTTTAATCTGATTAATTTTATGTTGTAAATCTTGAAGAGTAATTTCATTTTGTTTATTTTTAAATCTTTCCAAAGTTTTGGATAAACTAATAATTGGTTTATCAAATTTAGGTTTCCTATCATGGTTTGTTAATAAAGATTTTAATTTATCAGTATATTTTTGTTTTAATTCTGGATCTTCTAAATGGCTAATTAATTTAATAAGAGCAGTTTCTTCTTGATTCTGTTTAGTAAGAACAGTAATTTGTTTCACTGGTTTACAACAAACATCATTACATCCTAGTTCAATGTTATTATCAGAAGTATCACTAGGTGAATGGTAATCAGATGAAGTAGCAGGGTTATCCGAAGAGTAGTTACTGACAGATTAGTTTAATTGAAAGATTTCAAATAATTGATTTTTGGATTCATCATTAATTTGAAGTTGATTAACTTTATCTTTTAGTTTTTGTTTTTCTTTACACTTATTCGAATAATGACATTTTTGACCATAGTTATAACAAGTAATATCTTTATTAGATTTAGATTTTGGATGAAATTTCCTATAATATTTCTTTTTGGGTTTAGTATAGAATTTATCATTTGATTTGGAAGGTGAATAATTCTTTTTGTATTTATTAGAATATTTGTAAGATGACTTATGTTTATTTTTGGAGTATTTATGCGATTTCCTACGAGATGGGGCAACAGGTGGTAAACCATATTGTTCACAGAAATTTTCTAATTCATATTTAGCCTTATGTTTATCTTTAGCAGTTTTTTGACTAAGTTTAAGATCAATACACATTTTTAGTCCTTCTTTTTGAATAGTACTAATGATATCACCATAAGTTAAATTATCATATTCAATAACACCAGTAGGTTGACTAATGACATCTCTAATTTTGTGAGCAAAAAGACTAGGTAATCCATTAATAAATTTTTCTTTTCAAAAAGATTTAGTACAGTCTTCTCTTAACATAACTCTAGAGGTAAAGACATCTTTATACCATCTAAAATCACTTAAGGTTGGACAAGTAAGATTACTAAGTTGATCATGTATGCGAGAATATATATTAGTAGGGGTACCTATGAAATGTCTGACTATGGTGTAAATTAAAGTATTAATTACATCAGGGTGATAATAGCCAATAGTTTCATCAAAGATAGGTAAATCATTTGCATCTTTTTGATTAGCATGTATAATAGATTCTCTTTGATCTTCAGTTAGATATTTTTCCCACCAAGATTTGAGCATACCAGTAAAACTAGAGGTGATTAAGGAAACAATATCAGGTTGAGAGTAATCAGGGTAATTACTACGATAACTATTTGAAACCATAGATAAATGATTTAATTTTTAAAGGATTTGATCTTCACTAAGACCATCTGTCACGACCCAAACCCGCCCCCATGGGTTAAGGACGTAACCGGCCAGTAATCCTAAGATCACCTACGGCCTCAAACCAAAACAGACTTAACACATCAGAGTAAAGGGGGCCAAAGGGAAGCCAAATTTAAAACTTTGCCC
Organism: Camellia sinensis; assembly: GCF_004153795.1. Classification (NCBI taxonomy): domain Eukaryota; kingdom Viridiplantae; phylum Streptophyta; class Magnoliopsida; order Ericales; family Theaceae; genus Camellia; species Camellia sinensis. The sequence continues at coordinate 726,241 of NW_021024695.1, forward strand.
ATAGAGCCGTGCTTATATGCACATCAAACAAACCATGCTCAGATATGTTAATAACCCACGTCAAAAATACAGTTTCACAAAATTCATTACAGACAGGATCATCTAAACTGAGTCAACCCATATCACAATTACATACTGATATACACAAGATCCTTGCCAACAAGACAAAATGGAAATACATAACAGAATGGCAAGGTTGAGTCTTGTGCGTGAGACACAAGGCTGACTCTCCAAACTCATGTTATTCCTGGCAGACTTCACTGGGGCTGAGTTTGAACTTCTCTTGGCTCACCTACAAAGACATGAATGAGCGTGAGCGATAGCCCAGTGAATAATATCATCAAATATGACAGTTACATCACAATATGTAGAACAACATGCTCCAAACGGCCTTGGGCCCAATTCATACTTCTAATTAGCAAATATATAAGACTATACGAAATGCAAATCAAGTAACTGTAGTTCCAACATTCTGGCCTTTGGCCCATTTGGGCTTCCATTCATGGCAAAACGGCCTTCGGCCCATTCACTTATGTCGAAACGGCCTTTGGCCCACTCGTTCATGTCAAAATGACTATGGTGTAAATTAAAGTATTAATTACATCAGGGTGATAATAGCCAATAGTTTCATCAAAGATAGGTAAATCATTTGCATCTTTTTGATTAGCATGTATAATAGATTCTCTTTGATCTTCAGTAAGGTATTTTTCCCACCAATATTTGAGCATACCAATAAAACCAGATGTGATTAGGGAAACAATTTCAGGTTGAGAATAATCAAGGTAATTACTAAGATAACTATTAGAGACCATAGATAAATGATTTAATTTTTGAAGGATTTGATCTTCACTAAGACCATCAATATTCCATTCGTATAATTTGTTAGCAGATACAGAAAATTGATTATTAAGATTAGTTTCTTCATATTGGAGATCAGGTGGAGTAGGACGAGAATACCAATTTTTAGTAGTCTGTGGATTAACTTTAGGATAATGAATTTTATTAAGAGTGGAAGAATGAAATTGTTGAGCTAATTGATTGATCTTAGTATCAGTGGAATCGGTTTTAGATTGATTAGAAACAGTGTCTAAAGTATGTTGTTGATTTAATACATTAAGACCTTTTTCAGCAGATGGAGAAGCTTTCTCAGATGTAGTTAATTTAGTGAATAGGTGTTCGATAGCTTTGACAGTAGAATTATCCTGGGTAACTGAACTAGTTCGCTTGGAATGATTACTAGGTAGATTAAGCAAAGGTTGATCTAAGGTTGTTTTAGTGGATGCGGTAGTAGGTGAATATTCATCAAGAGTAGTTTCTAATTTATCTAATTGTTTACCAATTATTTTTAGACATTGATTAGTATAATTATTTTGTTCAATAACTTTTTTAATTTCAGGGTCAGTACCAGGTAATTTAAAGGGAGAAGCTAGGACTTCAGATCCTTGATGTTCAATAATTATATTAGATAGAGAAGGATGACTAGAGCTAACAGTTGTATTAGGAGAAGTTTTCCATTTATGTTTTCTGATTGTATTGACTTTTTTGCAATAATTTTCGAAATATTCAAAGAAAGGAATTTCTAAACTATATTCAATCATAAAATCATAAAATTTTCTAGTTATTCGAGATTGTTGATTAGAATCATATTTAGCACGATAAGCATGCCTTTTAGTTCTATTTTCTTTAGACCTAAATTCAATAAGTAATTTATCAAGATCATGAGCAAAAAGTTTACTGATTGTCATTAATTGGGGATTTATTCGAGGTATAACTTCAAAATCAGTTTGAGTAGGAGAATCGTGAGACTCATCATCATCATCAGGAAGATATGTGTGAGTTGAATAAACAGGTTCACTAATTTGAGAAGTTGTGGAATTATCAAGACCTTTTAATTTACTATGTGAGGTTGGACCAAGATTAATTTGACTATTTTTTCGAAACAAAGGAGTACTCTAGAAGTACTCATTAATTTGACTATTCATCTTCAATTTCAGTATCAGTAGGTACTCTAGAAGTACTATGTCTAGAAGATTGACTATGATTAAATTTAATACGGATTGATCCATCAGTAAATTGTTGAATATCTTGGATATCTTGATTAGTAGATTGTTTTTGATTATGTGAGTAATTTTCATTGATTGTAACCCATTGATCAGGGAGAACAATATCTTTCCATTCAATCATGTGAGGAATATTTATATTAGTATCATTACTACTACTTTGAATTAATAAAGTTTTATCCTTAGGACTTTTATGTAAAGCTTGAACATTTAAATTAGTTTTAATACATTTATAATGAATACGATAAATTAGAGCAATATTATGAACTTGATCTTTCATATTAGTAAATAAACCATCTAATTGAATATTCAAAGTTAATGCATCTAAAATATGAGGATCACGAAGACTTAATGTAAAATCAGGAAAACAATTAAAATGGACAGGTCCTTTATGGAGACCAGTTTCCATCATACCCATTAAACTATCATTATAATCAAGAAAACGAGCATTGCGTAAACATAATAACACAAAAGTATGCACACGAAGCCCTCTTCCTCCAGTCAACCTTGGAAGCCCATCGCGTAAAATAAAATATAAATATAATTTATTTATTTATTTTTTTTAAACTTCTCCTCAAATCCATCTCCCTAGCCATCTTGGGGGTGTTTGTTTGATGGAATTAGGTTATGGAATTAGACTCTATGTTTATTAAAATGAATAGTCCACTGCTTAAAAAAATGAATGTTTTTGAGAATTAGGTTAAAAGTTAATTTTTAATTTTTTTTGACTTTTTTTTTTAAAAAAAAAATGTGTAAAAAAATAGAGAGATAATGTGAATCAAAAAAGTCAAAAGTTCAATTAGCTGGCTTTTAACCTTGTTGTCAAAAAAGGCCTAATAATTTAGTCAGACTAACATTGTGTTTAGTCGAGAGATTTGAAAAGGAAAAGAAAAAAAGTATGTAAAACTAAGTGAAATATAGGTATATATATATATTTACATTTTACTTACCTTTTCTATTTCTCTTTTTAAATTCCTTCCCAAATCTCCTAACCAAATATAACGTAATAACCTCACATGTGTGGGATAACTCAATCCCATGAAGGGATGTGTGGAAAAAATAGATGAACCGAGCCAAACTACAAATTAATTAATTAAATGACGAAATTGAGCCAAATGTATGACATTTCTTTCTTTTATTTTTTTTTCAAATATATATATATTTTTAACTTGTTGAATTTTTTTTAAACTTGTTTAAATTAATCTAGTAATATATAATTGTCTTATTTTTTTTATTTTTTGGAGAAATTGTAAAATTATTTTTTCAAGATTTGAGCCTTGTAAAAAATTAAATTTTAAGTTTTTAATTTTATCAATCTGAATTATTGAAAAGGGTATTGTAGACATTTTATGAAAAGGAAATTGTAGACATTTTATATATACGTACATTAACTTCAATGACTAAAATATTTTTTTTTTCCGTTGGTTTTATTTAATGAAAATAGACGAATGATTTATATTAAAAAACAAATTAAAAGATAGGGCATTTATTCATAAATCACTTTTCACCTACTTATGTTCTACTTAGTCTAAATTATTTTTTTATATTCCAATAAGTCTTATGGGTGACAAAGTTACTAAAATATCCTTAATAATAATAGGGTAAAGCGCCCATTAATGTTTATATTGATAGTGTGAATGCTCCATAATGTGAATATTCACACTGTTAATGTGAATATTCACACTGTCAAATTTATTTAATGTAGATGTTTATATCACTAAGTTGCTATGATTTCAAAAAATATTTGTAAGGATAAAATTGTTCATAAAATATATTAAATATGAAAATTTGGATTTAGTGGATCAAATATCCAAAATAATAAGACTTATTAGAATATAAGAATATCTTATACATTAATTGGGATACAAGTACTTGAAGGAGAATTTCATAATAAATTTCCCTCAATAGATTATGTTTAAATTGATAAAATTAAAAATTCAGAGTTTGTTTTGTCATAAGGCTAAAACTTTGAATTTTTTTTTTAATAATTGTCCCTTTTTTATTTTTATATTAGCAAAATAATAAAAAGAAATATAATTCTAATGTTCAAAATGAAAATAATATATAACATCTCTTTTTTTTTTATAATATTTTTTATTTTTTAAACTTTGTTGAATTTTTTTAAACATGTGAATTAATCTCATGATGTATAGTCTTCTCTTACTCTTACTCTTACTCTTTCTTTTATTATCAAAATCATGAATAGAAATATATGTCGTATTTAAATAAAATTAAAAGTGTTCTTAATAAAATAAAATATATATCAAATTTAAATTGTCATTATGATTGGAATCTAAATACAACACATTTGACATGATATTAACATACACTTTATTAGTCTATTTATTTGTATTATTTTATAATTTTATATAATATTATTTGTTTTCATACATTTTAAATATTTATATATAAATTGTTGTATATATTATATTTTATTATAATTTATATGATATTATATTATTTTATTAATATTATATAAAATAATAAATATAATAAAATAAATAAATAGGTAAACCCTGTCCGCGGTGAAATCCAACAGACATTACATGTGTATATATATATGTATTGTATATATACTAGCGTATGCCCGTGCCTGAAGGCACGGTACACATATTTTACAAAAATCAATTAACATAAATTATTAATATTGGTATTACATCATTTACAAAAAAATCAATTCAAAATGATAATAATTTCACCATTATAAAAATCAATTATAATAAATCAGTTCAAGATGTCGTACAATGGCGGTTCATTTAAGTTAAAATATAATTTATCAAATTCATTAATAAAAGTTTAAGTTAAAATATTAATTTGTATTTGAACTTTTTATTAAACATTTTATAGAATTTCACCATCTAAAAAGTACAGTATTTAAAATACTCATTCTCTCTCTCCAATCTCTCTCTCATTTCCTCCTCTCATCCTCTCTCATCTCTTAACAAATACTACATTTACTCTGAGAGCTCAAATAACAAACCCTTTATTTCCTTTGTTCGATTTTCCTCTTTGTATTTTTTTTTCACCCTATTTTATCTTAAATTTGTGATTTGATTTTGTTAAATCAAATAAAATCAACACCCATTTCAAAAGCTTTTTTCAAAACCATAAAAAATCAACACTCATTTTCCATTAAGAAATTAAGTCTATTTCATAAATCAAACTGAAAATAAAAATATATTTCTAAAATCAAAACCCATTTTATAAAGATCAACTATTATATCGGACCTAAAACTTTTTTAAAAATTAAATCCAAACCCGTTTTATAAAGATCAACTATTACTCATCATCAATTTTGATAACAACAACAATAAAAATTGCAAAACCCAGATTCTTTCAAGTAAAAACTCTTGAAACCACACAGATCTCCACCCATCCAATATTCAAATTAAGCAAATTCCAAAATTACACAATAATTATCCTTTACCTCCAAATACCCCCAAAATTTGGAAAATTTGTGAATTAATTGGGAAAACCCAATCCCCATAATACAGCCCGCTTACATCATCAATCAATCACCAAAAAAATCCAACGAAGAACATCATGCCAAAATACATAACGAATTCTCAAATAAATTGCCGCATTTACAACCAATTTTGAAACCCTAATGCACCAAATTAGCTTGAACACAGAATCAAGAAACCCCATGAAATTATAGAATTATAGAAACCCAACCAAGCAAATCACATGCTTGAATCGAATATATCATCCGAGTGGTTTCCAAGTATCCAATCTTCCACATCAAATTCAACAATCCAAAGACATCAAAAGAAACAAAACAAACACAAAGGCACAACCCAAAACATAAATTAGTGAAACGATTGAGACAAAAGCAAAACAAACCCAGCAATCTAAATCGAACAAAGAACAAACCTGGTGTATTGGAGGGTACATTGAATTGGTACAAACTGGGCATTCGAGAAGCTCATGGACACTCGTCGTTGGATGAATCGCAGAAGAAACAACGTTGTTGTGAAGCTTCGAGGACGAAAACTGAGGATGATGATGGTGATGGATCTCATCCTCATCCATACCATCCGATACGCATTCAATTCTATCCAATTCCATATTTATAAAATATATCTACAAACAGAGAATTAACACGAAAACACATTCTCAATGATTAAAAAATGAAAAATGAAATATAAATCAACCTAATCAAGAAACCCCATGAAATTATAGAATTATAGAAACCCAACCAAGCAAATCACATGCTTGAATTGAATATATCATCAGAGTGGTTCCCAAGTATCCAATCTTCTACATCAAATTCAACAATCCAAAGACATCAAAAGAAACAAAACAAACACGAAGGCACAACCCAAAACATAAATTAGTGAAACGAATGAGACAAAAGCAAAACAAACCCAACAATCTAAATCGAACAAAGAACAAACCTGGTGTATTGGAGGGTACATTGAATTGGTACAAACTGGGCATTCGAGAAGCTTATGGACACTCGTCGTTAGATGAATCGCAGAAGAAACAACGTTGTTGTGAGGCTTCGAGGACGAAAATTGATGATGACGATAGTGATGGATCTCATCCTCATCCATACCATCCGACACCCATTCAATGCTATCCAATTCCATATTCATAAAATATATCTACAAACAGAGAATTAAGGGGAGATAGAGATAAGGCAAAATCTGAAACTGAAATATTTGTCTACAGTTGGAGAGAAGGGAGAGATAAAAAAGAGGAACAAAGAGGGAGATAGAGATAAGGATGAAATGGGAAGAGACGTGCAACAGAAAGGGAGGGAGAGAGATAAAGATGGAAGGGGAGGAGACGTGGGAGAGAGAGAGAGAGTAGAGCGTGCTTGGGCGGGAAGCAAATTAGAAACAAATTAAGGGGGTCATCTCAGCCATCTATCTAAATAGACAAATGAATCATAACCATTGAAATGTCCTAGTAGGACAATTGTGTCTAACATATTTTCAAAATCCGTTCTACTTTATTATATAGATATATATTATTATAATAATAAAAAGTAAAAATAAAACTAAAAATAAAAGAAAAATAAAGAAATCAAAAAACACAAAAACAAAAACAAAACAAACAAACAAAGCAATAAATGGAGGTTGAAAAAGCCCAACAACCCTCTGCCAATCATTACATATATGTATATATATTAATATAATATTTATTTATTTATTTACATTTTTTTTGCAAGTCTATCTCTATAAAAGGAGTTAAGTTGGGAAGAGAAGAGAAAAGGAGAAAGAAAAATAGAAAGAAAGGGAAAGTGGGGGAACTTAGTTTATACAGATTAAAGTGTGGCAGTTTTTTTTTTTTTTTTTTATCTAAAATTATATGATTTTTTTTTTTTTTTTGATTCATAAGAAAGGAAGGCAAAGTTGCCTTAGACAGTAGAAGAAGACCCAATGATGCCTGCAACAAGCAGATTTGCAATCTCAGTTGATTTGCAATCTCAGTGGGAAGGAATCATTAATAAAAACAAAAGAGTCTTGGTGGTTCACACCCATGTTTGCCAAGCCATCTGCACTTTTGTTACCGTCTCTAGGAATATGGGCTATGGTACAACTGCATCTTTTCATTAGGAATCTAGCATTTTCAAGCATGGCCCTGTGCTAAGAGTTTTGAGATGATGCATCCTTGATGAGATTAACAACTTGTGTTGAATCTGTTTCAATGCATATGCCCTTCATTCCCTTCTCAAGCATTATTATAAGGCATCTGTAAATTGTTGTAGTTTGCTTTTCGTGCTCCTTTCGGATACGATAGTCCTACAGTTCGGACTCCCGTGGTTCTGAATCTGATTGCACAAGTACAATGTGAAGTAGATAAACACAAATGAGTCCAAATTTAGCAATTCTTTTGAAAAATTGATTTTGAATAAAAAATACAAAGAATGGACCGTTTTGTCAAATTGCAGAGTCACTACCTAAATATTTTTGAGAAATTTAGGAAATTCGAGACTCGTGCCAAAGGTAACTTATCCGTCATCACCAAAGTGTCTCGGCTCGGGAACTTAGGTATGAGAGGGGAATGTCATGAATTGAGCACCCCACTCACCCGATTAAGGATCGGCCTCTACTAATCATGATATGATTTTTATTTACATTATATACTCTTGTTCCGATTATTAAGTTAACATTACTAGGTGTTGCACACAAGTATAGACTAATTTGCAAAAGTTGGAACACTTTGATTTCATGTTTATTTGAAATTATTTTGAATACGCGTCGCTTGGAAAAACGAGTTTGTATATACATTAGTCACTTTATCCCAATTCTGGCAATTAGTCTTCATCTACTAGCATTCAAACAAGTATATCACATAAGTAATTAGCCTCATGGAAAGCATGCTCGATATGGCGACAATCACATGCAATGCAATATGCTAAAGAAATAAACGCTCATATAGTACTCCAAAGCAAGCCAACAAAACAAAAGAATTAGAAAGCATGCATGCCGCTAAACAATGCAATATGACTAATGTGACACATGCAATCATGCAAGTAAATAGGCCCGGTTACTAGCATGGTATATGATCCAATTCAAGACATGTGATAAATCATGTATTCATTTAAGAAAGTTAAATGTAATATTGGTTAGTGTGATGAGCTGAACCCAAATGCATGTGAGACGAGTGTATGCAAACATGAGAAATGCTAAGGAAACATGATACTCTATGCTACCATTATAAACGCGTAAATAAAAGGAAAAAAGAAATGGGGATTGGAAGACATACACCATTATTACATATTTTTACCATCGCGTAGGAGGGTTCGAATAAGTGTCCAAGTGTCCGAATTAATAGCTAACTATTACAACATCAAACAAGTGAATTGAGCTAAATTAACTACTTATTACATATTCGAATAAACTTGAAATTAACTAACTATCTAATTTTATTACAACAAGGGTATTATAACAATACTTAATTACAACAATAATATTAATACAAGCAACAATGAGGCACAACGATTGCATGCACAGTGCCCAGAAGCTATTCTGTCTGCCCAGACTACTTTGCTTCACCCTCAGCCACTACCATTTGTTTCTGCCGAAAGTCACTGTTTACCACACATTGGGGGTCGGCTGGCCCCAAATGAGATCCGGCCGAGTCCAAAAACAGTCAGTCGTGCCTTAATTTCATGCCAAAAATGTTTTTGTGCTCTAAAGTGAGGACAGTTGTAGACGTCCCCGAACGGCCCCGGGAGGAACGAGTCCCCCGTTCCCCTCGATATTGGGCTCACTACAGTTCAGGACTCTAAAATTGTCACGGTTCTAAGTCTGAACCAAAGAGTCCAAATCTGGCAAATCGTTTTGAGAAAACAAATTTTTGAAAGAAGTGCCAAACATGGACTGCTTTGCCAGATACAGAGTCGCCACCTAAATATTTTATTTTGGGGAAATTTAAGAAACCCTGACTCGTTTGCCTAAGGCCACGTGTCCGTCATCACCAAAGTTGCCTCGGCTCGGGAACTTGGGTACGATTGGGGAAGGTCACTTCGTGAGCACCCCCGTTAGGCATAATTAAATACGGATTAATATTAATCAGAGATCGGGGTTGTTACAATTATAGACTGGCTTAGACCAACCATTGTGACTGAAGTTATAAGTTTTCTGGGGCTTGCTAGATACTATCGCAGATTTGTGAAAGACTTCTCAAAGATTGCTTTGCCACTCACTCAATTGACACAAAAAGAAGTATCGCTTGAATGGACAGAACCACGAGAGCTGGCTTTTCAAGATTTAAGACAAGACTTGTGACAGCACCAATCCTTACTTTACTTTCTTGGACGGATGGCTTTACCATTTATAGTGATGCCTCTTATAAGGGCTTGGGATGCATGTTGATGCAAAACAGAAAGGTAATTGCCTATGCTTCTTGTCAGTTGAGACCGCATGAAAAAAGTTACCCGACTCACGATTTGGAACTGGCTGAGTCACTCACACACATGCAAGGATGCTAAAGCATAAAACTTACCGAGTACTCCAAGCCAAAACAGAAACTAATTAGAAATCCATGCATGATCCTAATTATACGGAAATGCCTAATGCAACACATGCAAAAATGAAACTATAACAGGCTCGGCTATTCTAAACATGGCATATGAAATGCTACAGCTAACATGTATTCAACTTGGAATTGAAAATACAATGCAGTTGTATGATGCGCCGAGCCCGGTGCATGCAAAACAGATGAATGAATGCAAACATGCTATCATACTGTATGCTAATTGAAACATGCCCTAATCTAACCATCATAAGCGGGTAAATAAAAGGGAGAAAGACGTGGGGTTGGAAGACATACATCACACACACGCACACTTATTACAGTTGTGCCCTCGCGCAGAGGGTCCGAATAAATAATACAGTCCCGAATAAATATTACAGTCCAAATAATTATAAAATCCTAATTAATTAACAAATTAAACTAGGTAAGCTGTAAACTAGCATGCAAGCTAGGAACTGCCTTGACGCTGCTTCGGATGATGAATGATGCATGTCCGGGTTGCTTTGTGCGGAAATCCACCGTGATACCCCGGTTTGCCTCTGTTTGCAATTGTTCTTGGAATGTGTGCCAAACTCAAGAAGGCTGCCGATTCTTGATTTGCTGCAACAGAGAGCAAGAAAGGGACATGGCAATGTATTTTTACATATGTATGCATACCTCGATCCTCGTATCACCAATCACGCATCTCGATGCATGATGGCCGAGGAGTCGAATTGCACAACTCAATATGGAATGAATGCACATGAAAACACAACAAAACCTAGACTCCATCATGGATAATCCGGAGTGTCGGCGACTGAGAATTGAGACACGTTCCGTCACTCGGAGTACGAAACGTACCTCGTTTCCCGTGCTTGGGCTAACTCCTATCCCAAACACAATGCAATATGCATGAGATGCATGAATGCAACTAAGATACAACCTCGCATACACAATGCTATGAAATGGCATACACGATGCACGAGGTAACATGGCATACACAATGCGCTAACATACAACCTAGCATACGCAATGCTATAAAATGAAATGGCATACTCAATGCACAATGGAATTACACCAACATGAGTGGACCTCAGCCACACACACATAAGAGGCCATGAGATGAAAATGAGACACTCGAAATGCGTGCACACATGCACGCAAACCGAGGACCAAACCCTAGGGCACAAATGCCACTCTGACACGACATGGCAAGGCATAAAACATGGTATGCAAACATGCAAATTTCAGTGCTGAAATATGAGGCAAAACAGCCCCGAAACATGGAAACATGGCACCCGATGCATGGAATGAACCCGAAACACGAGATTAGGTACATGGAATGACCTATGGCTATGCAAAGCATGCATTATTTGAACATGAAGTGTGAAGAAAGAATCAAGAAAGTCCCAAAAAAAGAATATTTACAGTTTTAAGTAAGGCCAAAAAGTGAACACAAATAGGGCTAAGTTAACATGCAAAAATGGCCCCAAAAGAGAGATAATGAAGCAAGTAGCAGCTGCTGGCCCTAAATGGCCAAGAGCCATTCAACAAAGTTTAAGAGGGGCTTAAAATGAAGCACTTTACAGTTTACAATAAGTCACGAAAACAAACACAAGTATGGCTAAACTATTGTGCAAGAAATGGGCCAAAAAGGAGATAAAGAAGCAAGTGATGGTTTCTAGCCTCAAACAGAGGAGGGCCGTTCAACAAAGTTGAAGAGAGGCCCAAAACATGGTGTTTTACAGTTAGTGACCAAACCCAAAACAGTACATATGCAAGCTTAAAATACTATGCAAAATAAGGCCTAAAAAGAGGTTTAAACACAAAGAACAAGAAGGGAACCTCAAACAGTAAAAGACCCTTGATCAAACATGAAGAGGGGGTCAAAATAAGGCTATTTACAGTTCGGACCAGAGCCCAAAAATACGAGCACAAGGGGCTACCAAAACATGCAAAAATATGGCCAAAAGAAGGATAAAGAGGCAAGTGACAAAAGGAAGCCTCAAACAGTGAAGATCCCTTTGACAATGTTTAAGAAGAGCTCAAAATAAGCCACTTTTTAGTTTATGACCAAGCTCGAAATAGTTTACAAATGAGCCTAAAATACTATGCAAGAAAGAGGCACACAAGAGAGGTAAAGAAGCAAGTGTAAAAAGAAAGCCTCAAACGGGGAGAGGCCCTTAAACAAACATAAAAAGGAGCTCAAAATAATGCTATTTTAAGTTAGGGTTGGAGCCCAAATATGCAAGAAAGTATGGCTTATAAAGCATGCAAAAGAAGCTCAAAAAGAGGGAAAGTATGGCTCACCCTTGTAGACCAAACTTCAACAGCCTCTTGGCTTGAGAAAAGGTACTCCTTGCCTCTGGAAAACCAGCTCCAAGTGTTGGAAAGGATAAATGCGTGCACACATGCACGCAAACCGAGGACCGACCCTAAGGCACAAATGCCACTCTAACAAGACATGGCAAGGCATGAAACATGGTATGCAAACATGCAAATTTCAGTGCTGAAATATGAGGCAAAACAACCCCGAAACATGGAAACATGGCACCCGATGCATGGAATGAACCCGAAACACGAGATTAGGTACATGGAATGACCTATGGCTATGCAAAGCATGCATTATTTGAACATGAAGTGTGAATACAGAATCAAGACAGTCCCAAAACAAGTATATTTACAGTTTTAAGTAAGGCCAAAAAGTGAACACAAATAGGGCTAAGTTAACATGCAAAAATGGCCCCAAAAGAGAGATAATGAAGCAAGTAGCAGCTGCTGGCCCTAAATGGCCAAGAGCCATTCAACAAAGTTTAAGAGGGGCTCAAAATTAAGTACTTTACAGTTTACAATAAGTCACGAAAACAAACACAAGTATGGCTAAACTATTGTGCAAGAAATGGGCCAAAAGGGAGATAAAGAAGCAAGTGATGGTTTCTGGCCTCAAACAGAGGAGGGCCCTTCAACAAAGTTGAAGAGAGGCCCAAAACATGGTGTTTTATAGTTAGTGACCAAACCCAAAACAGTACATATGCAAGCTTAAAATACTATGCAAAATAAGGCCTAAAAAAGAGGTTTAAACACAAAGAGAAAAAAGGAAGCTTCAAACAGAAAAAATTCCTTGATCAAACATGAATAGGGGGTCAAAATAAGGCTATTTACAGTTCGGACCAGAGCCCAAAAATACGAGCACAAGGGGCTACCAAAACATGCAAAAATATGGCCAAAAGAAGGATAAAGAGGCAAGTGACAAAAGGAAGCCTCAAACAGTGAAGATCCCTTAAACAATGTTGAATAAGGGCTCAAAATAAGCTACTTTCCAGTTTATAACCAAGCTCGATACAATTTACAAATGAGCCTAAAATACTATGCAAGAAAGAGGCACACAAGAGAGGTAAAGAAGCAAGTGTAAAAAGAAAGCCTCAAATGGGGAGAGGCCCTTAAACAAACATAAAAAGGAGCTCAAAATAATGCTATTTTAAGTTAGGGTTGGAGCCCAAATATGCAAGAAAGTATGGCTTATAAAGCATGCAAAAGAAGCTCAAAAAGAGGGAAAGTATGGCTCACCCTTGTAGACCAAACTTCAACAGCCTCTTGGCTTGAGAAAAGGTGCTCCTTGCCTCTGGAAAACCAGCTCCAAGTGTTGGAAAGGATGGTGAATTGGTTGGCTTGGAGATGGAGTAGAAATGGTGTAGGGTTTGGGAGGTTTTGAGGGTTGGAGTGTAGAGAGAGAGAGAGAGAAACAATGTAGAAGGCTTAGAGCAAATTTTGTAACCCTTCAAATGGGAGCTGGAGGGCCTGATATATAGGCAAAGGTGTGGGAAAAAAGGTGGGAAAAAAGGGAGGGAATGGAATTCAAGTTTTCCCCCCAAAAGTTGGCCCCCCCGGATACACAATCTGGGGGGAAACAAAATACATATTTGTAAAGTACCAGAGGAGAGGATCATGGCCGGCCGGTTTCCTAGGGTTTAGGTGGCCGGTCGGCCTTCCCCATGGCCGGTCCGCCAAGGGTCAAAAGGGTCAATGAAGATTAATGGCCGGCCATGCCAAAAAGAGGGCCTCTCATGTGTGCACAACACAACCATGTGGTCAAAAAACTGGAGAAAGTAAACCAGGAGAGAGAAAAGCCCACTTTTGGTTCAAAAGGGTCAGACACAATTTATAGCCGGCATGTGATATTGGTGCTCCAGGGTGACACAGCACAAATATGTGGTTTAGGGTGGAAATGGTCAACATTGGCTTTGAAGTGAGAAAAATCGGGCGACGGAGGGCGATGAAGGGATAAAGTTGGCTGACAGAATAATTACTGGCCTCCCATCCTTTTGTGACCTTCCTAGCAATGAAACAGAGGTCCCTACCAAAAATGAACCAAAACCGATGCAAAATGAAGGTTCGGGGGCCGAAACGCGTAGCCCGAGGCCCCGAAAATTGACTGTTAGGCACCGGAAGTGGTGTTCGACCACGAAGTTGGTCTCTTGGGCCATAGTGTCCCTCAAAAGGAAGCAAATAAGATGCATGCCAAAAACCGGAGCAAACGGAGGTGGTTAAGCGGTCCCGAACCGAGGCACATGACCAACGGTTCCGAAAAACCGGAAACCGGACTCCAAACGGGCAAAATGGCCTTCGATCACGAAACGTAGCCTACGGCCACTGAGAGATGATCTACGAGACCTCTCCCTTCCTTCGGGAAGAGAAAATAGAGAAAATAGAGCTTGGTTCGCAAATCGAGGCAAAGCATGAAAGAGTCCGGAAGTCCGGAGGCAAGGCTCGCAGCCGAAACTCTGAAACTTCTGAACGAGCACAATATGCACCATCACCGAGCACTCAATCAGTGACGTCTGAGTCTTAAGGTCGGTCAAAAATGGGGTGCCTACAGTTGCCCATCTTTGATAGAACTCGGAAGTCAAGAAGTGACGGGAGTGAATGTCAAAGCCCAGAGACGACCCATTTTTGACAAGGCCGAAGACTTAGACAAACATACAAAACAACAAAGATGTGCCCACAGGCATGCCCGCAGGCAGGGGGCAAGATGCAAAATGATATGCACAAAGTCGGACGCAACTCATGATCATGCAAATGCAGCAAGCTGTAATGAAGCAAGTATTCGCAAATAGATGCAACAGTTTGAAGCAAGAATACAAAGCAACAACTACATTTCATGCAGTTAGGAATGCAGAGAATTATTCAATTCTCGTCGCGTCTCATACGGAGAAGATACGATACCTGCGCGATTTTTCTAGTCGCACCAGCTTCAAATGAACCGTACATACAATATCGTGCCTGCAAAAGAAAGAAACTCAACAAGCACAACATATCTAACAACATATGTTCAATGTGATATCGAATGCAGACAACCGCGGTGTCGATAGAAAAGTACATCGCAATGCGGGAAGAAACGCGCGTGACAACGCGAGTTTAAGCACGGAGGCTCGATGATATCAAAGAGACGTGCATAACAATGCAAGTATGTGCATGAGAATGCAAGTTAAGTGCATGATAATGCAGAAAAAGCGTAAACCATGATGTATGTTTGTCACAAAACAGCGAGCAAGGAAATGCGCGTTTCGGCGAGGGCGACTCGATCGCGGCCTCCGGTTCACCTCCTGGAGAGGTTACAACATGTTCAAAAGGATATACCTCACTTTCGATGAGTAACGATGAGACACGCATCGGAAGTTGAAGCTGAGGTTCCGGCGGAGCGATTTCGCGACATAAAGTGCACTTCTCTTGTACTTTTTCAGGTCTCGGGGACTCCAATCCTCCCCAAAATTTGCAGAGAGTTTGGTAGGCATCTTGGGAACACCACCGGCCACTTTTATGGCAAGGGGGAGGCCACCGGCCAGTTTTTGAAAAGGAAATGGCCGGCCTGCCAGAAAAAGTGGCCGGCCGGCCAC
>NW_021024695.1:747372-761517 GCF_004153795.1 Camellia sinensis
TTCTCTTTTGGAAGATGAGCAAAGTTTAGCTTCTCGAACCTAGGAATTAACAAGTCCAGGGTCTGGTGATACATCATCATCTTCTCTTCTTTGACTTTCTAGTCTCCTTTTGCTTGAGATACAACAAGGTTTGAGTCACCGATGACGTCCAACCGTCTTGCCCCTAATTCCAGGGCTGCTTCTAGACTAGCAATGCATGCCTCATATTCTGCTTCGTTGTTCGAGACTTTGAACCGGAGTTTGAATGCTAGAGGGATACGGGAATTGTCGGGTGCTATCAGCAACACTCCTATCCCATACTTGTATTGGTTTGACGCTCCGTCAAAGTACATCGTCCAATATTCGTCGTCGATGTGCAAAATGGCTTCATCTGGGAATAAGTACTCAACTGCTTCACCTCCTTCGACTGGATGATCGGCTAAGAACTCTGCCACTGCTCTTCCCTTGACTGACTTACGTGTTACATATTTCAAATCGAATTCGGAGAGCAACAGCAACCAACGAGCTAGCCTACCTGTAAGTGCCGGTTTCTCAAAAAGGTATTTGATAGGATCCAGTCGTGAAACCAACATTACGGAGTGAGCTAACAAGTAGTGCCGCAGCTTCCTGGTAGCCCATACCAAAGCTAAGCAAGCCTTTTCCAGCGGAGTGTAGTGGGTCTCGTAATCCAACATCTTCTTGCTCAGATAGTAGATGGCCCTCTCCACCTTATCCTCTGATTCATGTGCGAGCATGCAGCCCATTGTAGTCTCAGTCACTGAAAGGTACAATATCAACGGTTTCCTCGGCTCTGGTGGCGACAACACGGGCGAGTTCTGTGAATATTTCTTGATCTGTTCAAAAGCAGCTTGGCATCGGCCGTCCCATTGGACTTTCTTGCCTTTCTTCAGGAGACCAAAAAGTGGTTCACAAGTTAAGGTTAATTTCGAGATAAACCGTCTTATGAATTGCACTTTACCCAGAAAGCCTCGCACCTCCTTTTCACTCCTTGGTGGTGGCATTTCTAAGATGGCCTTAATTTTTGAAGGGTTGACCTTGATGCCCCTTTGTGTAATCAGAAATCCCAGCATTTTTCCCGCTGTAACACCGAACGTACACTTCTGAGGATTCAGCCGCAACCGGAATTCCCTGATCCTTTGGAAGAACTTCTGTAAGGCGGTGTAGTGGCCCTCTCTTTCTTTGGACTTGACAATCATGTCGTCCACGTACACCTCAACCTCTTTGTGGATCATGTCGTGCAATATTGTGGTTGCGGCCCGTTGATAAGTAGCTCCGGCATCTTCAACCCTAACGGCATTACTCTGTAGCAGTATGTCCCCCACGGGGTGGTGAATGCAGTCTTTTCCCGATCTTCAGGTGCTATTACTATCTGATTGTACCCTGAGAAGCCATCCATGAATGAGAGCAAAGCATGCCCTGCTGTGAAATCCACCAACTCATCAATATGCGGCAAGGGAAAGTCATCCTTCGGACTAGCTCTGTTTAAATCCCTGAAATCCACGCACACCCGGATCCTGCCATCTTTCTTCGGCACTGGAACGATGTTGGCCAACCAAGTCGGGTATTCGGACACCAGTAGGAAGCCTGCATCGATTTGCTTGGTGACCTTTTCTTTAATCTTGAGAGCCCTGTCCGGGCGGATCCTCCTGAGTTTCTGTTTGACAGGTCGGGCCTCGGGGTCAAGGGGGATCCGGTGCTGTACAATCTCAGGATCGATCCCAGGCATGTCTTCGTAGGACCACGCGAAAACATCTTTGAAATCTTTTAGTAAAGCGACTAAGCGCTCGCGTTCCTCCGAAGACAGCGTGGACCCGATCTGGACCAGCCGCGGGTCTTCCTCAGTACCAATGTTCACGGAAATGATTTCACCAGTTAAGGGTTTGACAAATCTCTCCTGCTCCTGCTCAATTAAACGTTGCAAAACCGGAGGAATTTCTTCCTCGTCGTTTTCATCAAAATTTTGAAAGTCTGAGATTAATGGGGCACAGGAAGTACTCAGAAACCACAGTTACTTGATTCTCATTAACACATCCAAATCGTCCGAATTCTCGGTTACAACAGACTCAAACGAGAAAGAAAAAGACGACCTGGACATAACTGTGGCAATCCGGTTATATCCCTAGGATTATCAGACTCAGACTCAGTCGAGCTGGAACCTGATTCCCGATCACAAGATTCGGTGGAATCGATTTCGGCCAACTACCTGACCCGGCGCTGCTGGACAAAAACACCTTCTCGTATTGCCAAGTGAGAAGAGGTGCGATAGATGCATCCAAAATAGTTGCTGGTAGGCCCGCAGCCGTTTCATCCCCAAAATGCTGGAAACCTTAGTTATCCCCCAAGCACTTTTGGTCGATCGAAGGGTCTGAAAGTAGACATGCCAGCGCTACCCCCATTTCAATTTCAGCGCCTTCGGAATCCACTGCCTTACACTGCCCAATCTCAGTTGATGGGTCTGTCTGCTCTTCGACAACGTCATCCCCGGGTAGTTGCAGGTCGAAGAAGATCTCGAAACCTGGCACGCGCTTCTTCTCCGCGTTTAGCCACGGCTCTGGGAAGCCGCAAAATGGAAAGTCTTTCCCCTCCCGGACGAAGTGTCCGTTTAGGGTACCTTGAATGGGCCTATGCATCAGCTCAAAAGGCTTCTCGGCCTGCTTTGCTCTGGCTCTTCCAGCCATTTCCTTTCCCTTCCTCACCCAGTCCTCCTTGGTGGGCAGATAACCCAAGCCAAAGGTATGAGGGTTGTGTGGTACTTCGGCCAATGCAGCGACGCCCTTCCAGCCGCTCCTTCCTAATCCCATCCCGGGGATGTGTTGTAACTTGTTCATGAGGTAGACGGATTGAGCACTGACGTACACCCCCTCATTCACAGCCATAATATTCTGCACCACTCGAGCCTCAGCCAAAGTGAACCCTGATAAGAACACATCCTCAGTGCCATGCTCGATTTCCAAGACAGGTGTGGACACTTCCGACGGCAGATGGATTGATGAATTCTCGAAGACAATAGCCACCCCCTTCCCGTAAGGGTACTTCAATATCTGATGTAAAGTGGAAGAGACTGCCTTTACTTGGCGCAACCACGGCCGCCCCAAGAGTAGATTGAAGGTTGCGGGAACGTCCAAGACATGGAATTCAATTTTGTGTTGTCCGGGACCAACCTGGGTCTGAATTTTGACAGTCCCCATCACTTCCCTGCTAGTATTATTATATGCTCTGATCACCTGAGCAGTCGGCACGAAGTCCGCGGGCTTCAACCCGATTGCATATGCTGTTCTGGCTGGGCTGACATTGATGGCGGACCCGGTATCAACAAGTACCACCGGTATCCACTTGTCTCTACATTCCACGGAAACGTAGAGGGGTTTGTTGTGATTTGTGCCCTCAGGTGGTAGTTCTTTTTCTGAAAAGGTTAATGCCGGGGAACCTCCTCCCGGAAAAACCAGCCCAACCAACTGTTCTGGTGTAGTATCTATAGAGAGTTTGGCCTTGTCCATGGCAGATAAGACAACCTGTCTGTGTACTCACGACGCCATAAGCAGTCCCCAGATGGAGATGTCTGCTTGTATCTTCTTCAGCTGTTTCAATACAGCTTCCTCTTCGATCTACTTCTCTTTCTGTCTCTCGGCTTCTCTGTCCTTCCCAGATGCCTCGGGTTGGTCTAGGTGCGGGGGCTTGAAGTACCGCCCGCTTCTTGTCATGTGATCAACCTCATCGAGGTACCAGGTGTCGTCTGGTTGATTGCTTCCCCAGTCTTCGTCTGTGTGGGCAAGACATAAGTCATCGTCTTCCCACTACATTCCGTTGGCATTCAAAAGGCACCTGTCTGGCTCGGGCATGTTTGTACTCACAGCACTTTCAGCCTGCATGCTCACAGCATCCTCTGTTCTTGTGCCCACAGCACTTCTGATCCCCTCATGGATTTTGGCTTTCCCAGTTCTCTCAGAACCCTGTTGTTCTACATGCGTCAGTGCAGTTTGTTGTTCAACTTTTCCTGCATTCACAATGTTTCTGTCCTGAGCGAAATTCTTTGTATCGGCGCTCTCCGGCAATGCACTCTGACTTTCGGTCCTTCCGGCCATCACTGGTACTCTCGCCCCTGCTTGGCCTCGTTCTGGTTGAAATTCTACAATGTTTGGTTGATCATCTAACCATCCGGTAACTTCTGCCGACTCCTCATATTCAAACCAGTTGACTGCCGCATCCCCTGATTCTTGGTCACTGAAGAACTGAAGGTTGGCAAGGCCCTCTTCTACAGCCGTCAGATTGTCCGTTTCTTGTTCAAATCTGTCCCCCTGAATCACACATAGTTTTGCTTTTTCTGGCAGCCCTACACTTAGCTCAGATTGGCCCACTGACAGGATGTACTCACTTGGGTCGTAGGTTTCCCCAGCAAAGTTTCCAGACTGCTCAAATCCTGTCTCAACCATTCCATCCTCCTCTGTAACCTCTGTTGTGCTGTCTCCCACAGTCGCCACCACTGGCTCAGGTTGGGTTGTAGAGATGTCCAATATGCACAAGAAGTCAGTGCAGTCGGGAAGGAGCACCTCCGTCTTAGGTAGATGGGTAGGAGTAATATAGGTGCTAGGATCATAAGACACGACCCCAGTCTGGATAAGATTGACTCTTTTGGGAGGTGGAGCTTGGTTGTGTGTAGGGAGTGGATTGGTTGTGACGTTAGGTTTCTCTGGGGGTAGGATCACATTTTTGTCAACGAGGTCTTGAATCTCGTGACGTAGCCTGAAACATTGGTCAGTATCATGACCGTGCTGTTGGTGATATGCACAGTACTTGGCTGGGTTGTGAGAGGGTGGAAGTGGATTTGGTAATGGCCTCGGCTCCAGGGGTTTTAGATTCCCCTTTCTGATTAAGACCCCTAGAGCCTTAGACAAAGGCATGTATAGTGGGGTGAAGGTTCTTTGACCTCTGGGCTGGTATTTAGTGGTTTGGGTATTACTTCCGGATGCACCAGAGAAGGGTGTGGCTGCCATGGGCCTTGGAAGGGGAGGGGGAATGGTGGCGACCATGCTGACCTCCGAAGCTCTTGCGGTTGCAGCGCCACTCGGGCCTGCGTTATTGTTGCGGTTAAATGTTCTCCGGGGTTGCTCCCTGTCCTGGTCAATCAGACCTTGCTTCATCGCATCCTCGATTTGTACCCCCATCTCATGTAGATCCGAAAAGGTGGGGAAGGGGAGTACAATCATCTTCTGCATCAATTTTGGTTGAAGATTGCGCACAATCATCTTGATTTGGTCCTTATCAGTGGGCCTCAAAGTGATCATCGATGCCTTCGCCCTCCACCGAGTTACGAAATCTGAGAAAGTTTCTTTGGGCTCCTGCCTCGTTGTTTTGAGATCACGAGTTGTAATCTCGATCTGGGTATTGTACGAGTACTGTGCGACAAAGGCCTCGACCATTTCATCCCAACTTCTTTTTACATCATCTTCCAACTTCGCGTACCAGATAGCGGCTACACCCGATACGGTTCGGCCGAACAGCGAAAGCTTTTGTGGTCGGGTTAGGCCCATTGGCCGTAGTATATCTGAGAATAACTGGAGGTGGACCATGGGATCCCCGGATCTGTTGAAACGATCAATCTGCGGCATTTTGAATCTATTTGGCAACGTTACGGCCATATCGGTATATCCGTCCTCGATATTCGGAATAGCCTTTACTCCTTGTGATTTCTTGAAAAGCTTCTTGAGCTTGCTCAGCTTCAGAGCTGTATGGTCTATTTCGAACTCGAAGGGAGAGTCCGGGTGGTTGGGTGTATGGGTCTTGGACAGTTGAGGCGGAAGCGGGAGCGGAGCTGGCCCCGTTGGAAGGTCTGTGTCCTCTTGGATGTTCTGGACATTGGGTAAGGTGTTCTGGGTGTTTGGCAGGACATTCTGGACAGTTGGTGTCTGCTCTGGTAACAGGATCCTTGGTGGGGGAGGAACTGGATGTGAGGCTGATGCTCCGGCTTGTTGCTGGAGCCAGGTAATTATCTCCGCCTGTTGGGCCATGATTGCGGCCTGCTGCTTAGAGAATTCCGCTTGGCGGACAGCGTCCTCCTGCATTTGCTTCATGCTCTCTTGGAGCTGACGCATCATTTCCTCCATTCCGGCTACACTCTGCTGATCCCGCTGACTGACTGGTATGTGTATTTCTATGGCAAAAACTAAAACCTCAGCCCGACTGTTCACTGCTAGGGTAGACCACTGTTCTGGTAACCTCTGCTCAGACACACTGTGTCTTCTTGGCCTTCTTCTGACAACTGGGGGTAAAGAATGAAACACTGGCTGTCCGTCAACCAGATCCTCAGATCGATTGAGCCGACGACCTCTTGTCCAAAGTGCTTGGGAATATCTACTGGGT
The DNA here is from genome assembly GCF_004153795.1 of Camellia sinensis. NCBI lineage: Eukaryota > Viridiplantae > Streptophyta > Magnoliopsida > Ericales > Theaceae > Camellia > Camellia sinensis. The sequence goes on from NW_021024695.1 coordinate 753,730, forward strand.
CGGAAGCAATTGTGCTAAAATTGCCCTAATAAAAAGATAAATAAAGCAATAAGGAAATAAATAAACCGATAAATGGACAGCATAACAGCTAAAAATAAATACACAACACACGGCTGGGCATAACAACACACAGTCGATAAGCTGAATACACACTGTCCTCAAACACTGATCATTATTCCTGAATCACTATCCCTAGAGACTGAATCTGATACCCGCAGATAACTGATTCTCAAACACTGACTGATGCCCGCAGGCCTGATGCCCCAAACTCGCAAATTGATATATGCAACCCCTGTAGAGACACACTCTGACAGCACATAACATATAATTGAGAGCCAAAACACCCCTATGTTGGGGTAGGGTTTTCCCTGTCCTATTTTGTCAGGAGCTAGGGTTTCACTACGCACGCAGCGATTTCAAACAACCTATATCGGGTAAGCAACCTGTCCTAGTTTGGAATGGTCACTATGGATTCTGAATATGCACTAGGTCGAATGGTCAAAAAAGGTGCCCCGGTAAAATCGGAGTTTGTGTTCCCATACTGGCAGAGCTCACAACCGGTCAGCCTTATGGTCATGCCTTGACAAGACAAGCCTCCGGCAAACCGCTCAGGAATAGCAGATGGCAAACACGGTGTCCTAGGCGCACCAATGCAAATGCAATGCAAAGAAACACACAAATGTAGTCAAAAACAGATATCATGAGTTCGAGTCAAGTTCTCTAAATCCCCAGCAGAGTCGCCAGAAACTGTAGACGTCCCCGAACGCCCCCGGGAGAAACGAGTCCCCCGTTCCGCTCGATATTGGGCTCACTACAGTTCAGGACTCTAAAATTGTCACGGTTCTATGTCTGAACCAAAGAGTCCAAATCCGGCAAATCGTTTTGAGAAAATAAATTTTTGAAAGAAGTGCCAAACATGGACTGCTTTGCCAGATACAGAGTCGCCACCTAAATATTTTATTTTGGGAAAATTTAGGAAACCCTGACTCGTTTGCCTAAGGCCACGTGTCCGTCATCACCAAAGTTGCCTCGGCTCGGGAACTTGGGTACGATTGGGGAAGGTCACTTCGTGAGCACCCCCGCTCGCCCGATCAAAGATCGGCCTCTACTAACCATGATATATATTTTTGAAAACTTTGTGTGTCCTTAAACCAGTTATTAGCCTAGGTTACTATGTGATGCACACAACATATAAGTATAGACTGGACTCGCCTGAATTGGAAAAACATTTCATGTTTGTTTGTTTGAAAAGGTTTGATGGTGCTACCCAAATAGGCTAGACGTGGATTGCCACCCTCAGGTGGCTTTAGAAAACATGATTTTTGCCACTATCTAGTGGCTTAAAACTACAATTAATGAATTGTTCCAATTCAAATAACCCTAACCTCACCCACAGCATTCATGTAGTTTATATCACATAAGCAATAGCCTCATGGTAAAGCATGCTATCATGCAGTTCACTCCACGCATGCAAGGATGCTAAGCTAAAAACTTACCGAGTACTCCCAAGCCAAAACAGAAGCTAGGTTAGAAATCCATCATGTCCTAACATACCGAAATGTCTATGCACACATGCAAAATGCAACTATAGCAGGCTCGGCTATTCTAGACATGGCATATGAAATGCTACAGCTAACATGTATTCAATTTGGAATTGAAAGTACAATGCAGTTAGTATGATGCGCCGAGCCCGGTGCATGCAAAACAGATGAATGAATGCAAACATGCTATCATACTGTATGCTAATTGAAACATGCCCTAATCTAACCATCATAAGCGGGTAAATAAAAGGGAGAAAGACGTGGGGTTGGAAGACATACATCACACACACGCACACTTATTACAGTTGTGCCCTCGCGCAGAGGGTCCGAATAAATAATACAGTCCCGAATAAATATTACAGTCCAAATAATTACAAAATCCTAATTAATTAACAAATTAAACTAGGTAAGCTGTAAACTAGCATGCAAGCTAGGGACTGCCTTGACGCTGCTTCGGATGATGAATAATGCATGTCCGGGTTGCTTTGTGCAAAAATCCACCGCAATACCCCGGTTTGCTCTGTTTGCAATTGTTCTTGGAATGTGTGCCAAACTCCAGAAGGCTGCCGATTCTTGATTTGCTGCAACAGAGAGCAAGAAAGGGGCATGACAATGTATTTTTACATATGCATGCATACCTCGTTCCTCGTGCCACCAATCACGCATCTCGATGTATGATGGCCGAGGAGTCGAATTGCACAACTCAATATGGAATGAATGCACATGAAAACACAGCAAAACCTAGACTCCATCATGGATAATCCGGAGTGTCGGCGACTGAGAATTGAGACACGTTCCGTCACTTGGAGTACGAAACGTACCTCGTTTCCCGTACTTGGGCTAACTCCTATCCCAAACACAATGCAATATGCATGAGATGCATGAATGCAACTAAGATACAACCTAGCATACACAATGCTATGAAATGACATACACGATGCACGAGGTAACATGACATACACAATGCGCTAACATATAACCTAGCATACGCAATGCTATAAAATGAAATGGCATACTCAATGCACAATGGACTTACACCAACATGAGTGGACCTCAGCCACACTCACATAAGAGGCCATGAGATGAAAATGAGACACTCGAAATGCGTGCACACATGAACGCAAATCGAGGACCGAACCCTAAGGCACGAATGCCACTCTAACAAGACATGGCAAGGCATGAAACATGGTATGCAAACATGCAAATTTCAGTGCTGAAATATGAGGCAAAACAGTCCCGAAACATGGAAACATGGCACCCGATGCATGGAATGAACCCGAAATGGAATGACCTATGGCTATGCAAAGCATGCATTATTTGAACATGAAGTGTGAAGACAGAATCAAGACAGTCCCAAAACAAGAATATTTACAGTTTTAAGAAAGGCCAAAAAGTGAACACAAATAGGGCTAAGTTAACATGCAAAAATGGCCCCAAAAGAGAGATAATGAAGCAAGTAGCAGCTGCTGGCCCTAAATGGCCAAGAGCCCTTCAACAAAGTTGAAGAGGGCTCAAAATGAAGCACTTTACAGTTTACAACAAGCCACGAAAACAAACACAAGTATGGCTAAACTATTGTGCAAGAAATGGGCCAAAAGGGAGACAAAGAAGCAAGTGATGGTTTCTGGCCTCAAACAGAGGAGGGCCCTTCAACAAAGTTGAAGAGAGGCCCAAAACATGGTGTTTTACAGTTAGTGACCAAACCCAAAACAGTACATATGCAAGCTTAAAATACTATGCAAAATAAGGCCTAAAAAAGAGGTTTAAACACAAAGAGCAAAAAGGGAGCTTCAAACAGAAAAAGTCCCTTGATCAAAAATGAATATGGGGTCAAAATAAGGCTATTTACAGTTTGGACCAGAGTCCAAAAATACAAGCACAAGGGGCTACCAAAACATGCAAAAATATGGCCAAAAGAGGGATAAAGAGGCAAGTGACAAAAGGAAGCCTCAAACAGTGAAGATCCCTTAATCAATATTGAAGAAGGGCTCAAAATAAGCCACTTTCGAGTTTATAACCAAGCTCTAAACAATTTAAAAATGAGCCTAAAATACTATGCAAGAAAGAGGCATACAAGAGAGGTAAAGAAGCAAGAGTAAAAAGGAAGCCTCAAACAGGGAGAGGCCCTTAAACAAACATAAAAAGGAGCTCAAAATAATGCTATTTTCAGTTAGGATTGGAGCCCAAATATACAAGAAAGTATGGCTTATAAAGCATGCAAAAGAAGCTCAAAAAGAGGAAAAGTATGGCTCACCCTTGTAGACCAAACTTCAACAGCCTCTTGGCTTGAGAAAAGGTGCTCCTTGCCTCTGGAAAACCAGCTCCAAGTGTTGGAAAGGATGGTGGATTGGTTGGATTGGAGATGGAGTAGAAATGGTTTAGGGTTTGGGAGGTTTTGAGGGTTGGAGTGTAGAGAGAGAGAGAGAGATACAATGTAGAAGGCTTAGAGCAAATTTTGTAACCCTTCAAATGGGAGTTGGAGGGCCTGATATATAGGCAAAGGTGTGGGAAAAAAGGGGAGAAAAAAGGGGGGGAATGGAATTCAAGTTTCCCCCCAAAAGTTGGCCTCCCCGGATACACAATCTGGGGGGAAACAAAATACATATTTGTAAAGTACTAGAGGAGAGGATCATGGCCGGCCGGTTTCCTAGGGTTTAGGTGGCCGGTCGGCCTTCCCCATGGCCGGTCGGCCAAGGGTCAAAAGGGTCAATGAAGATTAATGGCCGGCCATGCCAAAAAGAGGGTCTCTCATGTGTGCACAACACAACCATATGGTCAAAAACTGGAGAGAATGAACCAGGAGAGAGAAAAGGTCACTTTTTGGAGGGGTTCAAAAGGGTCAGACACAATTACTGGCCGGCCATGTGATATTGGTGGCCTCCCAGGTGGGTACAACACAAATATGTGGTTTAGGGTTGGAAAAAGTGGCCTTAGGGTGGTCAACATTGGCTTTCGAGTGAGAAAAACAGGTGACGGAAGGCGATGGAGGAATAAAATTGGTTGTCAGAACAATTACTGCCCTCCCACCCTTCTATGACCTTCTTAGCAGTGAAACAGAGGTCCCTGCCAAAAATGAACTCAAACCGATGCAAAATGGAGGTTCGGGGGCCGAAACGCGCAGCCCGAGGCCCCGAAAACTGACTGTTAGGCATCGGAAATGGTGTTCCACCATGAAGTTGGTTTTTCGGACCGCAGTGTCCCTCAAAAGGGAGCAAATAAGATGCATGCCAAAAACCGGAGCAAACGGAGGTGGTTAAGCGGTCCCGAACCGAGGCACACGACCAACGGCTCTGAAAAACCGAAAATCGGACTCCAAACGGGCAAAATGGCCTACGACCACGAAACGTAGCCTACGGCCATTGAGAGATGATCTATGAGACCTCTCCCTCCCTTCGGGAAGAGAAAACAGAGAAAACAGAGCCTGGTTTGCAAACCGAGACAAAGCATGAAAGAGTCCGGAAGTCCGGAGGCAAGGCTCGCAGCCGAAACTCTGAAACTTCTGAACGAGCACAATATGCACCATCACCGAGTGCTCAATCGGTGACGTCTGAGTCTTAAGGTTGGTCAAAAATGGGGTGTCTACAATAGTGCAGACAGAGCCTTTCTAGGCCCTGTTTGTCCTTTCTACTCTTTTCTGTCATGTTAAACTCAAGAGAAGAACAAATTCGAGTCCGAAACTACCAATAAGCACAAGTTGATGGCTTGATGATCCCGAGCACGTTTGGACAAAATTGAATAAATGTAATGAAAAACCACAACCTCTTCCTTCTATCATGAAGGCTCAAAGAGGGAAGTAGACACGCTCTAAGTCTCATCAACGTATCATGGATTGATAAGTGACAATTCTCGGGACGATGGTCTTGGCATAACGTCTGGCCAAATCCAACCATCTAAACATTTTCTTTATGTCGGTTTCATTCATTTAAAACCAATTTTATTAATCCTTTCCATTTTTTAATCAATTTGTCCAAAGTGATGTTTAAGTCCACTAAATGAGAAGAAATGTCAAACGAGAAGTGATTCATAGCATAAAAGGGAGACTACGCCTTGATGATGAACTTCTATAGAGATTAAGCCATTGAGCATATGTCGCTCTCTTATGTCTTGAATAACAATCAATCGTTTGAAATAACTCTTAAACGAAAGTAAAGAAAAAAGGAGGGAGAGCGCAGAAATGATGACGTGAACTTGATTATTAGGATGAGACTCTTGATATGAAAACTAAGTAAAGCAAAGCCATCAACTCAAATGACTTGGTGTTTAAGACTTAAACAACCGAAGCCACGAGGACTTACAACACAACAAGCTAGATATTCAAAGTATAAATTAATTAAATAAATTAGGACAGCCCTAAACAGCCTCTAATATGTGAAAAACAGTGGCTAAAAATGCACAAAAAGAGAGGAAGAATGAAGAGACACAAAACTAGTAAACAAGAGTAAGGAGAGATGACTAACCTCTCCACTTTTTGAGACTTTTAAACCATCTTTTCAGCCCTGTTAAACTCTGAAAATCAGTTTGAAAGCCAAAGAAAAGAGACAAGAACAAGAGGTATGAGCTATGAGTTAAGGCACAAGAAAGGATGTTAGCCCTCTTTACCTTTGGTAGCTATTCAACCCCAAGTTCCAACACTTGAAATGGATCCAAAACAACACAAAAACACTAGAAATAGATAGAAAGAGACAGAAATAAAAGCAAGGAGAAAGGTGGTAAACTTCTATCTCTTGAAGAGGATAAGCTCTTGTTGTAAACTAAACTCAATCTAAAGGCCCTCTCAAGTGTGAATTGTGATTCACAAGTATCAACCAAGGCTCTAAGGCTTTGCCCTAAGGTTTTATATGGTGTATAGATATGGTGTAAGGATAACAAAATATCTCAAAGCTAGCTTGCACAAGAAGAATAAGCTTACAAGGGTGATTTAGCTTCTTTAAAATTTTTGTAACCCTCAACACCGTGGCTTAGGCTCGTATTTATAGAATTTGAGCAAAATAGATCGCAAATATCTTCAAAAATGGACAACTGACTAATTCTCACCCAGAATACACTGCTGGAAATTAAGCTTTTAGTGGCGTTTAAAAAACGCTGCTATAACTATCAAAAACGCCGCTAATTGTTTTTGTGACGTTTAGTACCAAACGCCGAAGATGCGGCCGTCGCTGTAACTTTATGACGCTTTAAAAGCGTCGCTATATTAGTATAGGCGGCGTTTTAAAAAACGCCGCTAAATGTGCTTCAGAATGATGCAATGACGTCACTCCACATTTAGCGACGTTTTAAAAACGCCGTGATAGATCATTTTTATTTTAAAAATATAACCGTTAGTATTCTACAGTGGCGTTTAAAAACGCCGTTATAACTTCATTTTTTTAAAAAAAAATAATAATAAATTGTGCTAATTCTGTGAGATTTAACCCAAAAAAAATCCCTTTTATAAAGATGAAAAATATACAATATATTGACTAAATTTAGGTAAACATAATACTAGATCAATTCATGCTTCTCAATACGCAAAAATATTTCAATTCCAAGATGAAATAAAGTTAACCTAGTGGTAAGTTGAAAGTTATTACAAAACAAATCGGCACAAAAGATGCAATTCAAACTAATTATACATACAAGTACTATGAAAGCATCTACTAAGAAACAAAAATTCCCGGGTTCTATAAGGAAGATGATGGTCCTTTGTTCACATCTCAGCATGGTTGACACATCTTGTGCTGTCACCTACCAAGCATTCACCAAAATAGGTGTTAACAAGGACAAATTTACCACACAACCAGTAAGTACAGAGAATACAAATGTAGTTGCCTAAACAATCACAGTAGTTATCAACAAGAAGTTAATAATCTAAAATGAGATCAAGACACTAACCTTAACAAGAAGGCTGCGGAACCGTGACTTAACCCAACCCACCATGTGGTCTCTGTTACCTATGAAATACACATAAAAGAATTAGCCTTATTAAGTCTCTGTTACCTATGAAATACATAAACACACACACACACACACACATGTATATGTAAAATTTAAAGTGCCCCTATCTAGCTATGATACAGGTTTCGGCATCAATTGAAACATGTCCAATAGCAGTCTAACAAAATCATGTAGCCATCTAAAAGCACTAAAATAAATTTGAAACTCTAAATGTTCAATTTTTCTTTGTTTTCTCCAAATTCTACTTCCCTTTTGTGAGGAGGTGGGTTCCTTTTGTTTTTGACTCCATTTTTATGGGAAAAAAAAAAAAAAG
>NW_021024695.1:772781-966795 GCF_004153795.1 Camellia sinensis
AAAAGGATATCACGGTTAGTAGAGGCCGATCTTTGGATCGGGCGAGAGAGGGGGCTCATAGCTGACCTTCCCCAATCGTACCCTGGCTCCCGAGCCGAGGCAACTCTGGTGATGACGGACATGTGGCCTTCGGCACCGAGTCAGGGTTTCCTAAATTCCCCCATAAAAAAATTTAGGTGGCGACTCTGTATCTGGCAAAGCAGTCCATGTTTGGCATTTCTTTCCTTGTAACGCCCTCAAATACGACATGCATTTACATATAAACTAACCACATTCCTTTATTTCATTGAGTTTTATTACAAAAATATTACATGTTAACAACAAACACTATAAATCTCAGTGTTTGATTTTCTCTCCCTATCTCTCTTACTTTTATATTGATAATTATTATTCTATTTTTTATTTGTTGAAATTCTGAATATTATGTTGATAAATTTTAATATTGTAAATTTTTTAATAACCCAATTCACCCCCTTCTTGGGTTGCCTACCTGGGATAACACATAACAAATAGTCCCTTTTGCTAATAAATTGTTAAGTTAATTAACAATTTTAATGATATTAGAAATATATTTCAATTAACAATTTTGATAATTTTATTATTGTATAGGAGTAGTTAAAAATTTTATTTTTTCTATTAATTATGTTATATAAATTTTTTTGATAAAGTAATATTTGTAATTTTCAGACCACAAGAGGCAATATGTACCTTAAGCAAATCCCAAGAGTGAATTTGTAATTTACCCCAATGTGTAATCCAACGCGATACCAATTTATTGGGTAAATGGAAAACACATCCCTAAAGTTTGCTAAAAACAAATAGATTCAGGTTTTGGAATAGGTCAGTCGCACCAAAATAAAATTGCTATACAACCATCATCTTCCTCCACCACCACCACCAAATTACTCTCTCTCAACCACCAAACACTTGTAAACAATAATGAAGATAGTGTTGATCGAGAAAGGCAAAGGGTAATGTGATGGTTTAGCAAAAGTGGTGCCATTATTGAGAGAGAATAAGAAATAAAAAAGGTGAGATAGAAGAAGGAAAAAAAAAGAAGTTTAATTTCATACAGATTAGGTATTTGTGAAAAAAAAAAAAAATTTGTTTCTTACGTGTTAGTCTAATTTAACAATTAATTAATAGATGGAACTATTTTTTTTGTGATAAAAAATCTCGGGAATTTTTTTTTTAAGGTTCTTAATATTAAGATTTTATAGGATAAATGGCATGTGATATTTTCATAGTGGTTAGGGTCCCGCAACATTTTTTCAGAGAAATTTTGATCCAAAGAAATTTCAAAACACAAGAAATTTCTCTAATTTGCTCAATTTCACTAATTTTCTCTATATTTTGAAATTTTCTCTGGGTTAATTTTTTTTAGTTTACTCACAAATTTCTTTGTATTTTGATCAATTTTTTCTAATTTGCTCACAATTATCTGTGTTTTGACCAAATTAAAGAAAATTGAACATATTTCTGCAAAACACATACAAACAAACATGTATATATATTGGTGTTTTCCTCGTCAAATTACCTAAATGACTGAAGCTTCTTCTTTTTATTATCAAAAACATTGAGAAACACGATTGAATTTGATAGTGTGTGAAATGACAGAGTTGTACCTTCAGTAGTAGAATGCAAAAGCATATTTCGGAACAATCCAATCATGCATCACAGATTCAAAAAAGAAAATAAAAAGATTCAAATATAGACATGCTTCTTCTTCTCCTTTTTAGATACACATGAAATTGGCTCTTAACAGATTCAAAAAATAAAATGTACAGTGGTAGATATGCCACTTTAGCCCCGTTTGGTAGAACTGTGGGAAAGTGATTATAACTTATAATCTGACAGCTTATAGCTTATAACTGGGAACATAAGCTGAGTTTTGACTTATAAATTAAGCTTTTCCTCCTCCACTCAAAGAATAAGTTGATTTTTGACTTACAAAAAGGTATAAGCTGCATTGTTAAGCTGAACTAAACACATCAAAATAACTTAAATTAAGCTAAAAGCTGAAATAAGCTGAAAATAAGTCCTACCAAACAGGGCATTTGTGGCCAACCTAGGGAATGAGTACCTAATAATGAAGGGATATTTAGTGGAGATTTCAGGGCTGCGAGAGAGGGCGGTGGCTGAAGAGGAAATGCAATGGCGCTGGTGGCAGTAGAGGCGGGCGGGGGAAGACATGGCTAGGGCAAGATGAACAGAGAAACATATGAGGGTTTGGAGATTAAGAGGAGAAAGAATAGAGCGTGGGTGTGATATATGGGTGTGGGTGAGGGACCTTAAGCTATCCAAAAAAAAAAAAATATTATGGACCTTTTCCATTATTAAAAGTTAGAGAGGGATGTTAGACTAAATATTTTAAAAATCTCAAGGAATGTGATGTAATCATAATAAATCTCAAGAAATATGATGTTATTTCTCAAATATGAGAAAAAAATTATCACTTTATTTGGTTCCAATTTTCTAAATTCAATTTTTTTTTAATTGAGTTTTTAAAGGTTTTTAAGTGAAATTTTCTGAATTTTCTAGTGAAATTCATAATAAATCCAATTTTTTGAATTCATAATAAATTGAAGTTTTAGTGAAATATTTTAATATTTTAAGTAAATTTTTTACTTTTTAGACACACTTAACCTAAATATACATAAAAAATAAAATATTTGTAAAAAAATATTTTCAAAAATAATAAATATACAAGAATACGAAGATATACTAATTTTTTTAAAAAAAATTTTGATAAAAAAAAGTTCATAAATATTATATTTTTTAATTATATTTATATTAAGTGTCTCTAAAAAGTTAAAAAAATTAAAAAATTAAAAAAATTCATTAAAAATACAAAAAATAATTTTAAAAAAATTAAATTTAAAAGGTTAAAACCAAACATGGTGATATTTTTAAGAAATCTCACCCTAGTTTGCCGTGGTTTGGCAAAATTTTCAGGCTAAATAATTCAAAAAGACAAAAAAAAGTTTTCAAGTTTGGCATATTTTGAAAAAATTAAAAAATTACTTTAAAAGTTAAAAAGTTATCACTATTTATTAAAAAAAATATTAAAAAATTAATTTAACATATAATTACATTTTCAAACAGCTCTGTGATCCAACAGCGAAGGTGACTTTTGGGAAAAATTGCACGGTTTTAGGTACATAAATAACACAGCGATGTTCGGCCCATAGAGGCCATCACGGGTATTATTTTAATAATCTGAACCGTTCAATATGTAGAACTCGTCGAGTTATATATGCCTATAAAATCACGTTGCTTGGATATCGGTAAAAATATGAACAAATCAGTTAAAATTTATAAAATGGATGGTGTTATAGTTAACAGTTGAAAAAAAATTAATTTGATCAGATAGCTATTGATATCCGATCAACATGATTTTTTACAAGCATATATTACTCGACGAGTTCTACACATTGATTGATTTTGATTAACAAAACGGGACCCGTGGTAAGCCTCCAAGGGCCGAACAACACCTCTAATTCAATACATAAAAAGTAGGGAATCATATCCCAGGTACACTCTTTGTACGCTACCCGTCTATTTTTTCACAATCTTCTTCTATACACTAATTTATACAACTTTTTAATACATATTTTTTCATAAAAAGTTAAAAAATTATCCCAAACAACTATATTTTTTTTCTTAATATTTTAATTTAAAAAATCAAAAAGTAAATTTATTTAGAACACCTAAAATAAAGAGGCAAAAAATTAAAAAAAATCAAAAAAGAATTTGTCATTTCAAAACCAAAAAAGTCAAATAAAAAAAGCCAAACAAATAAAAAAAATTCAAATTAAAAAAATCAAAAAAACTAATTAAAAATGTCATTGTTATATGCGTCACATGTTGCCATACCTTTTAGTCATTTCATCCGACATCAATTTCAAAAAACAAAAATGCTTGTCACTTCAGAATTGGCCCAAAAAAAAATTTTGATTTTTTTTTTTTTTTTGAATTCTCAGTCAGTGGGGGCACGACGCCCACAGGGAGTATGCAGCGGGACTATTCAAAAAAAATAAATAAATAAAAGGAAAAAAATTATTTATTAGTCTACCTCATCTTGTCAATATGTGTTTATTTGATTTGATGTATGGCTGCCATAGGCAAACCCGGATAATAATTTTTTTAAAATATCAGATTACTGGTAGATTTAAAGGGTTGTTTGGATGATCTAAATAAGTGTATTTTTTATCTTTTTATTAAAAGATATGCAGAAAAATAGAGAGGTGATGTGATAGAAAAAAGATAAAAAGATAAAAAAAATGAATTATTTTTGAATTGCCAAACTTGATCCTATTGTACATCATTTTTTGATTTTTATATTAATGTATTAATAATTATATGATGGAAGTAGAGGTCGAGATGGTGTGGCCATGGTAGCTGCGAAGTGGAGGTAGTGATAGTTGTATTAATGGTTGCTGCTAGTGATGGTGGGATGTTTCTAATGGTAGTAATAATGGTGACGATAGAAATGGTGGTGGAAGTGGTTATGGTGGTCTAATAATGGAAGTGGTAGTGGTGACATTAATAAAATTTTAATTTAAAAAATATTTTTTAACTTTAAAAAAAAATAAAAAATAAAAATCAAAGTAGTCATGTTGTCCATTAACGGTAAAAAATATTTTCTATTTAATTTTATTTTCTTTTGTTCTAAATGATAAAAAATACAAAAATATTTTCAAAAATATCTTTCATTGCATACGAACGGAGCATTAATGTTTGAATGATCAAGTTCATCAACAACCAATCACAAAAAAAAAAATAGTTAATGGAAGTGTGAGTGATTTGATAGGCTAAATTAGCCTCTCGCATTTGTCTACAGTTGTTTTTAAATAAATCGAATTTTACATTATGTTTAGATTTATAATTTTAGTAAGAAGTTGTGATGTTTCAAATCCTTTTAAAGTAATTTGAGTATATTAATTTAAAATTTCTGTCTATTTTAATTGTTCTGGTTATCGTTGAGCTCTTTGAATCTCATGTTGTCACCTATTCTTTTCTGATGGTTGTTCATATACATCCTAGTGTGTTCTGAAGTGTCAATTCACATCTTTGGGTGTAGAGTGAATCCGAAAATGGTGAAAATGCTCTAAGGTTGCCTTGGTCTCACTTCAAAGTTGGGACTGCTCGAGCGGTACTTTTATCGCTCGATTTGTATAGTTGTTCTTCCAATTCTCTGTTCGAAAGTCTAAAATACTAGGAGTGTGCTTTCACTACTTGAGCGAAAATTTCACCGCTCGAGTGTTTTGTTTACAAATGAGAGAGCTTCTAGGAGTTTGAATTCACCACTCGAGCGGTCTATCCGCAGTTAGCCCTGAAAAATGTGTCCAATTACTTAAAAGTTAAGCCATTATACTCTCCCCCTTCACTTTTCACTTCACTTCATTCACTCTCTCTCTCTCTCTCTCTCTCTCTCTCTATATATATATATATATATATTTCACTTTCTCTCTTTTATCTCATCTCTGTCTAGAAAAACCGTCCACCCATCTCATTAAATTTCTTGATCTCTCCAAATCTATTGGGGTTTTGACCTTAATATCTTCATTACTATTAGAGAGCTCATCAAGGGCTACATTGTGTATGGTAGAGATTGAATTTTGACATTGTCGATTATGAAGTTTTTCTCATCTTTTCTTTCCAAAACTTGAAGTAGAGAGTTTCTTTGAGTTATATATATGGTTTTAGCATGTCTTCCTTATTTTGCTATGATTTTTTAGTAAAAGGTTTAAGATTCGAAATATGGAACTTTGGAAATGTTGAAAAGTGACTTTATTATGACAAAGTTCAAATTAAATAGTTTTATGAGCTTATGAATCTCTTGGAAGTATATGGAGAAAAAGATCTTTGAAAATGAAGGAAAAACCCTTTTTCCCTAGATTTTGGGGAAAGTTAAGGAAAATAAGATTTTGTGAATATGAAATTGTTGGAATTTTCTTTAGAAAATGATGAAATTTCATTTGTTGTTGTATTGATCGAGATATCCATGAGATTGATAAGTTTTGTGTTAAGAAATCTATATGATAGCATGATTTTATATATGCCTGGACTATGAATGGGAAATAAATATTGATTGTGAATATGGAATGGTATCATATGTCATCTGGTTATAGATTTCGGCAATGATTTGAGAAATGGAGATATAAATATTGAATATTGTATCTCACCTCGAACAAATGTTGAGAATTGTAGAAAAATTATTCAATGAGCTATATATTGCATTTTTTTTCATTCATTTGCATAGTTTTGAATATTGTTTATTATGGCCATGTTTTAAAAAATGATTTATTGTTTTGAGAAAACATTTGTTGATCTTGAAATGTCTTGGGGTAAATACGATTGGTAAGTCCAGTTAGGGAGTGTAGTTGGTATTGTTTAAGTTGGCTTGAGTGTCCAGGGTGAAAGACCGAAAACACGCACAAATGAGGTACCATGTGCCTTTCGATTATGAGCCAATAAAGTGAGGGATTGGTAGTGCTTGTGTAGACACTTAAATTTTCACGTGTCTTGATCACTATCTGATTAATCAAGGAAAATAAATTTTCTTGATTGGTCAAAATTTTCAAATAGATATGGGTCCTACTAAAGTTATGGATTTTAACCTATTTTAAATTATGGGTCACACCAAAAGAAAAGTGAACCTATTTTTACAATTGGGTCAACCCAAATGTGTAAGGCCCATGAATTTTTTTTTCAAAATTTTGTGGAATAATTCAAATTTAAATTTAAATTTGAATGCAAATCATGTCTATAAAATAAGAAACAAATTGCTTGTTTTTTGGAAATTAGAGTCAATTTTGGGGTTTCCAAAATTAACCCTCCCCTCCTAAGCTTATAAATAGAGGCTCTCATTAGGGAGAAAGGACACATTCTTTAGCTAATGGCCTTGCAAGCTTCTAAGCAATCTCGAGACTCTGCCAAATTCTCTTCTTAAAATTCTCTTTAAAGTTCCTCAAACTTAGAAGAAAGGATTATCAAGCACTCCAAACTTGTGCCAATCCTTTCAATTTACAATACAAATTTGGTCTCTCTTTTCAAAGAGATCATTTCAAGACTCATTCGAGATCAAGCCGTTCAGGCCCTCGATCAAGCCTTTTTTTTTCCTCAAAGTTTCTCCATTCAAAGACTTGAAGAAATCCATCAACTTGTTCAATTCAACAACAAGCTTCTACAACCGTTGGATTGCAACCCATTTCAGAGATCGAATCAGAGGATTTGTTCTTTTGTAATAGAGAAAACCACAGAGAATTGTACCCATTTATCATAATCAATAAAATTAATTATTTATGCATTTTTTCACGTCTGAATTACAGGACACGAAATTTGTGTTTACAAATTTTGGCACACCTAGTAGGACCTCTCTGCCTTTCATCTCTTTCTCCTAAAGCATCTTCCCGGAGTCTTGTTTTATCAAGCATAATGGCTTCAGAGAAAGTTCAAATTGCTCCGACCAATAAGAACGCCAGCAAGAATGTCGTTGTCACAACTAGCAACAACAACACTTCTACGGGTCCGATCACCCGAAGCAAGACCAAGGCTACCATTGCTCTCGCCACTCACGGGGTCATGCCGACCGCCAAAGCAACAAAGCAAGCGCAAGGCAAGTCTCACAAATCTATCATAGTATCTACGTCTGAGGCTAAGCAAAAGGAAGCGAGGGAATGGAAGAAGCCCACTTCTGTCTCAAAGGATTCTCTGCTAGAAGGTTTCTCTCCACACCCAACACCCGTAGCTTTTGATTCAAACTCAAGTACAGGCTCACACTCAGGATCATGTCCTAGTAGTCCTTAACGTTTAATTTCATCGAATCACTCAGAATTGTCTCGCTCGGTGGCTATGCAAGCCATGACCACTGGCACCACCTCAGTGGAAGAATAATTGGCAACCATGGCTCGTGCCATTAACAAGCTCACCAAAACCGTGGAAGAGAAAGATCTTCAGATTACCACCTTGATGAACAAGTTAGAAGCATGAAATGCTAATGAGGCAAGTCAAGACAATTCTCATCCACTTGGCTTTACACCACAAGGCTCGTTTGTTGAGAATGTGAACCCTACATCTAAGTCCAAGCAAGTTGTTGGTTAGGAAACTTACCATACATCCATTGCAAGGCAAGCGATTGACACAAATAGTCAACTAACATCCATTACTTCTTTGTCTGTTCAACAACTCCAAGACATGATTGCAAATACCATCCGAGCACAATACGGTGGGACCTTGCAAAGTTCTTTCATGTACTCCAAGCCTTACACAAAGAGGATAGACATTCTTAGAATGCCTAATTGATACCAACCTCCCAAGTTCTAGCAGTTCGACGGAAAAGGTAATCCTAAACAACATGTCGCTCACTTTGTGGAAACTTGCAACAATGCCGGGACAGACGAAGATCTACTTGTCAAACAATTTGTTCGGTCGCTCAAAGGAAATGCCTTTGATTGGTACACCAATTTGGAGGCCGAGTCAATCGACAGTTGGGAGCAAATGGAACGTGAATTCCTTAATCATTTCTATAGCACCCGTCTGTAGACACTCCATTTTTGACCGCCCTTAAGACTTGGGCACCACTGATTGATCACTCAATGATGAAAGTTGTGTTGTTTAAATGTTTGATTTCTTCAGTAAGAAGAGCTTCTAAATCCTAACCTTACACCCCATTTTGGACCAAAACTATTTTGACCAAAACTATTTTAGACTTTAAAACCCTCTCTTTCAAAATATTTTTTCCAAATGTTTCTACGATGTTCTGAGCCCGCATTTCGTTTAAAAGCTGTACATTTTTGTAAACCGAGTAAGGACAAAGTGGAAATAAATGGAAGGGAGGTGAACTCTTTGAAAAATATTTTTAAACCTCTTATTTATAGGTTTGGAGTTGAAGAAAATTGGAGAAGAGGGAAGAAAACTAGTTGGGGAAGAAGTTGGGCATGATACTGTTAAGAGAGAACTGGGCAGTCTTTACTAAATCAGACCTATCCTTTGGTACACTTAGAATTTAGTTATGAGGCCACCACCATTGGAAAGTGGACTTCTGAGGCTTCATTTTAGACTCAATAATCTCCTAAAGCTGAGTCCGGATGATGGAGATATGGTTGTTTGAAGTTAGACATCAATTCGATTAAGCTAGAAATGAGCAGCCTTCACTTAAATAGGCATATCTCTTTGCACACTTAGAATTTAGATGTAAGGCTTCCACCATTGAAAAGTAGACGAGATTCAATTTAGACTCAAGAATGACCTAAAACCGAGTCCAGATGAAGGAGATATGCCTATTTGAAGTCGGGCTTGGAAGTAGATTTTCGGTTTTAGATATTTTCGACCTAAGGCTCATGTTTTCTATATATAGATCTTCTTTCTTTCAAGGTTAGAAACATTTAGGAATGAGGAAATAATTTTGAAAAATATCCTTTCTCTCTACAATTCTCTCTCTCTCTCTTGCAATTTGCATAGCCTATGCCCAAACACTATAAACCAAACCTAGAGAGCTTCTTGCTGAGGTGATTTGAGCTTGAATTTGAGCTCTTGAAGAACTTGAGAGTGTGAAATTGTTGGTTTATAGCTTAAGGGTTCGTTCCTCTTTAAGAGGTATACCTTTTCTTGCTTTTGTACCACCTTTACACCACTTGTTTTCCATCTTTTCTTGCTATTTTTGAGCTGTTCAAAACTTGTTTTTATGGGCCGAAACTTGTGGTTTAAAGCTACCAAAGGTGGAGCGGTTAACCACCCTTTCTTGAACCTTATTCTCTAAGCTTTTGCCCTTGTGTTTCCTATTTTTTCATCAACTTTTTTTGAGCTTTTTACCACTAATTTTCAGCGGTTTTCAAAAGCTAAAAAAGTGATTCTGAAGTCCCAAAAAATGGAGGGGTTAGCCACCATTCCTTTGGCTTGTTTACTAGTTTAAATTGCTCTATGTTTTAGCTTATTGTTTTAGCTACTTTTGTCTTCATTCCAGCACCTTTTTGTACTGTTTTTGGGTTATAAAAAACTCTGTATTTTTGGGCTAAAGCTTGGGTTTTAAGGCCAATAAAAGTTGAGGGGTGATTCACCATTCTTTGTACCTTGCTTTGGAGGCTTTTGCCTTTGTGTTTCCCACTTTGTTGTCAACTCTTTCTGCGCTTTTAAACACTGTTTTTCAGAGTTATTTCAGTGGCCAAAATCATGTTTTAAAGTCCAAATTTGAAGGGGTTAGCCTCCCCCCCTTGTGTCTTGCTTACTAGTCTAGCTTGTGCCATGTTTTAACATATTAATGTAGCTATAGTTAGCTTAATTTCAACATGTTTTAGGACTTATTTTAGACTGTTTTAGTACTGTTTTTGGCTCTTAGTTGCATTTAATCTTTGTTTTGCATGCTTATAGTGTAATAGTCTACTCATGAGTTTGGTGTTCTAGGCCTTAGGCACCATCTCCTTTGAGTTGATAGCATTTATTCATGATTTTCTCACTTATTTTCAGCACTAATCATCTCTACAACCTCCCTCATTTCTTGGCCTTTTGTTTTGCTTTGAAAGTGGCTCAAACAACTTGTTTGTTAAAAGTATGAGATTAAGATGTCATGCTTAATGGTTTAATCCCTTAGGGGGTTCATTACCAATGGTATGATGCATCTTTCATGCCTAAAACAACTCTTGGTTTGAGCCTTCTTTCCATTAGAGGACTTAAACTCACCCTTTGGACTCAATTGATTAAAGAATGGTTGGTAAGTTAAAATGGAGTAATTAAAACTTGGGATTAAAAGTGAGCAAGAAAATAATTTGGTTATGTTCAATCGGACGTTAATTGAACACATGGAAGCTTGAACCATTTCATACTCATTAGTCACGAAATGATTCAAGGTTCCAAGGTCACCACTTCCCTTGATCATTCATGAAATGGAGGAGGTTTGTGTCTTGTTTTTGCATTTATTGAACTTGCACACTTGGTTTTACAAGCTATCATGCAATGAAATTGCATCCATTGATAGTGTGTGAACCGAACTCGCTACTCCTGTGATTTGTTCTTGAAAATGAGGGGTGAGTGGTGCAAACAAGCCCTCGAAATACCCTGTATATGCTCTGTTTGTCCTCTGTTGCAGCAAGGAGAACTAGGCAGCAATGGCCGGCAAGTGGTCGGCAGACCACCTTTGATGGTCGGCCAGCAACCTTTATCACTGGCTGGCCGACCACTGATGCAAAATTGAGCAGTGTGTTTGTAAGGTGGAGCAGAGTTGTTCTGGAAGTGGGCAGCAGTGTTGGTGTTCAACTGTGCAAACGGAGGCATTCAGAAGCAAAACGGTGGTCTTTTCAGGTGGAAACCGAGCATGCGCATGCATATCCTTTGTTTACCGAGGTGTAGTAGTTAGTTGTTTAGTTTAATTACTTACTTTAAATTGCACTTGTGTTGTAATTATTTTAATTAGTTAACTAGAACTAGTTAGTTAATTCAAGTGTTGTAATAATTAGTTAAGTAGTTTATCTAATTTCATTTGTTTTGTAATACTTATCTTAATTAGCTTTAGCTTAGCTTTAATTAGTTAGTTTAATTCATTCAGACTCTCCTTCGTGAGAGCGCAATGTAATAATGTGTATGTCTTCCAACCCCACGCCTTTCTCCCTTTTATTTACTAGCTTATGATTGTTAGTTTAGGGACATCACGTTTCAATTAGCATTCTCCATGTTCATATCCATTTGTATTACATGCACCAAGGCTCGGTTTATCATTCTAACTGCATTGTCGTTTCAATACTTCTTTGAATAGGTGCTTAGATCAAATGCTATCAAATTGTTTCATATGCCATGTTTAATAGCCGAGCCTATTAAATTACATTCTTTGTATGTGTTGCATTAGTCATATTGCATAGTTAGGAATTACGCATTTTTTCTAACTTATTTCTCTTTTGGCTTGGAGTACTAGGTGTGCCTTTACTCACTTTAGCATAATTGCATGAGTGTGATTGTTGCCATGTCTAGCATGCTTGCCATGAGACTAAGTGCTTAAGTACTATAAACTACTTGAATGCCTGTGGATTAAGGCTTGTTACTTGAATTGGAATAATTTGAGTAAATGTTCATATGCAATCACTTTTTCAAGTGGTACATATTTCGAAACAATTTTCAAAACAAACATGACTTGAAGTGTTCCAATTCTTGCAAACTTAGTTTATACTTGTGTGTGTGCGTATCACATAGTAATGCTAGCCTAATAAACGGGAAAAGAGCATATAATGTAAATAAGAATCATATCATAATTAGTAAAGGCCGATCTTTGATCAGGCGAGCAGGGGTACTCAAATGCATTCATAACCTTCCTCTCTCGTACCTAAGTTCCCGAGTCGAGACAATCTTAGTGATGAAGGACACGTGGCCTTTGGCAAGAGTCATAGGTTTTCTAAATTTTTCCAAAATAAAATATTTAGGTGGCAACTCTGTATCTGGCGAAGTAGTCCATTTTGACAATTTGATTCAAAATCAATTTTCCAAACGATTTGCTATATTTGGACTCTTTGGTGTTTATCAATTTCACATTGCACTTGTGAGATTAGATTTAGAACTGCGAAAGTCCGATACTGTAGGGCTTATTTCGACTTCCAAAAAAGGGGCACGAAAAAGTCGAGCTATAGTTTCTGGCGACTCTGCTGGAAAAATTAGAGAACTTGACTCAAAATTCATGATATGAAATGTTATTTACATTTATATGTTTCTTTGCATTGCATTTGCATTGGTACATTTTAGTCACTGCGTTTACCATCTGCTATTCCTGGATGGTTTGCCAGAAACTTGCCAAAAGGCTGACTGGTCGCGGGCTCTGCCACAATGGGAACACAACCCTTGGATCTAGACTACTGCTGTACCGTTTGATCCTCCTTTCACTTCTCGGTGTTAGGTGCGAGAGGTATATTAAGTAGTCTTGCTGAGGTACCCTTTTTGACCATTCGGCCTAGTTGTATATCAAAAAGCCATAGAGACTGTTTCAAACTAGGACATGATGCTCACCCGAATACAGGATTGCGTGAAACCGCATTGTTTGAATAGTGAACCCTAGTTCCTGACGAAACTAGGACAGGGTAACCTTACCCCCTCATAGGGGTGTTTTGGTTCTCACTTAACTAGTACGTGCTTTATAGTGAAACTGTACATGAATGTGCATATCAGTTGCAAAGTTGATATCTATTTTGGGGTAGAATTTGGGGCAGAATTTAGTATGGAATACAATTATTCAACTGTGATCATATCTATTCTAGTGAAATTGGGCTAAGGTGCTGTCTGTTTTCTCTTTTGCAAGGTAGGCTTGGAACCATAGCTTCAAAAGGCTCTGATATCCCCCAAGTACTCTAGACTCGTGTTGATAGACTTTGTAAGGTTGGGGACCTAGTTCAGAGGCAGCTAGTGTTTGCTTCACTTTCACCAGCGGCGAGACGAAGGAGGGCCAGACAGGGTTCACCAGTTCCATTGTTCCAACATTCACCAATTAGATTACCTTCGTTCAGCTCATCTCGAGCATCTACCCCTATCATGGCTCTGCCTCTAGCATGACGCGACCCGTCAAGCTGAGGTTACGGCCCGTCAAGCCGATGTTATAACTAGCCTACAACAACAACAACAACAACCACAGCCAGCAGCGGCCTCTGCATCACATGTACCCACCACGGCTATCCCTATGCCCGGTACCATAACTAATGCTGCCACTGCTCACGATCCACAAACTAAGGGTGTTCCGATTCTCCCAATCCAAGCAAAATCCATCCTAGCATAAACTTCCAAAGCCCCGGTGTATTAAATAGAGGCAACGTTCAAATTCAAGGTTGATCCAACCGCGCTCAAAGTCAACAAACTGGAAAAGCTATTCAAAAAGGCACAAGGGGTCAACCCTATTCCGGACATTGAGGATGGGCACAATGAATCGGCAGTTACCTTATCGGAGCAGTTCAAGATGCCACATATTGCCGCTTCGATGGCGCTAGAGATCCAATAGTGCATTTGTATCTATTTTCTGATATCCTACGACTAATAGGTTTGACCCGAGTACAGAAGTTGTCAATATTCAGCCGAACCACGCCCGGAATAACTGTCATCTGGTATGCTAAATTGAAAGACTCTGTGAAACAGAGCTGGCAGGAGTTGGCCGAATCCTTCGTTGCCCAATATTCCTATAATACGCAGATCGAGGTCACAACTCGTGATCTTGAGGCAACGCATCAGGAACTGAATGAGGGTTTTTTAGAGTTTGTTATTCAATAGAGGGCAAAGACGGCTATGATGGCAAGCAGGCCTCCAAAGAAACAGTAAGTCTGTATCATTCTTAGAAATCTGCATAATAGGCTATTACAGAAAGTGATAATCCTCCCGTAATTCAACTTTAAGGACCTCCATGAAATTGGGGTTTAAATCGAGGATGCTATCAGGCAAGGGATCATTATGGAGGGTAATGAACCTATGAGAAGGAATGTTGTTCGTAGCTTCAATAGTAGCACAGTTATGAAATGCTCAGAAGTAAACACTGTCACCACTCCCATCAATAGCCAAAAACCAACAACTTCAACTCGGTCCCAAGCTCGAAATTTCCATCCCCTTTACATGAGTCTCTTTCAAGCCTTGAAAATGCTGCTAGAAAAAAGGTACCTAGAGCTCCTAGAACCTCGACCCTTCCTAAATCCTCTTCCACCAAGACATGACCCCACTAAATACTCTGTCTATCATCAGCAGCACAGTCATGATACAAACCGTTGCATCCGTCTCCGTCATAAGATTCAGGATCTTATTGACGAAAAGATCATAGCTCCACCAAAAGGACCTCAGGCCACCATTAACCTATTATCTTCACAACTCAACCTAATCCATACACTACCATCCATCTACAACCTTAGCATATATATCACCCCGATCCATTTACCCAAGCCTGAGGTATTCATTCCAAAAAGCCCAGACTTGTGTATGATGAATGCACTTGAATCCCAATCATCTCAAATCCATAAACCCACTACTTCTGAGCTAATGAGCATGATTGAAGATTTGTAGAGAACTGTGGCAGACTTAGCCTTTGGGATTTTGGCTCCATCCTCGACCACATCACATGCCAGAAATTTCACGCTAAAAGGCTCTCCATTCTTGGGGCGAGCTGCAATTAAAAATGACCAACCTGAAGCTATCTCAAATCTGGGTGATGGCATGTCAACAACAAATGGGCCTCGCTTCAATATAGCCATCCAATCCCTTGTCCAAGCAGAGGCAAGGGCCAAGAGCGAGGCCAGGGCAAGTATTGATCCTTATGAACAGCTTCAATAGGCTATTAAGGCGTTAAAGGGTAAAGGCCTGAACAAACAGCAAGTGCTTGCAGTTGTTTCAAAAACTGTGGATGACACTTTTGTCACTCAAATTGGGAGCATTTCGAGTCAAGAGGCAAGTCAGGAAAAGGGATGTCGTACTAGAAACATCCATTTCAGCTCCAATCCTACACCCATAAGAGGTCATTAAACCCAGTCAACACCTGTCAACCCCTCTGTCAATCCTATCAGGACTGGTAACCACACTTTTAATCCCCTTTACATGGCATTGTCCAAAGCTCTCCAAATCCTCATAGGGCAAGGCCATTTCAAACCCCTTGACCTTCAGCCTCTCTTTAATCCCCTTCCATCTAGGTATAATGTTGCCAAGTACTGTGCATTTCATCAACAAATCGGCCATGACACTGACGGTTGATTTTGTCTTCGCTATGAAGTTCAAGATCTGATTGACAAGGTCATCACTCCACCGGGTCCTACAAAGTCTATCGGCACTAGATCGATGAACTGGGGGGATAACGTGACTATGTGATTGGGGATAAACCACCAACTGATGGCACTCATTTGACTCCAGATGTGGTAGATGGCACGCACTTTTTAGCACTTTGAAAATGTTGTTTATTTTACTTTCAGACTTGGGTATTGAGTCAGTCTTGTTGTTTTGAGTCAGTCTTGTTATGTTAGAGTCAGGTGATTTCGGGCGTGTTAACTCGGACATCACATCACTGTCTTGTTTTGTTTCTCTTTTTCACTCTTTGAGTCTGTTTCTACCATTGAGCCAACTGCGCCAGAAGATCTAAATGAAATGACAGTACTTTTCCACTTACTTCTACTGTGCCTTTAAATCATTGCATTGACCAAAGTTTTTCTCAAAACTATTTCCAAAACTATGGTGAAAACAAAGAGGAAGGAATTCCTCGAGATTTGTAAAATTTGATCGATTGAGAGAAAGAAAGGCGTGCTAAGTCCTTAATGAATGAGATCATGTTTGTTAATGTGAGTACTGAGAAGGATCCTAGCTTGATCCAGATTGGTTCTACATTGTCTTTAGAAGAGCATAAACGACTAGTAGCTTTATTAAAAGATTTCAAAAAATATTTTGCGTGGTCCTACAAAGACATGCCTGGAATTGATCTTGAGATTGTATAGCATAGGATCACTCTCGGCCTCGAGACTTGACCCTTGATGCAGAATGCTCAAACAATCAACCATAATGTGAGGCTTGCATGGCCGGATTTGAAGCAGCCCTTGAACTAGGGCAATAAGGTCAGATGTGATCAAAGGAAGCTTGCATAGCTGGATTAGAAGCAGCCCTTGAACTAGGGGCAAAAATGTCAGAAATTCTCGAAGAGTCAAAATTGGGTCATTTCCCAAGCCAATGGAGATCGACAAGAAAGCCAAATCTCTGAATCTGAGAGAAGAAAATTTATTGCTGAAGGACAATCAAGTTCATATCCATGACACTAGAGGCAAATTCAGACCTAATAGGATGGGCTCTTACATCATCAAGACTATTTAGTCAGCAATAGCAGCCATTCTCATGGATTTAGATGGCTTAGAGATCCTACAGAAAATCAACATGGACAAGTTAACTTTTCTATCCTTGAAAGGCTCACTGGGCCGAAAACCCGAAAGAGCGACCCAGGCAAAAGTTAGAGCAAGACAAAAAAAGAAGAAAAAAGGAACAAAAAAAAATAGAAGAAAAGAAGCAGGAACAAAAAAAAATAGAAGAAAAAAAAAAAAAAAAAAAAAAAAGAACAAAAATTCAAAGAAAAAAGAAAAGAAAGGAAAAAACGGAAACAAAGAAAAAATGAAAAGAGAAAAAGAGCTTGCAAGGTTGAAAACCTGAAAGGGCGACCCTGGCAAAAATTAGAGCGCAAAAAGAGAGTGTTAATACCCGAGTGCACCTTAACCCCGGAACAAATCGGGCCTAAAAATAAATTTTTGTGGCCGGTCACTGATGTGGGCTGCTGGCCCTTGCTAGTGGCCTATCACGACCCAAACTCACCCCTCTAGGTTTAGCATCGTAACCGGCCAATAATCCTTGGATTAGCGAAGGCCTCTTAACAGATAGACTTATAATTAGGGCTGAGGAAGCAATATACAGAAATATACATAATCCATCGAGCTGTGCAGACATACATAGGACAGATAATCTTAAACTTTATAAACTTACACGTGATATCAAAAGATACAGTAGTTATACGCCATCCCATGTACATATGAACGGAAATTTTGTTCGTAAATTAAAAGAAACAAAGTCTTAAATATTCACGAAACATGGCCACGAGACTTGACTTAGTCCAGAACCTACTCAGGAGGCACAAAAGGTGGCTGACAAACACAAAATCTTTCAGGCAACATCTTAAGCCTGGTCACGAGCCTGCTCATCTACACACATAAATAAATAGTGAGCGGGAGCCCAGTGAATAATAACGGAGTAAAAGGTTAAATGAATGAGGTCCCATAACTAATTTAGAAACCAGAGTTCATATCGAAACAGATTCACATTCGTATTTTTGTTCTGAGCACATACAGAAATCAAAGTTCATGCTTAATCTTACATGGCTCATCCATTAGCGCTAATAGATCTCATACAGAACATCAAAAGTTATACTTGTCAGTTCCATAAGGAACCTCCGGCCGGGTATAGATAACTTGTCAGTTCCTTAAAGGAACCTCCAGACTAGGAACGGATAACTTGTCAATTCCATAAAGGAATCTCCAGCCGGGTACAGATAACTTGTCAGTTCCATAAGCAACCTCCGGTCCAGGTACATATAGCATACTTGAATCACAGATTTAATGTCACAAATATTTGTCAGAATTGGACAATCATTCGTAGTACAAAATATAATATTTCGTAAAACAGCTCTTGTTCCACATGTAGAAAATAATTTAACTTGAACATAATTTTACTAAGTTATTACTCACAGATAACAAATGGCTCCACGTAAACAGACAGAGTAGGCAATTCAGATATCTTATGGCGTGTGACCTACACAAATACAGAATGATTACGTACTGAATTACACACCCGGAATCATTAACTTGGTTCTTTCTTGTCTTGGTGTGTTTCTACTTCTTATCCCCATTATTGTATCTTCGTCTTGGCCTAGGAATGCCTAGGATGCAATGAAGATGCTAAAATGCACTTAAAAACACTTAACAAAACTTGCTGAACATAGGTCCTCACTCGAGTGCAACTTCCTTCGCTCGAGCGGACATGCAAAATGTGATTGGTCGCTCAAGCGGTCTGTAAACTTTTGCAAAAGTGCTGGTTACTTGATTTTTCCACTCGATGCTCTCTCAATGCTCGCTCGAGCATGAGACTCATACCTTCGCTCGAGCGCAACTTCTGTCACTCGAGTAATCTGTAAAACACGCAAACTTCTAGGAGCATGCATTTTACGCTCGAGCCAACTTTTGGTCGCTCGAGTAGAAGTGTGAAAATGAAGGTGGTCACTCGAGCGCAGGATTTGTCGCTCGAGCGTGGAAGCAGAATTTTAGAATTTCCAGATTTGCTTCCAAATTTCAAATTCAACCCCAAAGCTTCAATTTATGGTTTCTTGGGCCAAAAACTTGAGGAAACTCTTGTAAACTTGGAAAACATGGTGAATTCAAAATCAATTCCACAAAATCAAGGTTCAAGAGCATGTGATGTATGCAAAACCAAACCCATTTCTTTGAAAACATAACTATATACATCATGCATGTAAAGGTGTAAGTTCCAAGCTTCCAAAACATGATCCAATGAGGTGTCTAACTCAAAAATATGTTGAATTCTCAAACCAAGGTCAAAATGAGGACATGGAAGAGGGAATTCTTTGAAAACAACTTGAAATTATGATGAAATGAGCATGCATGCATGATATGGTTCATTTCTCTTTAATTCTAACTCTATTTCAACTTAATTCTCTTGTACTCATGAACTCACCAATTCAAATGCAAGACTAAAGGCTTGAAGTCTTACCTTACACTTTGATTTCACAAGTGTAGTGGATTAAACTTCAAAATTCTCTTCAATTCCCAACAATTCTAGCAATTTTCCTTATTCCCTTGTTCATCTCACTTGTTCTTTTGGTCTCTCTCTCTCTCTCTCTCTCACGTTTGGAGTCTCAAAAATGAGGAAAATGAGAGTGTGTAGTTGAGTGGCTTGACTCATATAAGCCTTATTTAGGCTTGTTTAATGAAGCTTAATTAACCTTGGCTTATTCTAACCAAATGAGCATTAATTAGACTAATTTAATTTGTTCTGAATCGACTTTTAATTGAACCCACCGTAAATTTCTAAAAATTTCAAATAACACATAAATCAAGTTAATTTCGTGGTTGGATGCCGATAAGGCCTTTAATTCATAAAACGAAACAAAAATGGAAATAGATATTTGTACGATAGACAGATATAAGCACATTAAGGCATCACAAACATGCAATAAATTCAAAATTTCACCTTAATTACCGTTTAGGCTTATTTAACCATGAATTAACATAAATCAGAGGTCAGGGTTATTATATGGCCTGCCGGCCAGTGGTGAACATTTTGCCCCTTTTTGAGTGGATTGACCCATTGGTGGCCTGTCGGCCACCGGTGTCAAAAAGTAGATTTTTACAGATATTTGTGCCAGCTGTTTCCACATTGCTCCAGCTGTTTCTATCTTGATATTTCCGAGATACTAACATATTTTTCTATATATAGATGACCTCTCTATCATATATCAAGGTCAGAAAAATTTTGAGAGCAAAAATATCATCTCTCTCTCTTGCATCTTGCATAGCCTTTGTCCAAACACTCTAAACCAAACCTAGAGAGCTTCTTACTGAGGTGATTTGAGCTTGAATTTGAGCTCTTAAAGCACTTGAGAGTGTGAAATTGTTGGTTTATGACTTAAGGGTTCATTCTTCTTCAAGAGGTATACCTTCTCTTGCCTTTATACCATATTTACACCACTTGTTTTCCATCTTTTCTACTTTTTTTTTGGGCTGTTTAAAACCTATATTTTTGGACTAAAACTTGTGGTTTTAGGCCATTAAAGGTAGAGGGGTTAATAGCCCTTCTTTACACCTTACTTCTAAGGCCTTTGCCCTTGTGTTTCCCACATTCTCATTATCTTTTTTTGAGCTTTTAAACACTAATTTTTAGAGTTATTTCAGCGGCTAAAATCATGTTTTTGAAGTCTAAAATTGGAGGGGTTAGCCTCCCTTCCTTGTGTTTTGCTTACTAGCCTAACATGCTTCATGTTTTAGCTTATTATTCTAGCTATTTTTGTCTTGATTCAAGCATGCTTTAGGACTTATTTAGCACTATTTTAGGACTATTTCTAAGTGTTTGTTACATTTGAGCTTTGTTTTGCATGCTTATAGTGTAATTGTCCTCATGAGTTTGGTGTTTTAGGCCTTAGACACCACCTTATTTGAGCTGATTGCATTTGTTTATGGCTTTCCATACTTGTTATCACTCTTAATCACCTCTGCAACGTCCCTCCTTTCTTGGCTTTTGTTTTGCTTTGAAAGTGGTTTCAAACAACTTGTTTGTTTGAGCATGAGATTGAGATGTCATGCTTAATGGTTTAATCCCTTTGGGGTTCATTACCAATAGTATGATGTCTCTTTCATGTGCAAAGTAACTCTTGGTTTGAGCTCTCTTTCCATTAGAGGACTTAACTTCACCTTTTGGACTCAATTGACTAATGAATGATTGGTAATTAAAATGAAGTAATAAAATTGAGGCTAAAAATGGTGGATGATAATAACTTATTAGGGTTCAATAGGACGTTAATTGAACCCTTGAGTCTTGAGTCGTTGCATACTCATTAGTGATGAAAATGGTTCAAGATTCATTGTCAACTAATTCCCTTGATTTTTCATGATAGGGAGGTGGTTTTGAAAGTCTTGTTTTCTTGCATTTATTGAACTTGCGCCTTTGGTTCATAGGCCATCATGCAATGAAATTGCAAAGATTGATGGTTTGTGAACCAAGCTTACTATTCCTTTGATCTGTTTAGGATAAGGAGGCGTAAATTGTGCAAACAAACCCTTGAGAATACACTGTCCCTGCTCTATTTGCTCTCTGTTACATTAGGGAAATTTTGTCATCAGTGGCTGGTAGGCCCCTATAGGTGGTCGGCAGGCCATCTTTTATGGCCGATAGGCCACCTTCAATGGACGGCAGGCAGGCTCTCTGCCGGCCACCAGTGTAAAATCAAGCAATGTTCTTCTGAGGCAGAACAGAGTTGGTCTGGAGTTGGAAATCAGTGCATGTGTTCTACTGTGCAACAAAGGCATTCAGCAGTAGAAACGGTGACTTTTTCGAGTGGAAATCGTATCCATGCATGAGCCTTCCATTAAGCCTCAAGATTTGTGTTGTAACAATATTAGTATTGTTAACAAAGTAGCTTTAGTTAGAATAACTAATTCGCCTCATGTTGTAATTATTTTAATTAGCTAGATTAGTTAACTAATTCAATTTGTAATAATTAGTTAAGTAGTTTAGCTAATTTAATTTGTTTTGTAATAATTAGCTTAATTAGCTAATTAGTTCATTCGGACTCTCCCGTGTGAGGGCGCAATGTTATAATAATGTGTGTGTCTTCCAACCCCATGTCTTTCTCCCTTTTATTTAACTGCTTACGTTGGTTGGTTTAAAGCATCATGTTTCGTTTAGCATACTCCATGATTTGCATCCACTTGTATTGCATGCACCAAGGCTTGGTTCATCATTCTAACTCGCATTGGTAGTTTAATACTTATTTGAATACGTGTTTAGACAACATGCTATCAAATTGATTTATATGCCATATTAGTAGCCTAGCCTATTAATTGCATATTGCATGTGGTGCATTAGTCATATCGCATAGTTAGGGATCATGCACTGTTCTAACTTTTAAATCTTTTTTGGCTTAGAGTACTAAGTGAGTCTTTACTCACTTTAGCATATTGCATGCGTGTAATTGTTGCCATGTCTAACATGCTTACCATGAGGCTAAATGCTTAAATGATAAACTGTTTGAATGCCTGTGGATGAAGACTAATCGCTTGAATTGGAATAATTTGAGTAAATGTTCATATGCGATCACTTTTTCAAGTGGTACATATTCGAAACAATTTTCAAAACAAACATGAATCGAAGTGTTCTAATTCTTGCAAATTTAGTCTATACTCGTATGTGTACGTATCACATAGTAATGCTAGCCTAATAACCAGAACAAGAGCATATAATGCAGATAAGATTCATATCATGATTAGTAGAGGCTGATCTTTGATCGGGCGAGCGAGGGTGCTCAATTCATGACTTCCCCCTCTCGTACCTAAGTTCCCGAGTCGAGACAATCTTGGTGATGACGGACACGTGGCCTTTGGCACGAGTCATGGGTTTCCTAAATTTTCCAAAAACATTTAGGTGGCGACTTTGTATCTGGAAAAATAGTCTATTTTTGGTAATTTGATTTAAAATCGATTTTTCAAAAAGATTTGCCAGATTGGGACTCTTTGGTGATTATCTATTTCACATTGCACTTATGGAATCAAAGTTAGAACTGCGAGAGTCCGATACTGTAGGGCTTATTCGTCTTTCGAAATGGGGCGCGAAAAGTCGAGCTATAACTTGCCAATCTAGCAACTACACTGGCATTGTTAGAAGGTGAACAAATTAGTGTCCCTATATGCCAACAATGGGTATTGCCATAATTGTTGGAATTTTGCCTTGTAGAAACAAATGCAATTTCAATACTAGCCATCGAAGTCAACGATTGGAGAATGCCAATTATAGACTACCTTGAACATAGGAAGCTCCTAGATGATACTTGCCATAGAACTGAAATAAGACGTCAAGCTCCTCTATTCATCTACTATAAGGAAACTTTATTCTAACGATCATTTGAAGGAATTTTTTTTCGTTGCCTAGGGGATGACGAAGCTTAACAAGCCATGGAAGAAGCCCATTCCGGGATATGTGGAGCACATCAATCTAGTCCTAAACTTCACTTTTGAGTAAAAATGATGGGTTACTATTGGCCTACGATGGTTAAAGATTGCTTGGATTACTTAAGAAAGTGTCAACCTTGCCAGTTTCATGCAAACTTTATCCATCAACCACCAGAGCCTTTACACCAGACAATTTCTTCTTGGCCATTTGATGCATGGGGTCTAGATGTAGTTGGCCCATTGACCAAGTCTTCTGCAGGCCGCTTATACATCTTGGTCGCCACAGATTACTTCTCCAAGTGGGCTGAAGTTGTCCCACTTAAAGAAGTCAAGAAGGAAACTGTGGTTGACTTCATCAAATCCCACATTATTTATTGGTATGGTGTACCTCGCTACATCATTACCGATAACGGAAAGCCTCTCTACAACAATCTAATGGACAAACTTTGTGAAAGGTTTGGATTTAAGCAACGCAATTCCTCAATGTATAATGCACCTGCCAACGGAATGGCAAAGGCATTTAACAAAACTTTGGGCAACCTATTGAAAAAGGTAGTTGCTAAATCAAAGCGAGATTGGCATGAAAGAATTGGAGAAGCACTCTAGGCATACCGTACAACACATCGTACCCAACACAAGCCACCCCACACTCTTTTGTGTATGGTGTTGAAGCGGTTCTTCCTTTGGAACAACAGATTCCTTCATTAAGGATAGCTATACAGGAAGGTCTCATTGATGATGAAAATGCAAAACTACGGCTTGCTGAGTTAGAAACATTGGATGAGAAGAGATTGGAAGCACAACAAAAACTTGAGTGTTACCAAGCTCGAATCTCCAGAGCTTTCAATAAGAAGGTCAGACCCCGGTCTTTTCAAGTTGGAGAATTAGTGTTAGTTGTTCGAAGACCTATCATCACTACCCATCGAACTGGCAACAAGTTCTTGTCCAAGTGGGATGGTCCATACATGGTGACTGAATTTTACACTAATGGAGCATACAAAATTGT
The DNA here is from genome assembly GCF_004153795.1 of Camellia sinensis. Classification (NCBI taxonomy): domain Eukaryota; kingdom Viridiplantae; phylum Streptophyta; class Magnoliopsida; order Ericales; family Theaceae; genus Camellia; species Camellia sinensis. The sequence goes on from NW_021024695.1 coordinate 796,980, forward strand.
TTATGAAAAAGGTATTAGAGTTGGCCCAATCAATGGCAAGTTCCTAAACTACTATCCATGAGAATGTAACGCTCCTAATCACATGAGCATAAACTGCATGATGCTTTTGGCCCATATGAAATAAAGTTGTTAAAAATATATATAAAAAATAAAAATAAAAAATTGTTCTACTCCTGGCCTGCATGAGTATAAACTTTAAACGACTAATAAATCAATAAACCAAATGTGCTTTACAATAAGAGTATATTGCTTCGAACTATAATATTTATTTCATAAATAAAGTGTTTGCTAGAGCAATTATTTTATAATAAAGTATTTCGTTTCGAGCTATATTTCATTAAAATAAAAATGAAAAAAGAAGAAGATAATAAATAAATAAATCATGGAAACCATGATAAACTCTGGATCTCGCTTTGTTCAACCTTCAAGAGCTGCTCCAATTTGTTGGCGACTTCGATATCCTCGCTTCTTATCACCTCAGCTGCTTCTATTGTAGCTTGTTCTTCCCTTAAAGTAGAAACAATGGCTTGCCTTTGAACTGCTTCAGATTCAGCAACACTAATTATAGTCTCTAGTTGTTGTGATTGTTCATCTAAATGTTCTAACGCCTTTAACAATTCCACCTTCTTTGCTACAAGGCTATCCAAATCAGACTTTAGCAAGTGAACCTGCTCAATTCCTTCATTCTCAAGAGCTAGAGCATGAGTAACACGTTAACTGGCATCCACCAAACGTTGATCCTGTAGCTCTAAAGTCATCCCTTGAGCAAATGCTGATTTCATAGAGATGTACGTAGTAGCATTTTGTACGTACTTCTCAATCTGGCTTTGTAACTGAGAATAGTCTATCTGAAGCTTTGAAAGCTCATCATAAAGCTCTTGGAGCTTTGGGCCCAATGCTGGAACTTTTTGAATAGGATTTTTGCTCAATAAGCCTTTAATATGGTTATCAAGCATTGAAGCTGCTGAGCGACGAGCATTAAGAATCATGCTTCTTGTATCAATGGTAGAAGTCACAAAAGGTGCAACTTGACTCAGTGTAAGATGAGTAGCTAAGGAAAAAGTTCAGACAATTGGAGTTGGGTCAACTGAAAGACAACTCTTACGACCAATCACTAAATCAAAGCTTGATGGCCCATGAACTGATTCTTCATTATCTGAGAACTCATCAAGAAGTCTCATATCCTCATTGCCAGACGCCAAATCAAAGTCATCATTTGGCAACTGTCAAAACAAATTAAAGAGGAGTAAAAAAAAAATTGAAATGACAAATAATATGTTCTGTCATTACCGGTACAACATCGGTAGCCAATGATTGAGAAGTGCTTGGAACGCCGATCAAAAATGACTCCACGTCATTAAAAGTAATGGTGTTCCTTCCAACAGTGCCAATTACGATCACCGTGACTATGGTCCTCGTTTGCTACTCCATCAAGGGTCCCATCAACACTTCCTCAAGCCATTTCGTTGGCCTTGGGATTAGAATTTTGCTTAGTAATTGTATTTTTCTTCGCTTTAACCATCTCTTGATTTGGTGAAGCTAAGCACTTGCTTCTTAGGATAGAATTTTCTTTGTCGGAGAAATAGCCTGCATAAAGCTAGGACCACCACTCCAAATAAGCCTTGGTAGTGGAACAAGATGGGAAATCAAAATGCGCTAGTAACCTCAATACAGAATGGGTACCATCACAAACACAAGAATCCTAATGCTGAATAATGTTCTATAAACTACCATCCCGAAGATCAACCTTAAGTTTACCAGGGATGGCTTGAATAAAACCAAATTGTCTGCTAAACCTGTGAGGATTGTATGGCTCAATAACCATAGCGGATGAACTTCGCAAAGTCAAATAGCTCAAGTGGATGCTGATGAAATACTCCAAGTCTGAGTTAAACAGATGACCATCATCAACCAATTCCTTAGGATTGACCTCGCTATACGCCAAACGGTACAAAGACATATCTTTGCATGATCGAAATAAGTCATAGGCCTGTGACTCCTCAAAATGTTTAGCCATCCTTTCACCAGCATATCTCGTCATTCAAGGCTTCAGAGCAAATTCAATACTAAAGTATGTGTTGAAATATTCTGCTAACCAAGCATAAACATAATGGATCGGGAAGATAGTGTCACACATTCCAGGATCAGAAGAAGAAGCAATTCTATTCAACCCTTTGTAGATGCTAGCAAGTACAGGAATTACAAGGCTGAATGAATGACCACGAGCCATCATACTAACAACCTTAAACACCCCGGGTCTAATCTAGTCGCCATCCCCACGGGGTAGAACAAATTTGCACAACCAACAGACAAGGAAAGCTGATAGATAAGTCTCACCCTTTCCTGCACCAACAATCCCTAAGTCACTGAAGACTTTGTCTCCTTGCATAGTTCGAGACTGAGTTATGTTAATAATACCAGAGGGGTTGCTAGTATCCTTAAGGCGTTGTGTCTTGTTCCTCGAAGCCCGCTTGGTTGATTTATGGCACTTGACTTCCCCTTTAAACTAAAATTTTATCCAGCTAGTAATCCTCACCATATTCTTCTTCGACTCCTTACAAAGTCGATGGTAAACAAGAAATAAATATCCGCAACTGACAGGAAGAAGAAAATTCTTGTCCTTCATATTGCCGGCCAACGCTTGGGCATTTGGCACCACTTCATTGTATATTGCACCCTTTAATAGAAAGTCCACCAAGCTAATGCAAATCCCATAACGAGATAGACATTTCGCCTATGAAAGTGTGAAGGGTATTAGTGGACGAGCACCAAAGCTCACAAAAGGCCCGTATAACATTATGTAGCCGGTCATACAAGAACAATAAGGCATAAATTGCATCGTAAATGCCAGCCTGTTGTAGTACCTTACGGTGTTGCCCTAGTGCATCCTCTAACCACTTCCAATATCCTTCACAAAAAGAAGGTTCTGATATGGCCTTGAAAATAGTGTCCCACGCCACCTTCTAAGCCCGAACTGTACTCCCAAGGGTAGAAAATGAACTAAGATCCTCAATGTCTTCATGGTTAGATGACTTTAATTATAAAACCCTAGAGTGTAACAAGCCTTCAACCAATTGACATGAAGTCTCACGAGCCCATTGCGCCAAATGAAAAAAACTATCAAACGGCTCGAACTTCAAGCCCCAAGCTCCAAGGAAAGGAGGGCAAATTGGAAGAGTAGTCCCTCTTCAATAGTGTCACTAGAGTCCTTGAGAATGGTTAAGTATCCCTTCTTGAAATTCTTGAAGTACACTATCACTAAGTGACAAAGCCAAATAATTAAAAAAAAATGCATATGTTGTGGAGAGACATATATAATGTATGATCATGACACGAGTAAAAAAAAATCACCTATGGTCGAATGGGTGGTGGTGAAAGTGTCTACTTCACTAGCCCAATATCCAGGCGGCTAACTCGATAGGCACATTCCTCCACATGAGTCAAGACTAATCACCTATGGTTAAATGGGTGGTGGTGGAAGTGTCTACTTTACTAGCTCAATATCCAAATCCAAATAGCTAGCTCAATAGGCGCATTCCCCCACTTGAGTTAACCTAATCACCTATGGTCGAATGGGTGGTAGTAGAAGTGTCTACTTCACTAGCCCAATATCCAAATGGCTAGCTCGATAGGTGCATCCCTCCACATGAGTCAAGACTAATCACCTATGGTCAAATAAGTGGTGGCGGAAGTGTCTACTTCACTAGCCCAATAACCAAGCGATTGGATCAATAGGCGCATTCCTCCACACGAGTCAAGACTAATCACCTATGGTCAAATGGGTGGTGGTAGTGTCTACTTCACTAGCCCAATATCCAAGTGGCTAGCTCAATAGGCGCATTCCTCCACATAAGTCAAACTAATCACCTATGGTCGAATGGGTGGTGGTGGAAATGTTTACTTCACTAGCCCAATGTATAGGCGGCTAGCTTGATAGATGCATTCCTCCACATAAGTCAAACTAATCCCCTATGGTCAAATGGGTAGTGGTGGAAGTGTCTACGTCATTAGCCCAATATCCAAGCGGCTAGTTCGAAAGACGCATTCCCCACATAAATCAAACTAATCACCTGTAGTCAAATGGGTGGTGGTCGAAGTGTCTACTTCATTAGCCCAATATCCATGCAGCTAGTTCGATAGACGCATTCCCCTACGTGAGTCAAACTAATTACTTATGGTCAAATGAATGGTGGTGGATGTGTTTACTTCACTAGCCCAATATCAAAGCGGCTAGCTCAATAGGCGTATTCCCCGTTCAAGCCCTCGATCAAGCTTTTTTTTTTCCTAAGTTTCTCTATTCAAAGACTTGAAAAAATCCATCAAGTTGTTCGATTCAACAACAAGCTTCTACAGCCGTTGGATTGCAACCCATTTCAGAGATCGAATCAAAGGATTTGTTCTTTTGTAATAGAGCAAACCACAAAGAGTTGTACCCATTTATCATAATCAATAAAATTAATTATTTTTGCATTTATTTCGTGTCTTAATTACAGGATACAAAATTTGTGTTTAAGACGTGAAATAAATTCACAAATAATTAATTTTATTGATTATGATAAATGGGTACAATTCTCTGTGGTTTGCTCTATTACAAAAGAACAAATCCTCTTATTCAATCTCTGAAATGGGTTGCAATCCAACAGCTGTAGAAGCTTGTTGTCGAATCGAACAAGTTGATGGATTTCTTCAAGTCTTTGAATGGAGAAACTTTGAGAAAAAAAGGCTTGATCAAGGGTTTGAACGACTTGATCTCGAACGAGTCTTGAAATAATCTCTTTGAAAAGAGAGACAAAATTTGTGTTGTAACTTGAAAGGATTGGCACAAGTTTGGAGTGCTTGATAATCCTTTCTTCTAATTTTGAGGAACTTTAGAGAGAATTTTAAAAAGAAAATTTGGCAGAGTCTCGAGATTGCTTAGGAGCTTACAACACCATTAGCCAAAGAATGTGTCCCTTCTCCCTAATGAGAGCCTCTATTTATAGGCTTAGGAGGGGAGGGTTAATTTTGAAAACCCTAAAATTGACTCTAATTTCCAAGAAACAAGCAATTTGTTTCGTATTTTATGGACATGATTTGCATTCAAATTTAAATTTGAATTATTTCACAAAATTTTGAAAAAAATATTTTCATGGGCCCTACACATTTGGATTTGACCTAATTGTTAAAATAGGTTTACTTTTCTTTTGGTGTGACCAATAATTTAAAATGAGTTAAAATTCATAATTTTAATAGGACCCATATCCATTTGAAAATTTTAACCATCTTAATTTTTACCAATCAAGAAAATTTATTTTTCTTAATTAATCAGACGGTGATCAAGACATGTAAAAATTTAAGTGTCTACAAATTGTCCCCAATTCAAAATTCTAGTTTAATACTTACTTGGTAGCATCAAAAATGAGATTTAAAGTAGATTGATCATGTTTACGAAGTGAGAATTTTAATTTGATCATACTTCATTTTTTTTTTTCCTGTGAGCACTGAACAGCTTTTTTCTCCTCGTATGGAAATAATAACAACAATCATACTAGGGTTTGCGCAACCTATAGAGCTCCCTATTTAATTGATTGATGATGAGTGCCTTTAGACCATGCTACCGCCGTGTCGTTGCTCATTATCCTTCGATTCAAGCCACGTTGATAAGCTTGACTGTCACCTTGAACCTCTCAAGGTAAGACTTTCATAAATATCTATATATAATATTCATTATAATATTGTGAGCATGAACAGCACAAACTTATGTTGCATGCCTATGCCACACGTATCCCATGCATTGAACAATCTTTGACCTCTTTAGTAGTTGCGTCACGATCCGCTCCCTATAATTAAGGTTTAATTATCGTTATAGTTAATAATTAAAGTTATTTTTAGTTAATTCTTGAACAAATTAATAAACATGACGGAAATAATATTTAAGTAAAAGTACCAAAATAATCATTGAACCTTCTATTTTTATTAAAAAAATTATTAACCAAAGGGCCGATATTTATATATAAAAATATCATAAAAATATTGTGTGTGTCGATTCCGTAGCCCCACGTCTAAGACTTTCCAAAAACTATTTCTGAATTGCATTGTTTCCTGAAAATTGGTAAACAGCTATAAGCACATAGCAGAGTGAGATATATTATGCCAAGAGTATAAGGGACACAAAAAAACTATGGATAGTTATGTAACTAAAATATTAAGATAACTTAGCCTGAACAAATAATCATCTAAGTAGCAAAACTGAGATTATGTAAATAAATAACCATAACCACGGTACCGAACAGAACAGAGGTCACAGGAGTGACAGTCAGAACAGATGTACAGATTCAATAGGTGGCTCGTACGGATTATAGAGGTGACTCTCACAATAGTGCAACACTTATCTCCACACAGCACTTTACTCCGCACAGAACAGAAGTCAATAGATCCATGACAATAGAAGGCCACAAAGTAACCAAACAGAGGCCAATAGTTATTTAAGTCCCCCAAGGCGTGGGACTCCCGTGGTGGTACTTACAAAACATAATTGTTTATAAGGTTATTGTCAAATATTCTTTCAAATATAAACAAACATATCCATGGGTTCATTTTAACAAATAGAATTTAGAAATTTATCAACGTAATTGAAATTTTAATATAATTTATAATAATTTATAAAACATAACTTGTATAAAATAAATATGGTAAGTCAAAACATACGTAAAATATATTATGGTAACTCAAAATATAATATAACTCACATTAAAATTAATACCTCACTCTTTCTTTCCACTATCAAAGATCTTCCTAACTTCTAATATTTCATTTTCCTTTCTTAATTCATTTTCCTTCCTTTCTCTCTTGCTCTTTTTCTTTCCCACAGAGTTGATCAACTCCTCCCTATTTATAGGGAGGTAAAAGCATCATCCGGCCAACACATGGCCAACTCGGAGATTTGTTCATAACTCACTAGGATTTATGCTTATCTTAATAAATATTTAAGATAATTACATTTTGGTCCAATTTTTTAATATAACTATATAAATAAATTAATCTCTAATTAAATTACATTCTATCATATACCAACAGAAAATTAATTATTTATTTTACTAACACACCCATTATTATTATTATTATTATTATTATTATTATTATTATTATTATTATTATTATTATTATTATTTAATAATATCTTATCACATACAACCATAATACTAGTATAAAATTTAATGGACAACTTAAAATTTCAAGTTGTTACAATCTTCCCTCCTTTTAAAATTTCGTCCTCGAAATTTGTCATATGTGTAAGTTATCTGTTGTGCACTCTGATAAATATATATATTAGATGATTAATCTGATAAAAAATATTACCTCAAAAAAAAAATTACCAAAAACAACTCGCTGTCTAGTTGTCAAAAATTATTTTAGACCAAAATGAGAAATAATCGGTGATTTTAAAAACTTTTCATTAGTTTTATAATAAAATAAAATAAATAAAATAAGATCACAATTAAACAAGTGACTGAAAATGAAATGAAAGAATCATATGTAAGATTCGAAAGAATTTGAGATGAACTTCCATTCTTTTTATCCGTGAATCTTCCATTGATAGGAAATTGTTTCAAAATTAGTATCTTTAAAATTTGAACCCACTTGTAAAATGTCAAAACGATTTTTTTTTTTTTTTTTTTTTTTTTTTTCAGCAAAAGGAAGAAGAAGACGCGGGAAGGAGGAAGGAGGAGGAGCGGAGGGGAGGGGAGGGGGCCAACAAACTCGGGGCTGAGGCAGGGGCGGAGGTGGGGCGGCGAGGCAGAGGCAGAGGCAGAGGCGGAGCTGCGGCGAGGACGGCGAGGCGACAAGGACGGCGAGGCGACGGAGCTGCGGCAAGGACGGCGAGGCGACGAGGACGTCGGCAGAACCAGCACCCCGGCTCCCTCTCTTCTCCTTCTCCTTCTCCTCTCTTCTCTCCCTCTCTTCGAATTCGACCCAAATTTCGACCCACGAAATTCAAGCACCCACCCATTTTTCCTCAAATTAATGATTTTGTGACACTTATAATATATATATATATATATAATCATATAAAATTATACTAATATAATTAAAATCATATAAAATTATAATATAATTAAATCGACTAACAAAATATAATATTTAGGTACTAATTACCCGCTATCCTACTTCTTCAATATGCGTGTGTCCTATGCTCCAATGATGATTTATTTCTTTTTTTATAAACCATTGCTCTGATACCATTTGTCACGACCCGCTCCCCGTATCCAAGGGTTAAGTATCGTGATGGCCAGTAACTGAAGTTACCTCCGGCCAATTCTTGAACAAATTAATAAACGCGAGCGAAAATAATATTTAAGTGACGGTATCAAAATAATCATTGGAGCTTCTATTTTTATTAAAAAATTTATTGACCAAAAGGTCGATATTTACATATAAAAATATCATAAAAGTGTTGTGTGTGTCTATTCCGCAGTCCTGCGTTTAAGACTTTCCAAAAGCTATTTCTGAATTGCATTTTTTCCTGAAAATTAGTAAACAGCTATAAGCACATAGCAGAGTGAGAAATATTATGTCAAGAGTATAAGGGACACAAAATAATCATAGATAGTTATGTACCTAAAATATTAAGATAACTTAGTCTGAACAAATAATCATTTAAGTAGCAAAATTGAGATTATGTAAATAGATAACCATAACCATGGTACCGAACAGAACAGAACAGAGATCACAGGAGTGACAATCAGAACAGAGGTACAGACTCAATAGGTGGCTCGTACGGATTATAGAGGTGGCTCCCACAATAATGTAGCACTTATCTCCGCACAGAACAAAAGTCAATAGATCCATGACAATAGAAGGCCACAAAGTGACCAAACAGAGGCCAATGGTTATTTAAGTCCCCCAAGGCGTGGGACTCCCGTGGTGGTACTTACAAAACATAATTGTTTACAAAATTATTGTCAAATAATCATTAAAAATTAACAAACATATCCATGGGTTTCATTTTAAGCAAATAGAGTTTAGAAAATAATCAACGTAATTAAAATATAAATATAAGTTATAAAATATAATTTGTATAAAATGAATTATGGTAACTAAAAACATACGTAAAATATATTATGGTGACTCAAGGTATAATATAACTCACCTTAAAATTAATACCTCATTCTTTCTTTCCACTATCAAAGATCTTCTTAACTTCCAATATTTTCTTTCCCTTTCTTAGTTCCTTTTCCTTCCTTTCTCTCTTGCTCTTTTTCTTTCCCACAGAGTTGATCAACTCCTCCCTATTTATAGAGAGGTAAAAACATCATCCGGCCAACACGTGGCCAGCTTGAAGATTTGCTCATAACTCACCAGGATTTATACTTATCTTAATAAATATTTAAGATAATTATACTTTGGTCCAGTTTTCTAATATAACTATATAAATAAATTAATCCCTAATTAAATTACATTCTATCGTATACCAACAGAAAATTAATTATTTATTTTACTACCACACCCATTATTATTATTATTATTATTATTGTTGTTGTTGTTGTTGTTGTTGTTTTTATCAATATTATTATTTATTTACTCTTACTTTTATATTTATTTATTTACTATCTTTAACTTTAATTTGGTCCAACTAGTATTATAATTTCATATTTCTGTTAATTTGGCCCCAAATAATAATCCCTAATTAATCCCATATTTGATAATCCAATGCCAAATTAGATTTTGTATTTATTATTATTTATTTAATAATATATTATCACATACAACTATAATACTAGTATAAAATTTAAGGGACTACTTAAATTTTCGGATTGTTACAAGTTGGCTGCTTGTTTGCACAACATGTGCATCACCATACTTATGTACCATACCGAATTTATTTTTTTTTTCTTTGAGCCTTCTTTGCAAATTGCATTTTATTATTGTCCATAAGAATAATGAGTTTGTAAGAATAATTGAGTAATATATCCCACTACCCTTTCACCATAATTGATTATTTTGATTTATGTGGAGGAATGCGCCTATTGAGCTAGCCACTCTGATATTGGGCTAGTGAAGCAGACACTTCCACCACCATTCATTTGACCATAGGTGATTAGTTTGACTCATATGGGGGAATGCGTTTATCGAACAAGCTGAATGAATATTGGGCTAATGAAGTAGACACTTCCACCGCCACCCATTTGACCACAGGTGATTAGTTTGATTTATGTGGGGAAATGCGTCTTTTGAACTAGCCGCTTAGATATTGGGCTAATGAAGTAAACACTTTCACCACCACTTATTTGATCATAGGTGATTAATTTGACTTATGTGGGGAAATGTGCCTATCAAGCTAGCCGCTTGTACATTGGGCTAGTGAAGTAGACACTTCCACCACCACTCATTTGACCATAGGTGATTAGTTTGACTTATGTGGAGGAATGCGCCTATTGAGCTAGCTGCTTGGATATTGGGCTAGTGAAGTAGTCACTTCTACCACCACCCATTTGACCATAGACTCATGTGGAGGAATGCGCCTATTGAGCCAACCGCTTGCATATTGGGCTAGTGAAGTAGACACTTCCACCACCACCCATTTGACCATAGGTGACTGGTCTTGACTCATGTGGAGGAATATGTCTATCGAGCTAGCCACTTGGATATTGGGCTAGTGAAGTAGACACTTCCACCACTACCCATTCGATCATAGGTGATTAGGTTGACTCAAGTAGGGGAATGTGCCTATCAAGCTAGCCGTTTGGATTTTGGTTGGAGAATGCACTGGGGCAACACCGTGAGGTACTACAACAGGCTGCATTTACGATGCAATTTATGTCACGTATGACTGACTACATAGTGTTATGTGGGCCTTTTGTGAACTTTGTTCTTCGTTCACTAATACCCTTCACATTTTCATAAGCGAAATGTTTATCTCGTTATGGGATTTGCATCAGCTTGGTGGACTTTCTATTAAGGATGCAATATACGATGAATGACCAAGAGTTGGCCGGCAATATGAGGGACAAGAATTTCCTTCTTCCTGTCAGTTGCGGATATTTATTTCTTGTTTACCATCGACTTTGTAAGAAGTCGACGAAGAACGTGTTGAGGATTACTAGTTGGATAAAAATTTGGTTTAAAGGGGAAGTTAAATGCCATAAATTAACCAAACGAGCTTCGAGGAACAAGACTCAACGCCCTAAGGATACTAGCAACCCTTCTAGTATTATTAACACAACTCGTTCTCGAACTATGCAAGGAGACAAAGTCTTTAGTGACTTAGGGATTGTTGGTGCGGGAAAGGGTGAGACTAATCTGTCAGCTTTCCTTCTCTGTTGGTTGTGCAAATTTGTTCTACCCATGGAGATGGCGACTTGATTAGACCTGGGTTGTTTAAGGTTGCTAGTATGATGGCTCGTGGTCGTTCATTCAGCCTTGTTATTCCTGTACTTGCTAGCATCTACAAAGGGCTAAATAAAATTGCTTCTTCTTCTGATCCTGGAAAGTGTGACGCCATCTTCCTGATCCATTATGTTTATGCTTGGTTAGCAGAACATTTTAACACACACTTTAGTATTGAATTTGCTCTGAAGCCCCGAATGACAAGATATGCTGGTGAAATGATGGCTAAACATTTTGAGGAGTTAGAGGCCTATGACTTATTTCGGTCATGCAAAGATATGACATTGCACCGTTTGGCGTATAGCGAGGGCAATCCCAAGGAATTAGTTAATGACGGTCATCTTTCTAACTCAGACTTGGAGTATTTTATCAGTATCCGCTCGAGCTATTTGACTTTGCAAAGTTCGTTCGCTATGGTCATTGAGCCATACAATCCTCACAGGTTGTTGACGGTCATCTTTCTAACTCAGACTTTGAGTATTTTATCAGTATTTACTCGAGCCATTTGAATTTGCGAAGTTCATTCGTTATGGTCATTGAGCCATACAGTCCTCACAGGTTTAGCAGGCAATTTGGTTTTATTCAAGCCATCCCTGGTAAATTTAAGGTTGATCTTCGGGATGGTAGTTTACAGAACATTATTTAGCATTGGGATTCTTGTGTTCGTGATGCTACCCGTTCTGTATTGAGGTTACCAGTGCATTTTGATTTCCTATCTTGTTCCACTACCAAGGCTTATTTGGAGTAGTGGTCCCAGCTTTATGCAGGCTATTTCTCCGACAAAGAAAATTTTATTCCAAGGAGTAAGCACTCGACTTCACCAAATCAAGAGATAGTTAAAGCGAAGAAAAATACAATTGCTAAGCAAAATTCTAATCCCAAGACCAACGAAATGGGTCGAGGAAATGTTGATGGGACTCTTGGTGGAGTAACAGACGAGGACCATAGTCACGGTGATCATAATTGGCGTCACTTAGGGAGAAAATCTGGTACTGGCACCATTGGAAGGAACACCACTACTTTTAAAGACGTGAAGTCATTTTTGATCGGCGTTCCTAGCACTTCTCAACCATTGGCTACCGATGTTGTACCGGTAATGACAAAACATATTATTTGCCATTTCAATTTTTTTTTTTACTCCTCTTTAATTTGTTTTGACAGTTGCCAAATGATGACTTTGATTTGGTGTCTGGCAATGAGGATATGAGACTTCTTGATGAGTTCTCAGATAATGAAGAATCAATTCATGGGCCATCAGCCTTTGATTTAGTGATTGGTTGTAAGAGTTGGCTTTCAGTTGACCCAACTCCAATTGTCCAAACTTCTTCCTTACCTACTGCTCCTACACTGAGTCAAGTTGCACCTTTTGTGGCTTCTACCATTGATACAAGAAGCATGATCCTTAATGCTCGCTGCTTAGTAGCTTTAATACTTGATAACCATATTAAAGGCTTATTGAGCAAAACTCCTATTCAAAAAGTTCCAGCATTGGGCCCAAAACTCCAAGAGCTTTATGATGAGCTATCATAGCTTCAGATAGACTATTCTCCGTTGCAAAGCCAGATTGAGAAGTACATACAAAATGTTACTACGTACATCTCTATGAAATCGATTTTTGCTCAAGGGATAACTTTAGAGCTACAAGATCAGCGTTTGGCGAATGTCAGTCAACGTGTTACTCATGCTCTAGCTCTTAAGAATGAAGGAATTGAGCAGGTTCACTTGCTGAAGTCAAATTTGGGTAGCCTTGCAACAAAGAATGCAAAATTGTTAAAGGCGTTGGAACATTTAGATGAACAATCACAACAACTAGAAACTACAATTAGTGTTGTTGAAGCTGAAGCAGTTCAAAGGCGAGCCATTGTTTCCACTTTAAGTGATGAACAAGCTATAATAGAAGAAGCTGAGGTGATAAGAAGCGAGGATATCGAAGTCGCCAACAAGTTGGAGCAGCTCTTGAAGGTTGAACAAGGCGAGATCCAGAGTTTGTCATGGTTGCCAAGATTTATCTATTTATTATTATTTTTTATTTCATTTTAATTTTAAAGAAATGTAGCTCGGAACTAAATACTTCATTATAAAACAATTGCTCTAGCAAACACTTTATTTATGAAATAAATATTATAGTTCGAAGCAAAATACTCTTATTGTAAAACACATTTGGTTTATTGATTTATTAGCCGTACACAGTTTATACTCATGCAGGCCAGGAGTAGTACAAATTATTATTTTTTATTTTTTTAAATAACAACTTTATTTCATATGGGCTAAGAGCATCATGCAGTTTATGCTCATGCAATTAGGAGCATCACATTCTTATGGATTGTAGCGCTTTAAAACTTGCCATTGATTGGGCCAACTCTTATACCTTCTTTATCAACAATCTTGTATGCTCCGTTAGTATAGATTTTAGTCATCATGTATGAACCATCCCACTTGGACAAGAACTTGTTGTTGGTTTGATGGGTAGTAATGATAGGTCTTTGAACAGCCAACACCAATTCTCTAACTTGACAAGACCGGGGTCTAACCTTCTTGTTGAAAGCTCTGGAGAGTCGAACTTGGTAACACTCAAGTTTTTGTTGTGCTTCCAATCTCTTCTCATCCAATGCTTCTAACTCAGCAAGGCGTAGTTTTTCATTTTCATCATCAGTGAGATCTTCCTGTATAGCTATCTTTAATGAAGGAATCTATTGTTCCAAAGGAAGAACTGCTTCAACACCATCACAAGGGAGTATGGGGTGGCTTGTGTTGGGGTATGACGTGTCGTACAGTACACCCAAAGTGGTTCTCTAATTCTTTCATGCCAATCCTGCTTTGATTAGGAACTATTAGAGGTTTTTTTTTTTTTTTTTTTTTCTTCTTCTTCTTTCTCTCCTTATGTAAATACTCATATCTTTCCTGCGTGAAAGTTTTCTTTATCCATTTTGAAATTTATTTTGTACTCCAATATATTTTACTAAAAAACTTATTATCAGATGTGTAATATATTAAGTCATGTACTTTTCCATTAAATATATATATATGTGTGTGTGTGTGTGTGGCTTTAAACCAAGAGCAATATGTTGACCAAAATTCTTATACCAAGACATCAAAAGTTCCTTTATTGCCACTTAGTGAGTCTATTTAATTGGTTATCTGTCTCACTTAAAAAAATTTATTTGTCATTATGATGTATAATATAATTGATGAATCATGATACTTCATTGTACTTGACAGGAGTAGCTTATATCTATATTAATATCATCCATATCACTTCATATTTTATTTTGTACTCCTCATCTTGAACGTAAAACGATAATTTAAACTGTTTATTTCATAAATCTCATAATAAAAATTGTTTGTGCAAAATTAATTTCATCAAATATCAATGAATCAAGAACAAATGAAATTTTATTTTATAAAATAGATGGTTCAAGTTTAAACTTATAGTTGCAGTCAATTTTTAAAAATAAAATGTAATTTGTTCACATGTTTAGTAATATTCAATAAAATTGATTTTTTAAACAATTAATCTTTATTACTAGACTTACAAAATGAATAATTCAGATTATCTCTATAAACCTAAGATAAAACTCAAAAAATAAAATATAAAAATATATAGAAGTTAATAGCACTAAAGGAAATGCTTAATAGCATGAAATTATTATTCTGAAATTATTAAGGTGAAATGCTTAATAGCAATCATGGTTTATTTTGTCGCCTAACGGATGGTGTGGTTGGAGTCGTGGCATGTTGTGTTGTCAAAAACAATAATAATGAGATTTCCTATAATCACATCTCGTTGTATATGATTTTTAAAAAAAAAACATTTTGGGGTATATTACAATACTTTTTTCTATACCATTTAATTGACCGCACTAGCATTGCACGTTTTGAGTTTTGGTTTCATAAACAAGTTGCGACTAATTAGGTTTGACAATTTATTGCCACTTCCAGCCAACTGATCAAGCTTAAGGTTCTCAACATTCTGAGTCTCCTCAATAGTTGTCACTTTTGATTGGAACCTTATGAATAATGTCCTCAAAATTTTTTCAACAACCTTTGATTCATAGATTTTTTCACCGAGTGTGAAATAGGAATTCACGGTATCACTAAGTTTAGCATAAAAATCATCAAACGTCTCATCATCACGCATAAAACAAAGTTTCAAAAGATGAGGTGAGACGTTGTTGTTTTGATCTTTTAACAGTAGTAGTATCCTTTTGAATAGTTTCAAGAATGTCCTAAGTCTCTTTTGCTACCTCACATGTGCAAATATGACGAAACTCTTCTGGTGTGACGAAGCAAAAGAGGGAATTGAGAATTTTACTGTTCCAACTCGAGTTTTGATAATCGATTGCGTCCCATCTATTGAGTGGTTTCGAGATATCAACACCATCAATGGTGACAACAGGTTTCGGGATATCAACACCATCAATGGTGACAACAGGTTCACTCTACCCATAGATCACACAGTGCCAAACTTTCTCATCAATAGATTTTAAAAACGCCCTCATACAAGCTTTCCAATAAGAATATTTTGTATCATCAAGTAACAGAGGTCTATGGGTTGAGTTATCTTCGCGAATTGAATCCATATCACAAATCACACAAAATCACAATTCTATAGTTTTGATAAAAACAAAGAGTGACTTGCTCTGATACCAATTGAAAAACCTAAGTGATTTGTGATTTGGACCAAAATTAAATTCAATAATTCCCAAACAATTAAAACCAACAATCTAAATCATCTAGCATGTACGATAGTGATTTTGTCACGACCCAAACCCTCTCCTATAGGTTTAGCGTCGTAACCGGCCAGTAATCCTTGGATTACCGAAGACCTCTTAACGGATATACTTATAATTAGGGGCTGCAGAAGCAATATACAGAAATGTGCATTGGCCATCGAGCTGTGCAGACATACATGAGATAGATAATTTTAAACTTTTTAAACATACGTGTGACATCAAAAGATATAATAGTTATACGTCATCCCATGTACATATAAACGGAAATTTTGTTTGTAAATCAAAAGAAACAAAGTCTTAAACATTCATAAAACATGGCCACGAGACTTGACTTAGTCCAGAACCTACTCAGGAGGCACAAAAGGTGGCTGACAAACACAAAATCTTTCAGGCAACATCTTAAGCCTGGTCACAAGCCTGCTCACCTACATACATAAATAAATAGTGAGCGGGAGCCTAGTGAATAATAACAGAGTAAAGGGTTAAATGAATGAGGTCCCATAACTAATTTAGAAACCAGAGTTCATATAGAAACAGATTCACATTGGTATTCCTGTTCTGAGCACATACAGAAATCAGAGTTCATGCTTAATCTTACATGGCTCATCCATTAGCACTAATAGATCTCATACAGAACATCAAAGGTTATACTTGTCAGTTCCATAAGGAACCTCCGGCCGGGTATAGATAACTTGTCAGTTCCTTAAAGGAACCTCCAGACTAGGAACGGATAACTTGTCAATTCCATAAAGGAATCTCCAGCCGGGTACAGATAACTTGTCAGTTCCATAAGCAACCTCCGGTCCAGGTACATATAGCATACTTGAATCACAGATTTAATGTCACAAATATTTGTCAGAATTGGACAATCATTCGTAGTACAAAATATAATATTTCGTAAAACAGCTCTTGTTCCACATGTAGAAAATAATTTAACTTGAACATAATTTTACTAAGTTATTACTCACAGATAACAAATGGCTCCACGTAAACAGACAGAGTAGGCAATTCAGATATCTTATGGCGTGTGACCTACACAAATACAGAATGATTACGTACTGAATTACACACCCGGAATCATTAACTTGGTTCTTTCTTGTCTTGGTGTGTTTCTACTTCTTATCCCCATTATTGTATCTTCGTCTTGGCCTAGGAATGCCTAGGATGCAATGAAGATGCTAAAATGCACTTAAAAACACTTAACAAAACTTGCTGAACATAGGTCCTCACTCGAGTGCAACTTCCTTCGCTCGAGCGGACATGCAAAATGTGATTGGTCGCTCAAGCGGTCTGTAAACTTTTGCAAAAGTGCTGGTTACTTGATTTTTCCACTCGATGCTCTCTCAATGCTCGCTCGAGCATGAGACTCATACCTTCGCTCGAGCGCAACTTCTGTCACTCGAGTAATCTGTAAAACACGCAAACTTCTAGGAGCATGCATTTTACGCTCGAGCCAACTTTTGGTCGCTCGAGTAGAAGTGTGAAAATGAAGGTGGTCACTCGAGCGCAGGATTTGTCGCTCGAGCGTGGAAGCAGAATTTTAGAATTTCCAGATTTGCTTCCAAATTTCAAATTCAACCCCAAAGCTTCAATTTATGGTTTCTTGGGCCAAAAACTTGAGGAAACTCTTGTAAACTTGGAAAACATGGTGAATTCAAAATCAATTCCACAAAATCAAGGTTCAACAGCATATGATGTATGCAAAACCAAACCCAATTCTTTGAAAACATAACTATATACATCATGCATGTAAAGGTGTAAGTTCTAAGCTTCCAAAACATAATCCAATGAGGTGTCTAACTCAAAAATATGTTGAATTCTCAAACCAAGGTCAAAATGAGGACATGCAAGAGGGAATTCTTTCAAAACAACTTGAAATTATGATGAAATGAGCATGCATGCATGCATGATATGGTTCATTTCTCTTTAATTCTAACTCAATTTCAACTTAATTCTCTTGTATTCATGAACTAACCAATTCAAGGGCAAGACTAATGCTGTGTTTGGTTGAGGGATTTGATGAGGGATTTGGAAAGGGAAATGGAAAAGGTAGGTGAAATGTGAATAAAACATACTTATATTTCACCTAGTTTCACACACCTTTTCCATTTCCCTTTCCAAATCCATCCTCAAATCTCCCAACCAAACACACCGTAAAGGCTTAAAGCCTTAACTTAAACTTTGATTTCACAAGTGTAGAGGATTAAACTTCAAAATTCTCTTCAATTCCCAACAATTCTAGCAATTTTCCTCATTCCCTTATTCATCTCACTTGTTCTCTCGGTCTCTCTCTCTCTCTCTTTCTCTGTCTCTCTCTCTCACACACACGTTTGGAGTCTCAAAAATAAGGAAAATGAGAGTGTGTAGTTGAGTGGCTTGACTCATATAAGCCTTATTTAGGCTTGTTTAATGAAGCTTAATTAACCTTGGCTTATTCTAACCAAATGAGCATTAATTAGACTAATTTAATTCGTTCTGAATCGACTTTTAATTAAACCCACCGTAAATTTCTAAAAATTCCAAATAACACATAAATCAAGTTAATTTTGTGGTCGGATGCCGATAAGGCCTTTAATTCGAAGAACGAAACAAAAACAGAAATAGATATTTCTACGATAGACAGATATAAGCACATTAAGGCATTACAAACATGCAATAAATTCAAAATTTCACCTTAATTACCGTTTAGGCTTATTTAACCATGAATTAACATAAATCAGAAGTCAGGGTTGTTATATGGCCTGTTGGCCAGTGGTGAACATTTTGCCCCTTTTTGAGTGGATTGACCCATTGGTGGCCTGTCGATCGGTAATGGTGGCCTGTCGACCACTACTGTCAAAAAGCAAATTTTTGCAGATATTTGTGCCAACTATTTCCACATTGCTCCAGCTGTTTCTATCTTGATATTTCCGATGTTTTTCTATATATAGATGACCTCTCTATCATATTTCAAGGTCAGAAAAATTTTGAGAGCAAAAATATCCTCTCTCTACAATTCTCTCTCTCTCTTGCATCTTGCATAGCCTTTGCCCAAACACTCTAAACCAAACCTAGAGAGCTTCTTGCTAAGGTGATTTGAGCTTGAATTTGAGCTCTTAAAGCACTTGAGAGTGCGAAATTGTTGATTTATGACTTAAGGGTTCATTCTTCTTCAAGAGGTATACCTTCTCTTGCCTTTATACCATCTTTACACCACTTGTTTTCCATCTTTTCTACTTTTTTTTTGGATTGTTTAAAACCTGTATTTTTGGACTGAAACTTGTGGTTTTGGGCCATTAAAGGTAGAGGGGTTAATAGCCCTTCTTTACACCTTGCTTTTAAGGCCTTTGCCCTTGTGTTTCCCACATTCTCATTATCTTTTTTTTTTTGAGCTTTTAAACACTAATTTTTAGAGTTATTTCAGTGGCTAAAATCATATTTTTGAAGTCCAAAATTGGAGGGGTTAGCCTCCCTTCCTTGTGTTTTGCTTACTAGCCTAACATGCTTCATGTTTTAGCTTATTATTCTAGCTATTTTTGTCTTGATTCCAGCATATTTTAGGACTTATTTAGCACTATTTTAGGACTGTTTTTAAGTGTTTGTTACATTTGAGCTTTGTTTTGCATGTTTATAGTGTAATTGTCCTCATGAGTTTGGTGTTTTAGGCCTTAGACACTACCATATTTGAGTTGATTGCATTTGTTTATAGCTTTCCATACTTGTTATCACTCTTAATCACCTCTGCAACCTCCCTCCTTTCTTGGCTTTTGTTTTGCTTTGAAAGTGGTTTCAAACAACTTGTTTGTTTAAGCATGAGATTGAGATGTCATGCTTAGTGGTTTAATCCCTTTGGGGTTCATTACCAACAGTATGATGTCTCTTTCATGGGCAAAGTAACTCTTGGTTTGAGCCCTCTTTCCATTAGAGGACTTAACTTCACCTTTTGGACTCAATTGACTAAAGAATGGTTGGTAATTAAAATGAAGTATTAAAATTGAGGCTAAAAATGATGGATGATAATAACTTATTAGGGTTCAATCGGACGGTAATTGAACCCTTGAGTCTTGAGTCATTTCATACTCATTAGTGATGAAAATGGTTCAAGATTCATTGTCAACTAATTCCCTTGATTTTTCATGATAGGGAGGTGGTTTTGAGAGTCTTGTTTTCTTGCATTTATTGAACTTGCACCTTTGGTTCATAGGCCATCATGCAATGAAATTGCATAGATTGATGGTTTGTGAACCAAGCTTACTATTCCTTTGATCTGTTCATGATAAGGAAGCGTAAATTGTGCAAACAAACCCTTGAGAATACACAGTCCCTGCCCTATTTGCTCTCTGTTACAGTAGGGAAATTCTGTCATCAGTGGCTGGTAGGCCCCTATTGGTGGCCGACAAGCCATCTTTTATGGCCGACAGGCCACCTTCAGTGGACGGCAGGCAGGCCCTCTGCCGGCCACCAGTGCAAAATCAAGCAATGTTCTTCTGAGGCAGAACAGAGTTGGTCTGGAGTTGGAAATCAGTGCATGTGTTCTCCTGTGCAACAAAGGCATTCAGCAGTAGAAACGGTGACTTTTTCGAGTGGAAATCGTATCCATGCATGAGCCTTCCATTAAGCCTTAGGATTTGTGTTGTAACAATATTAGTATTGTTAACATAGTAGCTTTGTAATTAATTAGTTAGAATAACTAATTTGCCTCGTGTTGTAATTATTTTAATTAGCTAGATTAGTTAATTAATTCGATTTGTAATAATTAGTTAAGTAGTTTAGTTAATTTAATTTGTTTTGTAATAATTAGCTTAGTTAGCTAATTAGTTCATTCAGACTCTCCCGTATGAGGGCGCAATGTTGTAATAATGTATGTGTCTTCTAACCCCATGTCTTTCTCCCTTTTATTTAACTGCTTATGTTGGTTGGTTTAAAGCATCATGTTTCGTTTAGCATACTCCATGATTTGCATTCACTTGTATTGCATGCGCCAAGGCTCGGTTCATCATTCTAACTCGCATTGGTAGTTTAATACTTATTTGAATACGTGCTTAGACTACATGCTATCAAATTGATTTATATGCCATATTAGTAGCCTAGCCTATTAATTGCATATTGCATGTGTTGCATTAGTCATATTGCGTAGTTAGGGATCATGCATTGTTCTAACTTTTAAATCTTTTTTGACTTAAAGTACTAAGTGAGTCTTTACTCGCTTTAGCATATTGCATGCGTGTGATTGTTGCCATGTCTAGCATGCTTACCATGAGGCTAAATGCTTAAATGATAAACTATTTGAATGCCTGTGGATGACGACTAATTGCTTGAATTGGAATAATTTGAGTAAATGTTCATATGCGATCACTTTTTCAAGTGGTACATATTCGAAACAATTTTCAAAACAAACATGAATCGAAGTGTTCTAATTCTTACAAATTTAGTCTATACTCGTATGTGTACGCATCACATAGTAATGCTAGCCTAATAACCGGAACAAGAGCATATAATGTAGATAAGATTCATATCACGATTAGTAGAGGCTGATCTTTGATCGGGCGAGTGGGGGTGCTCAATTCATGACTTCCCCCTCTCGTACCTAAGTTCCCGAGTCGAGACAATCTTGGTGATGGCGGACACGTGGCCTTTGGCACGAGTCATGGGTTTCCTAAATTTTTCAAAAACATTTAGGTGGCGACTTTGTATCTGGAAAAATATTCCATTTTTGGCAATTTGATTTAAAATCGATTTTCTAAAAAGATTTGCTAGATTGGGACTCTTTGGTGATTATCTATTTCACATTGCACTTATGGAATCAGAGTCAGAACTGCGGGAGTCCGATACTGTAGGGCTTATTCGTCTTTTGAAAGGGGGCGCGAAAAGTCGAGCTATAACTTGCCAATCTAGCAACTACACTGGCATTGTTAGAAGGTGAACAAATTAGCGTCCTTGTATGCCAACGATGGGTATTGCCATAATTGTTGGAATGTTGCCTTGTAGAAACAAATTCAATTTCAATACTAGCCATCGAAGTCAACGATTGGAGAATGCCAATTATAGACTACCTTGAACATAGGAAGCTCCTAGATGATACTCGCCATAGAACTGAAATAAGACGTCAAGCTCCTCAATTCATCTACTACAAGGAAACTTTATTTTGACGATCATTTAAAAGAATTTTTCTTCGTTGCCTAGGGGATGACGAAGCTCAACAAGCCATGGAAGAAGCCCATTCCAGGATATATGGAGCGCATCACTCTGGTCCTAAACTTCACTTTTGAGTAAAAATGATGGGTTACTATTGGCCTACAATGGTTAAAGATTGCTTGGATTACTTAAGAAAGTGTCAACCTTCCCAGTTTCATGCAAACTTTATCCATCAACCACCAGAACCTTTACACCAGACAATTTCTTCTTGGCCATTTGATGCAGGGGGTCTAGATGTAGTTGGCCTATTGACCAAGTCTTCTGCAGGCCACTTATACATCTTGGTCGCCACAGATTACTTCTCCAAGTGGGCTGAAGTTGTCCCACTTAAAGAAGTCAAGAAGGAAACTATGGCTGACTTCATCAAATCCCACATTATTTATTGGTATGGTGTACCTCACTACATCATCACCGATAACGGAAAGCCTTTCTACAACAACCTAATGGACAAACTTTGTGAAAGGTTTGGATTTAAGCAACGCAATTCCTCAATGTATAATGCACCTGCCAACGGATTGGCAAAGGCATTTAACAAAACTTTGGGCAACCTATTGAAAAAGGTAGTTGCTAAATCAAAGCGAGGTTGGCATGAAAGAATTGGAGAAGCACTTTGGGCATACCGTACAACACATCGTACCCAACACAAGCCACCCCATACTCTTTTGTGTATGATGTTGAATCGGTTCTTCCTTTGGAACAACAGATTCATTCATTAAGGATAGCTATACAGGAAGGTCTCATTGATGATGAGAATACAAAACTATGCCTTGTTGAGTTAGAAACATTGGATGAGAAGAGATTGGAAGCACAACAAAAACTTGAGTGTTACCAAGCTCGAATCTCCAGAGCTTTCAATAAGAAGGTCAGACCCCGGTCTTTTCAAGTTGGAGAATTAGTGTTAGTTGTTCGAAGACCTATCATCACTACCCATCGAACTGGCAACAAGTTCTTGTCCAAGTGGGATGGTCCATACATGGTGACTGAATTTTACACTAATGGAGCATACAAAATTGTTTATGAAAAAGGTATTAGAGTTGGCCCAATCAATGGCAAGTTCCTAAACTACTATCCATGAGAATGTAACGCTCCTAATCACATGAGCATAAACTGCATGATGCTTTTGGCCCATATGAAATAAAGTTGTTAAAAATATGTATAAAAAATAAAAATAAAAAATTGTTCTACTCCTGGCCTGTATGAGTATAAACTTTAAACGGCTAATAAATCAATAAACCAAATGTGCTTTACAATAAGAGTATTTTGCTTCGAACTATAATATTTATTTCATAAATAAAGTGTTTGCTAGAGCAATTATTTTATAATAAAGTATTTCGTTTCGAGCTATATTTCATTAAAATAAAAATGAAAAAAGAAGAAGATAATAAATAAATAAATCATGGAAACCATGATAAACTCTGGATCTCGCTTTGTTCAACCTTCAAGAGCTGCTCCAATTTGTTGGCGACTTCGATATCCTCGCTTCTTATCACCTCAGCTGCTTCTATTGTAGCTTGTTCTTCCCTTAAAGTAGAAACAATGGCTTGCCTTTGAACTGCTTCAGATTCAGCAACACTAATTATAGTCTCTAGTTGTTGTGATTGTTCATCTAAATGTTCTAACGCCTTTAACAATTCTACCTTTGTGTTGCAAGTCTACCCAAATTAGACTTCAGCAAGTGAACTTGTTCAATTCCTTTATTCTCAAGAGCTAGAGCATGATTAACACGTTCACTGACATCCGCCAAACGTTGATTCTATAGCTCTAAAGTCATCCATTAAGCAAATGCTAATTTCATAAAGATGTACGTAGCTGATTTCATAGAGATGTACGTAGTAGCATTTTGTACGTACTTCTCAATCTGGCTTTGTAACTGAGAATAGTCTATCTGAAGCTTTGAAAGCTCATCATAAAGCTCTTGGAGCTTTGGGCCCAATGCTGGAACTTTTTGAATAGGATTTTTGCTCAATAAGCCTTTAATATGGTTATCAAGTATTGAAGCTGCTGAGCGACGAGCATTAAGAATCATGCTTCTTATATCAATGGTAGAAGTCACAAAAGGTGCAACTTGACTCAGTGTAAGAGGAATAGCTAAGGAAGAAGTTCGGACAATTGGAGTTGGGTCAACTGAAAGACAACTCTTACGACCAATCACTAAATCAAAGCTTGATGGCCCAGGAACTGATTCTTCATTATCTGAGAACTCATCAAGAAGTCTCATATCCTCATTGCCAGACGCCAAATCAAAGTCATCATTTGGCAACTTTCAAAACAAATTAAAGAGGAGTAAAAAAAAAAATTGAAATGACAAATAATATGTTCTGTCATTACTGGTACAACATCGGTAGCCAATGGTTGAGAAGTGCTTGGAACGCCGATCAAAAATGACTCCACGTCATTAAAAGTAGTGGTGTTCCTTCCAACAATGCCAATTACGATCACCGTGACTATGGTCCTCGTTTGTTACTCCATCAAGAGTCCCATCAACACTTCCTCAAGCCATTTTGTTGGTCTTGGGATTAGAATTTTGCTTAGCAATTGTATTTTTCTCCGCTTTAACCATCTCTTGATTTGGTGAAGCTGAGTACTTGCTCCTTAGGATAGAATTTTCTTTGTTGGAGAGATAGCCTGCATAAAGCTGGGACTACCACTCCAAATAAGCCTTGGTAGTGGAACGAGATGGGAAATCAAAATGCGCTAGTAACCTCAATACAGAATGGGTACCATCACAAACACAAGAATCCCAATGCTGAATAATGTTCTATAAACTACCATCCTGAAGATCAACCTTAAGTTTACCAGGGATGGCTTGAATAAAACCAAATTGTCTGCTAAACCTGTGAGGACTGTATGGCTCAATAACTATAGCGGATGAACTTCGCAAAGTCAAATAGCTCAAGTGGATGCTGATGAAATACTCCAAGTCTGAGTTAGACAGATGACCATCATCAACCAATTCCTTGGGATTGCCCTCGCTATACGCCAAACAGTGCAAAGTCATATCTTTGCATGATCGAAATAAGTCATAGGCCTGTGACTCCTCAAAATGTTTAGCCATCCTTTCACCAGCATATCTCGTCATTCAAGGCTTCAGAGCAAATTCAATACTAAAGTGTGTGTTGAAATATTCTGCTAACCAAGCAAAAACATAATGGATCGGGAAGATAGCGTCACACATTCCAGGATCAGAAGAAGAAGCAATTCTATTAAGCCCTTTGTAGATGCTAGCAAGTACAGAAATAACAAGGCTGAATGAATGACCACGAGCCATCATACTGGCAACCTTAAACACCCCAGGTCTAATCAAGTCGCCATCCCCACGGGGTAGAACAAATTTGCACAACCAACAGACAAGGAAAGCTGACAGATAAGTCTCACCCTTTCCTGCACCAACAATCCCTAAGTCACTGAAGGCTTTGTCTCCTTGCATAGTTCGAGACTGAGTTGTGTTAATAATACCAGAAGGGTTGCTAGTATCCTTAAGGCGTTGAGTCTTGTTCCTCGAAGCCCGCTTGGTTGATTTAGGGCACTTGACTTCCCCTTAAACTAAAATTTTATCCAGCTAGTAATCCTCACCATATTCTTCTTCGACTCCTTACAAAGTCGATGGTAAACAAGAAATAAATATCCGCAACTGACAGGAAGAAGAAAATTCTTGTCCTTCATATTGCCGGCCAACGCTTGGGCATTTGGCACCACTTCATTGTATATTGCACCCTTTAATAGAAAGTCCACCAAGCTAATGCAAATCCCATAACGAGATAGACATTTCGCCTATGAAAGTGTGAAGGGTATTAGTGGACGAGCACCAAAGCTCACAAAAGGCCCGTATAACATTATGTAGCCGGTCATACAAGAACAATAAGGCATAAATTGCATCGTAAATGCCAGCCTGTTGTAGTACCTTACGGTGTTGCCCTAGTGCATCCTCTAACCACTTCCAATATCCTTCACAAAAAGAAGGTTCTGATATGGCCTTGAAAATAGTGTCCCACGCCACCTTCTAAGCCCGAACTGTACTCCCAAGGGTAGAAAATGAACTAAGATCCTCAATGTCTTCATGGTTAGATGACTTTAATTATAAAACCCTAGAGTGTAACAAGCCTTCAACCAATTGACATGAAGTCTCACGAGCCCATTGCGCCAAATGAAAAAAACTATCAAGCGGCTCGAACTTCAAGTCCCAAGCACCAAGGAAAGGAAGGCGAATTGGAAGAGTAGTCCCTCCTCAATAGTGTCACTAGAGTCCTCGAGAATGTTTAAGTATCCCTTCTTGAAATTCTTGAAGTACACTATCACTAAGTGACAAGGCCAAACAATTAAAAAAAAATGCATATGTTGTGGAGACACATATATAATGTATGATCATGACATGAGTAAAAAAAATCACCTATGGTCCAATGGGTGGTGGTGAAAGTGTCTACTTCACTAGCCCAATATCCAGGCGGCTAACTCGATAGGCACATTCCTCCACATGAGTCAAGACTAATCACCTATGGTTAAATGGGTGGTGGTGGAAGTGTCTACTTTACTAGCTCAATATCCAAATCCAAATAGCTAGCTCAATAGGCGCATTCCCCCACTTGAGTTAACCTAATCACCTATGGTCGAATGGGTGGTGGTGGAAATGTCTACTTCACTAGCCCAATGTACAGGCGACTAGCTTGATAGATGCATTCCCCCACATAAGTCAAACTAATCCCCTATGGTCAAATAGGTAGTGGCGTTCAAGCCCTCGATCAAGCTTTTTTTTTTCCTAAGTTTCTCTATTCAAAGACTTGAAAAAATCCATCAAGTTGTTCGATTCAACAACAAGCTTCTACAGCCGTTGGATTGCAACCCATTTCAGAGATCGAATCAAAGGATTTGTTCTTTCGTAATAGAGCAAACCACACAGAGTTGTACCCATTTATCATAATCAATAAAATTAATTATTTTGGCATTTATTTCGCGACTTAATTACAGGATACGAAATTTGTGTTTAAGACGTGAAATAAATTTACTAATAATTAATTTTATTGATTATGATAAATGGGTACAATTTTCTGTGGTTTGCTCTATTACAAAAGAACAAATCCCCTGATTCAATCTCTGAAATGGGTTGCAATCCAACAGCTGTAAAAGCTTGTTGTTGAATCAAACAAGTTGATGGATTTCTTCAAGTCTTCGAATGGAGAAACTTTGAGAAAAAAAGGCTTGATCAAGGGGTTGAACGACTTGATCTCGAACGAGTCTTGAAATGATCTCTTTGAAAAGAGAGACAAAATTTGTATTGTAACTTGAAAGGATTGGCACAAGTTTGGAGTGCTTGATAATCCTTTCTTCTAAGTTTGAGGAACTTTAGAGAGAATTTTAAAAAGAGAATTTGGCAGAGTCTCGAGATTGCTTAGGAACTTGCAAGACCATTAGCCAAAGAATGTGTCCCTTCTCCCTAATGAGAGCCTCTATTTATAGGCTTAGAAAGGGAGGGTTAATTTTGGAAACCCCAAAATTGAATCTAATTTCCAAGAAACAAGCAATTTGTTTCTTATTTTATGGACATGATTTGCATTCAAATTTAAATTTAAATTTGAATTTGAATTTGAATTATTCCACAAAATTTTGAAAAATATATTTTCATGGGCCCTACACATTTGGGTTGACCCAATTGTTAAAATAGGTTTACTTTTATTTTAGTGTGACCCATAATTTAAAATGGGTTAAAATTCATAATTTTAGTAGGACCCATATCCATTTGAAAATTTTAACCATCTTAATTTTTACCAATCAAGAAAATTTATTTTCCTTGATTAATCAGACGATGATCAAGACATGTGAAAATTTAAGTGTCTACAAATTACTCCTAATTCAAAATTCTAGTTTGATATTTACTTGTTAGCATCAATGGTGAGATTTGAAGTAGATTGGTCATGCTCACGAAATTTTGATATTTACTTGTTAGCATCAATGGTGAGATTTGAAGTAGATTGGTCATGCTCACGAAGCGAGAATTTTAATTTGGTCATGCTTCAATTTTTTTTTTCCGTGAGCACTGAACAGCCTTTTTCTCCTCATATGGAAATAATAATAACAATCATAGTAGGGCTTGCGCAACCTATGGAGCTCCCTATTTAATTGATGAGTAATGCTAGAAACCCTAAATATTTTATCAAAAGTTTTATCAAATGTCTCACATGGGTGTGGGACCCACACAATGTGGGTCCCATGTGGGTCTCACACCCATATAAGACATTTGATAAAAATTTTAATAGAATTTTTGAGACCTCCAACATTTTTGCTAATTGATTCATGATGGGTGCCTTTAGACCTTGCTACCGCCGTGTCGTTGCTCATTATCCTTCAATTCAAGCCACGTTGATAAGCTTGACCGTCACCTTGAACCTCTCAAGGTAAGACTTTCATAAATATCTATATATAATATTCATTATAATATTGGGAGCGTGAACAGCACAAACTTATGTTGCATGCCTATGCGATACGTATCACATGCATTGAACAATCTTTGACCTCTTTAGTAGATGTGTCGCGACCCGTTTCACGGACTTAAGGGTTAAGTATTATGATAATCAGTAATTAAAATATTTTTTAATTAATTTTTAAATAAATTAATAAATATGACGGAAATAATATTTAAGTAAAGGTACTAAAATAATCATTGAAAATTATATTTTTATTACAAAATTTATTGACTAAAGGGCCGATATTTACATATAAAAATATCATAAAAATATTATGTGTGTCTATTCCGTAGCCCCGCGTCTAAGACTTTTCAAAAGCTATTTTGCATTGTTTCCTGAAAATTTGTAAACAGCTACAAGCACATAGCAAAGTGACAAATATTATACTAAGAGTATAAGGAACACAAAATAATCATGGATAGTTATGTAACTAAAATATTAAGATAACTTAGCCTGAACAAATAATCATTTAAGTAGCCAAACTGAGATTATGTAAATAAATAACCATAACCACGGTACCGAACAGAACAGAACAGAACAGAGGTCACATGAGCGACAGTTAGAACAGAGGTACAAAATCAATAGGTGGCTCGTACGGATTATAGAGGTGGCTCCCACAATAGTGCAGCACTTATCTCCACACAGCACTTTGCTCCGCACAGAACAGAGGTCAATAGATCCATGACAATGGAGGGCCACAAAGTGACCAAACAGAGGCCAATAGTTATTTAAGTCCCCCAAGGCGTGGGACTCCCGTGGTGGTACTTACAAAACATAATTGTTTATAAGGTTATTGTCAAATATTCTTTAAAATATAAACAAACATATCCATGGGTTTCATTTTAACAAATAGAGTTCAGAAATTTATTCACATAATTGAAATTTTAATATAATTTATAATAATTTATAAAACATAACTTGTATAAAATAAATATGATAAGTCAAAACATACGTAAAATATATTATGGTAACTCAAGATATAATATAACTCACCTTAAAATTAATACTGCACTCTTTCTTTCCACTATCAAAGATCTTCTTAACTTCCAATATTTCATTTTCCTTCATTTCTCTCTTGCTCTTTTTCTTTCCCACAGAGTTGATCAACTCCTCTCTATTTATAGGGAGGTAAAAGCATCATCCGGCCAACACGTGGCCAGCTCGAAGATTTGCTCATAACTCACCAGTATTTATGCTTATCTTAATAAATATTTAAGATAATTACATTTTGGTCCAGTTTTATAATATAACTATATAAATAAATTAATCCCAAATTAAATTACATTCTATCATATACCAACAGAAAATTAATTATTTATTTTACTACCACACCCATTATTATTATTATTATTATTATTATTATTATTATTATTTATTTGTTTACTCTTACTTTTATATTTATTTATTTACTATCTTTAGCTTTAATTTGGTCCAGCTAGTATTATAATTTCATATTTCTGTTAATTTGGCCCCAAATAATAATCCCTAATTAATCTCATATTTGATAATCCAATGCCAAATTAGATTCTGTATTTATTATTATTTATTTAATAATATATTATCACATACAACCATAATATCAGTATAAAATTTAAGGGGCAACTTAAATTTTCGAATTGTTACAATCTTCCTTCTTTTTAAAAATTTCGTCATCGAAATTTGTCATATGTGTAAACTATTTGCTACGCAATCTGATAAATATATATTAGATGATTAATCTAATAGAAAATACTACCTCAAAAAAAACTTTACCAAAAAAACTCACTGTCTAGTTCTCAAAAATTATTTTGGGCCAATTGGTTGGGGTTGTTAACTATGGATTAGCATATAACAACCCCAACCTCTGATTAACGCTAATCCATGGTTAATTATGCCTAATTAGAAATTTAGTTGAATCTTGCATTAAAATGCATATGTGTGTGTTGCATTGTTGTGTTTATATCTGTTAGGCGTAGAAAGATCTGTTCATGATTTAGTTTCGGTTTACGAATTGAAAGCTTTATCGACATTCGAATCAGAAATTGACTTGATTTATGTGCCAGTTAGAATTTATAGAATTTTATGATAGGCTTAATTAAAATTCGGTTCGGAACGACTAAATTTGATTAAAATAATGCTATTTGTTTTATTTTGTCAATTACCACTTATTAGGCCTTTTGACCCCACTAAGTTGCCTTTCTCATTTTCATTCCCTCCAACTGATGCAAGAGACGGGAGAGAGAGAGAGAGAATGGAGAGATTTGGGTCCTAGTTCAAGAATTGACTTCACAAGGGGGAATTGGCTAGAAGATTGAAGATAATTTGAAGCTTGAGTTAGGATTACACTTGTAATCAACTTTAGGTAAGAATGTTAGTCTCTAGCCTTGTAATTTAGTGGATTAATGCTTGAAATCAGTTATGTAGGCGAATTAACATGTGAATTGAATTAAAGGTTGGGAATTAAGAATGAACTCATGCATGCATGCATGTTTCATGGCATTTTAGAGATTTATTTCAAGAATTCCTTCATGCATGTGTTGAGTCTATTCTAATTTTGGAAACACAATGAGTTTCATGTGATTTGGTTGCATTTGATCATGTTTTGAAATGCCTTAGCTCAAAAATGTACTTGCATGTGATGTTCATCAATTGATTTTGAATTTACGTTGAGTTTGTGCAAAATTGATATCCTTTAAGGCCATGATTTCTTGAAATGATCTTTCAAACATGTTGTTTTATGAGTTATTAAGTGTTTTCCAAAGTTTTGGGGCCAAAAAATTGAGTTTAATGCTTCAAAGGTCAAATTTGAGCTTGGTGATCAAATCTGGGATTTCCAAAAATTTGATCCACGCTCGAGCGTGGGACTTTACGCTCGAGCGTGAACTCTAAGTACGTGCACTCCGCTCGAGTATGGAAGTCTACGTTCGAGCGTGAAATGCATATACCCAGAAGTTCTTGTGTTTTGCAATCCGCTCAAGCGGGGAAATCCATGCTTGAGCGAGGTTCTGAGTCTCACGCTCGAGCGTAGATCGAGTGCCCGTCGAGCGTGAAAATCATGTATCCAGCACTTTTTCATGAGTTTACAGTACGCTCGAGCGAGGAGATTCATGCTTAAGCGAAGCTTCATTGTCTGCATGTCCGCTCGAGCGAGGGAAGCCATGCTTGAGCGTGGACCTTATTTTCAGCAAATCTTGAGAAATGTTTTCCAACACATTCTTGCATCGTCATTCCATCCTAGGCATTTCTAAGCCATGTTTAAGACTCCATAATGAGGATTAAGGGTTAGAAACACACTAAGAGCAGATGACATAAGTTATGTACAA
The DNA here is from genome assembly GCF_004153795.1 of Camellia sinensis. Taxonomy (NCBI): domain Eukaryota; kingdom Viridiplantae; phylum Streptophyta; class Magnoliopsida; order Ericales; family Theaceae; genus Camellia; species Camellia sinensis. Next base: position 829,011 of record NW_021024695.1, read on the forward strand.
TTCGAACGTGTGTTTCAAGTGTGTATTCGTATGCGTGTTCTTGTAGGTCACGCGCCTCAGAACAAGTGAAGGGCCGCCTTACCATCGAGTTAGGGCTACCAATCATCTGTGAGTAATAACTTTGTAAAGTTATGTTTAATGTTAAGTATTTTCTGAATATTATGATACGAAGTAATTAGTTCTCTGAAATGCCATGCTATGTTTGAAATGAATGAATGGTTGTCTAAGATTTCGAAAGTCATTCGTGGCATCCTTAACATCATATGATATGCGTCCCTTTATGGGTCATCAGATCCCTTCATGGGTCATCAGGTCCCTTTATGGGTCATCAAGTCTCCTCATGGGTCATCAGGTCCCTTTATGGGCCATCAGAAACGTCTCTGTGCACATGAGTCATCAGAATGCCTTAAAGGCTGTCCCTTTATGGGTCATTGGATTTGTTAACGCTAATGGGTGTGCCACGTATGATTATATACAAAATCTGAATATGGAAATGATTATGAATATGTATATGAACCTATTTCTGATAAGAACTTGATTTCTAACTCTATGATGGACATCATTCATTAAATCCTTTACTCTGTTATTATTCATTGGGCTTTGGCTCACAGTTTATATTATGTATGTAGGTGAGCCGGCGTGTGACCAGGGCCAGAGTTGATGGCCCTCATTTCTGTTTTTTTTGTCAGCCAACCGTTGTGCCTCCCGAGGAGGTTCTGATCGAAGTCTAGTTACATGGCTGTTTTTGTACTTATGCTAGTTTCTGAATGTTTGTAAAGTCAGGTCTTGGGAACTCGACTTATGTAAATGTTTTGTAAATATTGAGGTCCTCCGACCGACACGCTTGTGCATATATATATAAGTTTTGAAATGTTCTGTCCCGTGTACATTATCATAGCTCATTAGACCTTGTTTATTTTGCATTATTGCTTCCGCAGCCCTTTATTATTTGCTAATCTGTTCAGAGGCCTTTGGCAATCCACTGACTACTGGCCGGTTACGGTGCTAAACCTACAGGGACGGGTTTGGGTTGTGACAGAGTGGTATCAAAGCACGTGTTCTACCGCACAAATAGGTCCATATAAGCTTAAGAAGTCCTAGTAAGAAGTAGGGGCATTTCATCTGCATGTTTATATGTATTGCTCAAAAGTGAGAGCCTAAGTCCAAGTATAAACATGTGAATTTGAATACATAAAGTTTTGTTTACCTATAGCAAATGGACAATGCAAGGAATGATGGCACAGCAGGGTCCTCTGATGCCCGAATGAATAGAATGGAACAAATGCTTACAACCTTAACCGAAGTGGTAATGCAACAACAGAGGCAACAACCTTTACCACCTCCACCCCTACCGGCTCAAGTTGAAGTGGGCACCGGTGACATCATCAACTTGACACAGAAGTTCATGAAAATGAAACGGCCAACATTTTATGGTGGAATTGAACCATTGAAAGCAGAGACGTGTTTACTTGAAATGGAGAAACTGTATGACGTGTTCCCTTGTTCTGAAGTCCAGAAAGTCCTCCTTGCCACCTATACTCTGAAGGATAAAGCCCGAAGGTGGTGGTTACTGATTCGAAATGGCCACGAGAATATGACATGGACTTAATTCAATACAATTTTCTATGACAAGTACTTTCCCCAGTGCTTCCGAGACCGGAAGGTTTCAGAATTTCAGTAACTCAAACAAAGTAGAATGTCTGTAGCCGAGTACGAGGCTAAGTTTACTGAGTTGGCCAGGTTTGCTCCTCACATGGTGGACACAGACTACAAGAAGGCCCGCAAGTTTGAAGGGCGATTGGATCTGGACATACTGGATAGGGTGGGAGTCCTGAACCTACCCACGTACGTGAACGTTTTGGATAGGGCATTAATGACAGAATCCATTCTAGCAGCAAAGAAACAACCTCTCATCTCACGAACTGATTGGACGGGAAAAAGATATGGAAACAGTTTCAAAAAGGGTCATTCATTTTCTGGAAATAAGAGGCGAAACACAGGATCTTACAGTAGCTCAAGCCAAAGTAGTGGTACTATATCGACTTGCTCAAAATGTGGTAGGAAACACAAGGGGGATTGTTATCGAGCTTTGGGCGCTGTTTTAGATGTGAAAAGACTGGTCATATGATGAAGGATTGTCCTATCAGGTTCGAAAATACTAACCAACCAACGGCAAGCTCAGCCGAATCTGCTTCTGCATCCAAGACGAATATAAGGGCCAATACTGGGAAAGAACCCCTGAGACAGGGCCGAGTGTTCGCCTTAGTGCCTGGTGACGTACCAAACACCTATACCGTGGTGTCAAGTACACTCTCTGTATGTTCTCAAGATGCATGCGTATTGATAGATTCTGGTTCTACACATTCCTTTGTATCGCATGCTTTCTCTCGAAAATTGACTAGACCATTAGAACTTATGACATATGTGTTGTCTGTATCTACGCCATCTGGGGATTCTATGATGTGCACTCATGTTTATCCTACATGTGATGTTATGATTGGCGATATGATGTTATATGTGGACTTGTTACCCTTGGACATTAATCATTTTGATTGTATTTTGGGAATGGACTGGTTGACTAAATACTGTGCTACCATTGACTGTGCAAGTAAATCTGTTATGTTTAGACCACCGGGTATGCCTGAATTTACTTTTACTTGGAATGGGGTAGTTCCTCCCCCATATCTGATTTCGGCTATGAAAGCTGTAAAACTGTTTAGGAAGGGATGTAGGGGTTACTTGTGTTGTATACTGACTGCGTCATCTGACGGAGCTAATGTAAAAACTATCCCTGTTGCTTGTGAATTTCCCGACGTGTTTCCGAATGACTTACCTGGGGACTTAGTAGATAGAGAAATCGAATTCACTGTTGAGGTGTTTTCGGGAACGCAACCTATTTCCAAGAGCCCCTATAGAATGTCTATCTCAGAATTGAAAGAATTAAAAACTCAACTTCAGGAGCTGTTAAATAAGAAATTTATCCGTCCGAGCACTTCACCTTGGGGTGCTCCAGTCTTGTTTGTCAAAAAGAATGATGGATCTTTGAGGTTGTGTATAGATTACCCAGAATTGAACAAAGTGACTATTAAGAACAAATATCCGTTACCTCGAATAGATGATTTACTTGATCAACTCCAAGGAGCTAAAGTGTTCTCTAAAATTGATCTTAGGTCCGGTTATCATCAGTTAAAGCTTAAAGCAAAAGACGTAGAGAAAACTGCATTCAAAACTAGATATGGACATTATGAATTCCTAGTAATGCCTTTTGGAGTGGCAAACGCACCTGCAGCTTTTATGGACCTAATGAATAGGGTTTTCAAACAATGTCTTGATGAATTCATTGTCGTGTTTATTGATGACATTCTGATTTATTCTAAGGATAGGGAAGAACATGGGAACCATCTGAGAACTACTTTACAGATTTTGAGAGAAAAGAAACTGTATGCTAAATTGTCCAAATGTGAATTCTGACTTGACAATGTAGCCTTTTTGGGACATGTGATCAATGAGGATGGTGTTTATGTCAACCCTCAGAAGATTGAAGCTATTGTGGATTGGCCTAGACCGACGAACGTAACAGAAGTTAGAAGTTTTTTGGGACTTGCAGGTTACTACCGAAGATTTGTGAAAGACTTTTCCAAGCTTGCTATGCCGTTGACCCAGTTAACTTAAAAAAATGTGTCATTTGACTGGAATGAACCAAGAGAGGCAGCCTTTCAAGAATTGAAAACCAGGTTAGTGACTGCACCAATTTTAGCTTTGCCCAATGGTACTAATGGGTTTCAAGTCTACAGTGATGCTTCTCACAAAGGCTTGGGGTGTGTATTGATGCAAAACGAAAAAGTGATTGCCTATGCTTCCCGACAACTCCGACCTCATGAAAAGAACTACTCGATGCATGATCTCTAATTGGCAGCTGTGGTGTTTGCTTGAAAATTTGGCGTCACTACTTGTATGGGGTAACTTGTGAGGTGTATACTGATCATAAAAGCCTGAAATATTTTTTCACCCAAAAAGAATTGAATATGAGGCAGAGGCGATGGTTAGAGTTAATCAAGGATTATAATTTGCAGATCTTGTATCATCCAGGAAAGGCTAATACCGTAGCAGATGCCTTGAGCCGAAAATCCAGTGCGAATTTGTCCTATTTGCTATCCAACTGAAAAGAATTGTTGACTGACCTAGAACAAGATGGGCTATTAACTGCTATCGCCGCTCAACCTACAATTCTTGACAAGATCAAACAGAAACAATGCGAGGATGAATACTTGAAAAAGATCACGGAGGAATTTGATTCAAAGCCGAGGCTAGGATTTGTGTTTGAGAATGATGTGCTGAAATTTCAAAACCATCTTTGTGTGCCCGATTGTTATGATTTGAGGAAACGTGTTATGACTGAAACTCACAGTAGTAAATTTGCTATGCATCAGGGGAACACGAAGATGTATCATAATTTGAAATAGAATTTTTGGTGGCCTAGAATGAAAAAGAGTATTGCCGATTTCGTGGCTAGATGTCTACATTGCCAATAAGTTAAAGCTGAACACCAACGACCCACTGGTTTGCTACAACCACTCCCAATACCGGAATGAAAATGGGAGCACATTACCATGGACTTCATTGTGGGATTGCCTCGTTCTTCTCGAGGTATGGACTCTATCTGGATTATAGTTGACCGTTTAACTAAGTCTGCCTATTTTCTGCCTGTCAAAACTATTTATAACGTTGATAAATTGGCCAATATCTATATGACTGAAATTGTGAGATTGCATGAAGTACCAGTATCTATTGTGTCTAACAGGGACTCAAAGTTTGTATCAAGATTTTGGCAGAGTTTGCAACAGGCTTTAGGGACTGAACTGAGGTTGATTAGTGCCTATCACCCACAGACAGATGGACAAACTGAACGAACTAACCAAACTTTAGAGGATATGCTCAGAATGTGTGTATTAGACTTCCAGGGGAATTGGGAGACCTATCTGCCATTTGCTGAATTTGTGTATAACAACAGTTACCATTAAAGCATTGGAATGGCTACTTATGAAACTTTGTATGGAAGAAAATGTCGTTCTCCGATATGTTGGGCTGAAGTAGGTGATAGACCTCTGTTGGGACCGGAACTTGTGCAAGAAACAACCAAGACAAGGAAACTGATCCAGCAACGCCTGAAAACTGCACAGAGTCAGCAGAAAAGCTATACTGATGTCCGAAGAAGAGATAGAGAATATGAAATTGGGGACCATGTGTTCATTAAGGTGACCCTGATGAAGGGTCAAACTCCGTTTGGTGTTAAGGGCAAGTTGGCGCAAAGATATGTTGGACCTTATGAGGTCCTTGAAAAGATCAATCCGGTATCGTATCGGGTAGCCTTACCTCCAGTGATGGAGCATATGCACAATGTGTTTCATGTATCGATGCTTTAAGAGTATTTGAGAGATCCACTCCATGTCATTGAGCCAACACACGTACTTTTGAAAAATGATTACACCTACGAGGAAAGACCTATCTAGATTGTGAACCGCAGGATCAAAAGGTTGAGAAACAAGGAAATACTGTTAGTAAAAGTTGATTGGCAAAACCACGGAGAAACCTATGCAACTTGGGAGACCGAAGAAGACATGATGAAAAGATATTCGGAATTATTTCCATTGGACCCAATGTTGTCCCAGAACGAACGTAATTCGAGTTTGGAGGACCAAACTCTTTTAAGGGGGGAAGACTGTAACAACCCCAACCTCTGATTAACGCTAATCCATGGTTAATTATGCCTAATTAGAAATGTAGTTGAATCTTGCATTAAAATGCATATGTGTGTGTTACATTGTTGTGTTTATATCTGTTAGGCGTAGAAAAATCTGTTCATGATTTAGTTTCGGTTTGTGAATTGAAAGCCTTATCGGCATTCGAATCAGAAATTGACTTGATTTATGTGCTAGTTAGAATTTATAGAATTTTATGGTAGGCTTAATTAAAATTCGATTCGGAACGACTAAATTTGATTAAAATAATGCTATTTGTTTTATTTTGTCAATTACCACTTATTAGGCCTTTTGACCCCACTAACTTGCCTTTCTCATTTTCATTCCCTCCAACTGATGCTTGAGACGGGAGAGAGAGAGAGAGAGAGAGAGAGAGAGAGAGTTGAAAGATTTGGGTCCTAGTTCAAGAATTGACTTCACAGGGGGGAATTGGCTAAAAGATTGAAGATAATTTGAAGCTTAAGTTAGGATCACACTTGTAATCAACTTTAGGTAAGAATGTTAGTCTCTAGCCTTGTAATTTAGTGGATTAATGCTTGAAATCAGTTATGTGGGTGAATTAACATGTGAATTGAATTAAAGGTTGGGAATTAAGAATGAACTCATGCATGCATGCATGTTTCATGGCATTTTAGAGATTTATTTCAAGAATTCCTTCATGCATGTGTTGAGTCTATTCTGATTTTGGAAACACAATGAGTTTCATGTGATTTGGTAGCATTTGATCATGTTTTGAAATGCCATAGCTCAAAAATGTACTTGCATGTGATGCTCATCAATTGATTTTGAATTTAAGTTGAGTTTGTGCAAAATTGATATCCTTTTGGGCCATGATTTCTTGAAATGATCTTTCAAACATGTTGTTCTATGAGTTATTAAGTGTTTTCCAAAGTTTTGGGCCCAGAAAATTGAGTTTGATGCTTCAAAGGTCGAATTTGAGCTTGGTGATCAAATCTGGGATTTCCAGAAATTTGATCCACGCTCAAGCGTGGGACTTTACGCTCGAGCATGAACTCTGAGTACGTGCACTCCGCTCGAGCGTGGAAGTCTACGCTCGAGCGTGAAATGCATATACCCAGAAGTTCTTGTATTTTGCAGTCCGCTCGAGCGAGGTTCTGAGTCTCACGCTCGAGCGTAGATCGAGCGCCCGTCGAGCCTGAAAATCATGCATCCAGCACTTTTTTCATGAGTTTACAGTACGCTCGAGTGAGAAGATTCACGCTCGAGTGAAGCTTCATTGTCTGCATGTCCGCTCGAGCAAGGGAAGCCACGCTTGAGCGTGGACCTTATTTTCATCAAATCTTGAGAAATGTTTTCCAACACATTCTTGCATCCTCATTCCATCCTAGACATTTTTAAGCCATGTTTAAGACTCCATAATGAGGATTAAGGGTTAGAAACACACTAAGAGCATACGACATAAGTTATGTACAATTCGAATGTGTGTATCAAGTGTGTGTTCGTATGTGTGTTTTTGTAGGTCACGCGCCTCAGAACAAGTGAAGGGTCGCCTTACCATCTAGTTAGGGCTACCAATCATCTGTGAGTAATAACTTTGTAAAGTTATGTTTAATGTTAAGTATTTTCTAAATATTATGATACGAAGTAATTAGTTCTCTGAAATGCCATGCTATGTTTGAAATGAATGAATGGTTGTCTAAGATTCCGAAAGTCATTCGTGGCATCCTTAGCATCATATGATATGCGCCCCTTTATGGGTCATCAGGTCCCTTCATGGATCATCAGGTCCCTTCATGGGTCATCAGAAACGTCTCTGTGCACATGAGTCATCAGAATGCCTTTAAGACTGTCCCTTTATGGGTCGTTGGATTTGTTAACGCTAATGGATGTGCCACGTATGATTATATACAAAATCTGAATATGGAAATGATTATGAATATGTATATGAACCTATTTCTGATAAGAACTTGATTTCTAACTCTATGATGGACATCATTCATTAAATCCTTTACTCTGTTATTATTCATTGGGCTTTGGCTCACAGTTTATATTATGTATGTAGGTGAGCCGGCGTGTGACCAGGGCCAGAGTTGACGGCCTTCATTTCCATTTTTTTTGTCAGCCAACCGTTGTGCCTCTCGAGGAGGTTCCGATCGAAGTCTAGTTGCATGGTTGTTTTTGTACTTATGCTAGTTTCTGAATGTTTGTAAAATCAGGTCTTGGGAACTCCACTTATGTAAATGTTTTGTAAATATTGAGGTCCTTCGACCGACACGCTTGTGCATATATATATAAGTTTTGAAATGTTCTGTTCCATGTACGTTATCACAGCTCATTGGACCTTGTCTATTTTGCATTATTGCTTCCGCAACCCCTTATTATTTGCTAATCTATTCAGAGGCCTTTGGTAATCCACGGATTACTGGCCGGTTACGGTGCTAAACCTACAGGGGCGAGTTTGGGTCGTGACAATGCGCCGATTGAGCCAACTGCTTGCATATTGGGCTAGTGAAGTAGACACTTCCATCACCACCTATTTGACCATAGATGACTAGTCTTGACTCATGTGGAGGAATGCGCCTATCGAGCTAGCCACTTGGATATTGGGCTACTGAAGTAGACACTTCCACCACTACCCATTCAACCATAGGTGATTAGGTTGACTCAAGTGGGGAAATGTGCCTATCGAGCTAGCCGTTTGGATTTGGATATTGGGCTAGTGAAGTAGACATTTCCACCACCACCCATTCAACCATAGGTGATTAGTCTTGACTCATGTAGAGGAATGCGCCTATTGAGCTAGCCGCCTGGATATTGGGCTAGTGAAGTAGACACTTCCACCACCACCCATTCGACCATAGGTGATTTTTTTTTACTCATGTCATGATCATATATTATTTATGTCTCTTCACAACATATGCATTTTTTTTTTTAATTGTTTAGCCTTGTCACTCAGTGATAGTATACTTCAAGACTTTCAAGAAGGGATATTTAACCATTCTCGAGGACTCTAGTGACGCTATTGAAGAGGGGACTACTCTTCCAGTTCGCCCTTCTTTCCTTGGTGCTTGGGCCTTGAAGTTCAAGCCGCTTGATAGTTCTTTTCATTTGGTGCAATGGGCTCGTGAGACTTCATGTCAGTTGATTAAAGATCTGTCACACTCTAGGGCTTTATTATTAAAGTCATCTAACCATGAAGACATTGAGGATCCTAGTTCATTTTCTACCCTTAGGAGTGTAGTTCAGACTTAGAAGGTGGCGTGGGGCACTATTTTCAAGGCCATAGCAGAACCTGTTTTTTGTGAAGGATATTGGGAGTGGTTGGAGAATGCACTGGGGCAACACCGTGAGGTACTACAACAGGCTGTATTTACGATGCAATTTATGCCACGTATGACCGACTACATAGTGTTATGCGGGCCTTTTGTGAACTTTGCTCTTGGTTCACTAATACCCTTCACATTTTCATAGGCGAAATGTTTATCTCGTTATGGGATTTGCATCAGCTTGGTGGACTTTCTATTAAGGATGCAATATACAATGAATGACCAAGAGTTGACCGGCAATATGAGGGACAAGAATTTCTTTCTTCCTGTCAGTTGCGGATATTTATTTCTTGTTTACCATCAACTTTGTAAGAAGTCGACGAAGAACGTGTTGAGGATTACTAGTTGGATAAAATTTTGGTTTAAAGGGGAAGTCAAATACCATAAATTAACCAAACGAGCTTCGAGGAACAAGACTTAACGCCCTAAGGATACTAGCAACCCTTCTGGTATTACTAACACAACTCGGTCTCGAACTGTGCAAGGAGACAAAGTCTTTAGTGACTTGGGGATTGTTGGTGCAGGAAAGGGTGAGACTAATCTGTCAGCTTTCCTTCTCTGTTGGTTGTGCAAATTTGTTCCACCCGTGGGGATGGCGACTTGATTAGACCTGGGCTGTTTAAGGTTGCTAGTATGATAGCTCGTGGTCGTTCATTCAACCTTGTTATTCCTATACTTGCTAGCATCTACAAAGGGCTAAATAGAATTACTTCTTCTTTTGATCCTGGAAAGTGTGACGCTATCTTCCCGATCCATTATGTTTATGCTTGGTTAGCAGAACATTTCAACACACACTTTTGTATTGAATCTGCTCTGAAGCCTCGAATGACAAGATATGCTGGTGAAAGGATGGCTAAACATTTTGAGGAGTTAGAGGCCTATGACTTATTTCGATCATGCAAAGATATGACCTTGCACCGTTTGGCATATAGCGAGGGCAATCCCAAGGAATTGGTTAATGACGGTCATCTTTCTAACTCAGACTTGGAGTATTTTATCAGTATCCGCTCGAGCTATTTGACTTTGCAAAGTTCGTTCGCTATGGTCTTTGAACCATACAATCCTCACAGGTTGATGATGGTTATCTTTCTAACTCAGACTTTGAGTATTTTATCAGTATCTACTCGAGCTACTTTACTTTGCGAAGTTCATTCGTTATGGTCATTGAGCCATACAGTCCTCACAGGTTTAGCAGGCAATTTGGTTTTATTCAAGCCATCCTTGGTAAAATTAAGGTTAATCTTCGGGATGGTAGTTTACAGAACATTATTTAGCATTGGGATTCTTGTGTTCGTGATGGTACTCGTTTTGTATTGAGGTTACCAGTGCATTTTGATTTCCTATCTTGTTCCACTACCAAGGCTTATTTGGAGTAATGGTCCCAGCTTTATGCAGGCTATTTCTCCGATAAAGAAAATTCTATTCCAATGAGTAAGCACTCGACTTCACCAAACAAGAGATGGTTAAAACGAAGAAAAATACAATTGCTAAGCAAAATTCTAATCCCAAGACTAACGAAATGGGTCGAGGAAATGTTGATGGGACTCTTGGTGGAGTAGCAAACGAGGACCATAGTCACGGTGATCGTAATTGGCGTCACTTAGGGAGAAAATCTGGTACTGGCACCGTTAGAAGGAACACCACTACTTTTAATGACGTGAAGTCATTTTTGATCGGCGTTCCTAGCACTTCTCAACCATTGGCTACCGATGTTGTACCGGTAATGACAAAACATATTATTTGCCATTTCAATTTTTTTTTTTTTTACTCCTCTTTAATTTGTTTTGATAGTTACCAAATGATGACTTTGATTTGGCGTCTGGCAATGAGGATATGAGACTTCTTGATGAGTTCTCAGATAATAAAGAATCAATTCATGAGCCATCAGCCTTTGATTTAGTGATTGGTCGTAAGAGTTGTCTTTCAGTTGACCCAACTCCAATTGTCTGAACTTCTTCCTTACCTACTGCTCCTACACTGAGTCAAGTTGCACCTTTTGTGGCTTCTACCATTGATACAAGAAGCATGATCTTTAACGCTCGCCACTTAGTAGCTTTAATACTTGATAACCATATTAAAGGCTTATTGAGCAAAACTTCTATTCAAAAAGTTCCAGCATTAGGCCCAAAGCTACAAGAGCTTTATGATGAGCTTTCAAAGCTTCAGATAGACTATTCTCCGTTGTAAAGCCAGATTAAGAAGTACATACAAAATGCTACTACGTACATCTCTATGAAATCAGTATTTGCTCAAGGGATGACTTCAGAGCTACAGGATCAACGCTTGGCAGATGTCAGTCAACGTGTTACTCATGCTCTAGCTCTTGAGAATGAAGGAATTGAGCAGGTTCATTTGCTGAAGTCTGATTTGGATAGCCTTGCAGCAAAGAAGGCAGAATTGTTAAAGGCGTTGGAACATTTAAATAAACAATCACAACAGCTAGAGACTACAATTAGTGTTGCTGAATCTCAAGCAGTTCAAAGGCGAGCCATTGTTTCCACTTTAACGGATAAACAAGCTACAATAGAAGCAGCTGAGGGGATAAGAAACGAGGATATCGAAGTCGCGAACAAGTTGGAGCTGCTCTTGAAGGTTGAACAAGGCGAGATCCAGAGTTTATCATGGTTGCCATGATTTATTTATTATCCTTTTTTTTAATTTCATTTTTATTTTAATGAAATGTAGCTAGAAACCAAATACTTTATTATAAAATAATTGCTCCAGAAAACGGTTTATTTATGAAATAAATATTATAATTCGAAGCAAAATACTCTTATTGTAAAGCACATTTGGTTTATTGATTTATTAGTTATTCATAGTTTATACTCATGCGGGCCAAAAGTAGTACAAAATTTTTATTTTTTTTAACAACTTTATTTCATATGGGCCAAAAGCATCATGCAGTTTATGCTCATGCAATTAAGAGGGTTACATTCTGATGGATAGTAGCGCTTTAGAAACTTGCCATTGATTGGGCCAACTCTAATACCTTCTTCATCAACAATCTTGTATGCTCCATTAGTGTGGACTTCAGTCACCAGGTATGGACCATCCCACTTGGGCAAGAACTCGTTGGCAGGTTGGTGGGTAATGATGATAGGTCTTCAAACAGCCAATACCAATTCTCCAACTTGAAAAGACCGGGGTCTAACTTTCTTATTGAAAGCTCTGGAGAGTCGAGCTTGGTAACACTCAAGTTTTTGTTGTGCTTCTAATCTCTTCTCATCCATTGCTTCTAACTCAGCAAGGCATAGTTTTGCATTCTCATCATCAGTGAGACCTTTCTGTATAACTATCCTTAATGAAGGAATCTGTTGTTCCAAAGGAATAACCACTTCAACACCATACACAAGGGAGTATGGGGTGGCATGTGTTGGTGTACGATGTGTTGTACTGTATGCGACCAGTAAAGCAGACTCATCAATACATCAGAACAAATTTCATATCCTGTAATTAAGATACGAAATAAATGCACAAATAATTAATTTTATTGATTATGATAAATGGGTACAATTCTTTGTGGTTTGCTCTATTACAAAAGAACAAATCCTCTAATTCGATATCTGAAATGGGTTGCAATCCAACAGTTGTAGAAGCTTGTTATTGAATCGAACAAGTTGATGGATTTCTTCAAGTCTTCAAATGGAGAAACTTGGAGAAAAAAAGGCTTGATCGAGGGCTTGAACGACTTGATCTCGAACGAGTCTTGAAATGATCTCTTTGAAAGACCAAATTTGTATTGTAACTTGAAAGGATTGGCACAAGTTTGGAGTGCTTAATAATCCTTTCTTCTAAGTTTGAGGAACTTTAGAGAATTTTAAGAAGAGAATTTGGCAGAGTCTCGAGATTGCTTAGGAGCTTGCAAGACCATTAGCCAAAGAATGTGTCCCTTCTCCCTAATGAGAGCCTTTATTTATAGGTTTAAGAGGAGAGGGTTAATTTTGGAAACCCCAAAATTGACTCTAATTTCCAAGAAACAAGCAATTTGTTTCTTATTTTATGGACATGATTTGCATTCAAATTTAAATTTATATTTGAATTTGAATTAATCCTTATTTTATGGACATGATTTGCATTCAAATTTAAATTTATATTTGAATTTGAATTAATCCACAAAATTTTGAAAAAAATATTTTCATAGGCCCTACACATTTGGGTTGACCCAATTGTCAAAATAGGTTCACTTTTCTTTTGATGTGACCCATAATTTAAAATGGGTTAAAATCCATAATTTTAGTAAGACCCATATCCATTTGAAAATTTTGATCATCTTAATTTTTACCAATTAAGAAAATTTATTTTCCTTGATTAATCAAACAGTGATCAAGACACGTGAAAATTTAAGTGTCTACAAATTGCCCCCACTTCAAGATTCTGGTTTGATAAGACCATGAACTTTCTCACCTGTAAGTTTAGGACTTAACTCTCCCAGTGATGAGGGACTTGTAAAGTCATAACCTGACTTGGCTAGAAGCTTGTAAGCTTGTGGATCAAACCCTTCCAATCGTCTTTCAGGTAACGAGCCATGTTCGATAGAATTTTGCGCAGCCCTAACAAATCCCTTTAGTAGAGGTTTAATTAGGCTTGACAATCCCACCTGTGGAATTGGTATTATTGCATCTGCTCTTAGTGTCACAATGCAAACTCGCCCCTATAGGTTTAGCATCGTAACCGGCTAGTAATCCTTGGATTACCAAAGGCCTTTGAATAGAATAGCGTATAATCAAGGGGCTGTGGAAGCAAATATATAAAATACAACGTCCATTGAACTGTGCAGACATACATGGGACAAAATAATTCAAACTTTATAAGCATATTCATGGCATCACATAGCTACAGTAATTATATGTCACCCCATGTACAGATAACCAAAAACAAATTGTTCATTAAACAAAAGAAAACAAAATGTTGACCGTTCAAAAAGACATAGCCACATGACTTGACTTGGTCTGGAACCTCCTCGGGAGGCGCGAAGGGTGGCTGACAAAACGAAATCCCAAGCCATCAACTCTGGCCCTAATTACGTGCCTGGTCCCCTACATACATAATATAAATAGTGAGCAGAAACCCAGTGAAAAATAACAAAGTAAAGGGTTTTCATGAATGATATCCCATATTAACTCGAGAAAATAGATTCATATTTATTTCAGAAACAGAAGCAGATCCATATTCATAATCTTGTCCAAATCATACACAGAAATTAGAGTTCATGCTAATCATACGTGGTACATCCATTAGCACTAACAAAACAGATATAGAACAGATGCAGAACATATGGTGGTTATGAGTAACCAGTTTAATAAAGGAACCTCTGAATCCGGATAACAGATAACACATATGCTAAGCTCCATGATGGAGCCTCCGGTAGGGGTAACAGATGACAGACATAATAAGTTTCATACTGGAACCTCCAATACCAGGTAACAACTAACAAATAACACATGATGCTAAGGATGCCACGAATACATATCAGAATTTGGACAATCATCCATGATACAGAATATAACATTTCAGAAAACATATCTTATTTCATCATACAGAAAATAAATAAAGTTGAACATAGCTTTACTAAGTTATTACTCACAGTTAGCTTCGGGTGCAGACAGACAAGGAAGACTAATCAAACAGTTTACGGCACGTGACCTACATCAACACATGACAAATACATATTTGAAACACACGTTGGAATATATCTAACTCATTACATAATATTCTTAGTGTGTTTCTACATTTTACCCTCATTATTATGTCTTAATCTTGGCTCGCCTAGGATGCAATGAGGATGCCAAAATGTACTTGAACAGATTTAATAAAACTTGCTCAAAACAAGAGTCTCGTTCGAGCAGACATACAATGTGTGAGGAGACGCTCAAGCACAACTTCCCATGCTCGAGCGCTCTATAATTTTGAAAAAGTACTGGTTATGCGATTTTCCCGCTCAATGGTCGCTCGAGCGTGAGACTCATGTCCCCGCTCGAGCGCAACTCTTGACGCTCGAGCGGGTCTACAAAAACATGAAACTTCTGGGAGCATGTATTTTACACTCGAGCAAACTTTTGGTCGCTCGAGCGGAGATGCAAAAACAAAGGTGGCCGCTTTAGCGCAGAATTTGACACTCGAGTGGAAGTGCAGAATCTGAAATTTCCAGCTTGCACTCCCAAGCTCCAAACTAGAATCCCACACCTCAAAACTCATCTTCTTGGGCCAAAATTCTGGAAAATATCTAAGAACTTGTAAAACATCATGGTTGAAGTTCATTTCATGAAATCAACGTCCAAAAGCAAGTCAATTGTGCAAAAATTGAACTTGAAATGTAAGAACATGCTATAAATATGACATGCATGTATTCATTTGACCTCATAGCTTCCAAAACATGATCAAATGTGGTCCAATGGTAAGAAATGTTATGTATTCTCAAAACAAAGTCAATATAGACACATGCATGGGGGATTTGTTTGAAATTCAAACTCAAAATGCTATGATATATGCATGCATATATGGAATGACTTAACTTTCTTCAATTCTAGCTCAATTCCCTTATGAATTCACCTAATTCATTTGTTTTCATGCATTAATCAACTACTCTACAAGGTCAAAGACTAGAATTCTCGCCTAGAGTGTTAGATTCATAAGTGTAAAAGCTTCAATCTCCAAATTCACTCTTATTCTTCAATAATTCCTAGCAAATCTCTCTTTTTAAGCTCTTGATCTCAATTTTTTCCCTCTCTCTCTCTCTCTCCTACGTTTGACTTCAAAGATATGAGTGCATGAGAGTGTAAAGTATAAAAGAGGTGATGAGGGTGGCCTTATATAGGCTTACCTAGTGATAGTTCATTAAAGCTAATCAAATGGGCATTAAATTAATCTAATTTAATCGTTCCGAATCGAATTTAAATTAAACCTACCATAAAATTCTAAAAATTTCAATGAACACATAAACCAAGTCAATTTCTGAATCGGATGCCGATAAGGCCTTTAATTCGCAAACCGAAACGAAAACATGAATAGATCTTTCTACGTTAAACAGATACAAACACACATAAGCAACATATGATGAAAAATTTTCACTTTAATTACTTATTAGGCATAATTAAGCATGGATTAACGTTAATCATGGGTCGGGGTTGTTACACTTAGTATCTGCAGATTTTTTTTTATTGCGGGGTGAACAGAGTCTCCTTTAACTTTTGCGGGCGTCGTGACTTCTTCAAACGACGACTGCCCTTCTTTCTGTTGAGACTTCGACACATACTTGAAGACTTTTGTCCTTGCATGGCCTTTTGAGGATGAAGGTTGTTTTTGTGGTGACGCGACCTTAGGTGCTTTTTTTACACTTGATACGTCTTCCTTTGAGAAGTCCAACATAACTTGCTTTTCTTCATTCATTTTCTCTTTCCTTGCAGAAGGGATTTCAGTATCTTTCTACGTTAAACAGATATAAACACACATAAGCAACATATGATGCAAAATTTTGATTTTAATTACTTATTAGGCATAATTAAGCATGGATTAACGTTAATCATGGGTCGGGGTTGTTACACTTAGTATCTGCAGATTTTTTTTTATTGCGGGGTGAACAGAGTCTCCTTTAACTTTTGCGGGCGTCGTGACTTCTTCAAACGACGACTGCCTTTCTTTCTGTTGAGACTTCGACACATACTTGAAGACTTTTGTCCTTGCATGGCCTTTTGAGGATGAAGGGTGTTTTTGTGGTGACGCGACCTTAGGTGCTTTTTTTATACTTGATATGTCTTCCTTTGAGAAGTCTAACAAAACTTGCTTTTCTTCATTCATTTTCTCTTTCCTTGCAGAAGGGATTTCAGTTAGAATAACTTCAGGTATCCCATTGGAATCCAAATAAAATTTTGCATCAACAAAGTGAGACTCGGCTTCTGTAAATGGCTTGTTATCTGTTAGCACCGTACTGGCAACAAGTTCTTGTCCAAGTAGGATGGTCCATACGTGGTGACTGAAGTCTATAGTAATAGAGCATACAAGATTGTTGATGAAGAAGGCATTAGAGTTGGCCCAATCAATGGCAAGTTCTTAAAGCGCTACTATCCATCAGAATGTAACGCTCCTAATCGCATGAGCATAAACTGTATGATGCTTTTGGCCCATATGAAATAAAGTTGCTAAAAAATAATAATAACATAAAAATAAATAAAAACTGAAGCATGACCAAATTAAAATTCTCACTTCGTGAACATGACCAATCTACTTCAAATCTCACCTTTGATGCTAGAAAGTAAGCATCAAACCAGAATCTTGAAGTAGGGGCAATTTGTAGACACTAAATTTTTATGTGTCTTGATTACCGTCTGATTAATCACGAAAAATAAATTTTCTTGATTGGTCAAAATTTTCAAATGGATATAGGTCCTACTAAAATTATGGATTTTAACCCATTTTAAATTATGGGTCACACCAAAAGAAAAGTGAACCTATTTTGACAATTGGATCAACCCAAATGTGTAGGGCCCATGAAAATATTTTTTTCAAAATTTTGTGGAATAATTCAAATTTAAATTTAAATTTGAATGCAAATCATGTCCATAAAATAAGAAACAAATTGCTTGTTTCTTGAAAATTAGAGTCAATTTTGGGGTTTCCAAAATTAACCCTCCCCTCTTAAGCCTATAAATAAAGGCTCTTATTAGGGAGAAGGAACACATTCTTTGGCTAATGGTCTTGCAAGCTCCTAAGCAATCTCGAGACTCTGCCAAATTCTCTTCTTAAAATTCTCTCTAAAGTTCCTCAAACTTAGAAGAAATGATTATCAAGCACTCCAAACTTGGGTTAATCCTTTCAAGTTACAATACAAATTTGGTCTCTATTTTCAAAGAGATCATTTCAAGGCTCGTTCGAGATCAAGTCGTTTAAGCCCTCGATCAAGTCTTTTTTTCTCTAAGTTTTTCCATTCGAAGACTTGAAGAAATCCATCAACTTGTTTGATTCAACAACAAGCTTCTACAGTCGTTGGATTGCAACCCATTTCAGAGATCGAATCAAAGGATTTGTTCTTTTGTAATAGAGCAAACCATAGAGAATAGTACCCATTTATCATAATCAATAAAAATAATTATTTGTGCATTTATTTCACGTCTTAATTACAGGATACGAAATTTGCGTTTAGAGCTTGTTATGCCTATTTGCAGACACCAGCGTAGGGACTACCTAAGTAGTATTTACCACCCTGTGTTATTATTTGAATTTCATTGAGATAATGAATCTTTTGAAAAGATCATTGCATGCGTTTTCACAAGAATGGAAAACTTATGGCTTTGGAGCATGACATGGTATTGCATTCATATATGTAAGACTGCTTAAACATATATAGTTTGTTAAGATCTCTCTAATGAGTTTTGTGCTCATCACTAGTGGATTTGTGCAGGAAAGGATGTGGTGATCTTGCCTAGCTAAAGGCGTAAGAAGTATTTTGAGAGCATGAGGCTCTTCTTCTTTTGTTTATTATTTTTTTAACAAGTCAAAGGCTTTATTTGTATGGGTTTGATAACCATTTTTTGTGTAACCAGGCTTAAGCTTTGGAACTTTTAGCCCGTGGGGCATTCTTTTATTTATTTCCATGTACTTATTGTCTCACATGCTATAGATTCAAAACTTTAAGTAGAGTGAATATAGTAAATCTCTCACATGAATGGAATATCAATATAGAGATTTGACTGCTAGGGTTAAGATTATTATGTTTGAATAGAGTAATTGGACTTATCTTTATGTCAATTATTTGGGGACGTTACAATTAATGTGTGAATTGTCACGCCCCAAAATTTGAGACCATAAAAAAAATGTACAAAATACAACTCAAACAGGATAGGTAACCAAAATAGTTTAATATACACATACAAGCAGAGTTAATAGCATAGATAATTCATTTGTGTTTCGCTATAAGATTACAAAACACTGTCAAAAAAAAAAAAAAACTACTAGTCGAAGTCTTCAAGTGAACCACGACTCCAACACTTAATCTTGATTGCCTTCGGGATAACTACTTCCAGGTTATATTAGGGACTAAAATTGCACAGAGACAATAAACAACCTGTCTATTTTCAGTTCCAATTTTCAGAATTTGCATAGCACATCCAGAAATTCATCTACAAACTATGTTCGAAAACAAGTCCAGATTTGTCACTTTTGGGGAAAACTAGCTTTCCCTTCACTCTACCCGATAATTTTCTCCCAAATAAATTCCGTTGGAAAGAGGACTCCGAATTCTAAATGTTGACAAAAGAACCAACATGAGATGATTTTTCTGAAATTTTATAAAATTGCAAGAAGTGGATTGTTTTCAGAGACTCAGGACCAGATTTTTAAAACAAAATATCCAAGCCCTAAAAACACACAATGAAGGGATAATAAAATTATCATAAGCTCTAAACATACAAAATATCCTATATTAAATTCAGATTTGAGAAATAAATAAATTTGATATTTCTTTTAAATTAGAGAAGTTACAGTAGTGCATAGTTTGACAAATTGCTAGACAAAGTCACTAGATCATACCCACACTTTCATACACACCAAAAACCCTATTTACAATTAATATGAAACACAAGAGGGCATACTAGACAATAGGATGAGATGGGTGAAAGAATTAGAGAAGACAAGGGAGAGATGTGTTCTTACATTGACTCAAGAAAGCATATTTTCTATCAAAAAAATTAAAAAACACATTAAAAAAAAAAAAAAAAAAACTACTAGTCGAAGTCTTCAAGTGAACCACGGCTCCAACACATAATCTTGATTGCCTTCGGGATAACTACTTCTAGGTTATATTAGGGACTAAAATTGCACAGAGACAATAAACAACCTGTCTATTTTCAGTTCCAATTTTCAGAATTTGCATAGCACATCCAGAAATTCATCTACAAACTATGTTCGAAAACAAGTCCAGATTTGTCACTTTTGGGGAAAACTAGCTTTCCCTTCACTCTACCCGATAATTTTCTCCCAAATAAATTCCGTTGGAAAGAGGACTCCGAATTCTAAATGTTGACAAAAGAACCGACATGAGATGATTTTTCTAAAATTTTATAAAATTGCAAGAAGTGGATTGTTTTCAGAGACTCAGGACCAGATTTTTAAAACAAAATATCCAAGCCCTAAAAACACACAATGAGGGGCTAATAAAATTATCATGAGCTCTAAACATACAAAATATCCTATATTAAATTCAGATTTGAGAAATAAATAAATTTGATTTTTCTTTTAAATTAGAGAAGTTGCAGCAGTGCATAGTTTGACAAATTGCTAGACAAAGTCACTAGATCATGCTCACACTTTCATACACACCAAAAACCCTATTTACCATTAATATGAAGCACAAGAGGACATACTAGACAATAGGATGAGATAGGTGAAAGAATTAGAAAAGACAAGGGAGAGATGTGTTCTTACATTGACTCAAGAAAGCATATTTTCTTCATTTTCTTCTTCTTCTTCTTTTTTTTTTCCCCCATTTTCTTCTCTACTTCCCCCTAGTCACACTTTCCTTCTCTCACCCTCTCCTTGGCTGCTGAAACATGAGTCAAGAATTGAGGCAATGCTCTCAATTTATAGGCAATGAGTTTAGGTTGAAAATATCATTTTACCCTTAAGCTTAATGACTAAGGAAAGCAGTAAATATCTAGATATTTTTCTCAACCAATTTTTCCCAAAATAACATTTATAATACCTATGTAAATATTCATGTTCAAATAAATAAGAAATATTCAAATAAACAATAAATGAAAGAACGAAAAAAATAAATTGTATGAGTTAATTTAGAAACTAGGAGGTAAAATAAATAAAAACCAAGTTTTAGGGTATTTTCAATTATAAAGTGGTGTTCTAGGATTTAATTATGATAATATATGGGACAATTATTCTTTATTGGGCCATTTTGCAGATTTTTACGAAACTAGGGACTAAAATACTATTAACCTAAGGCTCAGGGTTTCACGTGTAATTACCAAAATTAGGGTCTCTACATAAATGATCAAGTTCATAAATAGCCAACCACAAAAATAAAAGCTAATGGGACATTTGAGTGATTTGAAGGGCTAAATTGGCCTCCCATATTTGTCTAGATTGTTTTTAAATAAATCAAATTTTAGATTGTGTTTGGATTTATAATTTTAATAAGAATTTGTGAGATAAAATGAAAATAAAAGGGAAATGAAAAACAATTCAATTATTTTATTTATATTTCTTTTACCTTTCATTTTTCTTCAACAATCTCTATTCAAATCTTAAATCCAAACATAACATTACTTAATCTCAACAATCTCATTTCGATTATGGATTTGTTGGACATATACTAATTGATCACACAAAACCAGTTAAACCCCAATTGGTTACATGTAACAATGTATACATACAACACAAGAGTAAATGGAGCACCCACAACAATGTATACGTGCAACAATTGGCACGCCAATATGCATTAACATATTTTATCGGTCTTAAGCATGGAAAGCCAATAATATCTCATTTTCATCACATTCCAAATATAAAGCTAAACTACACATGACTATCATATAAATTAACCTGGCCTCATCAAGCCATAACCACCACAACCCATTTTATTGAGCGCGAACCGGAGGGAAGAGGAATCCACGTCAAAGCGTCAAACTTTACCGGATCTCGAGCCGGTGGGAAGAGGAACCTGTTCCATGCACTCTTTCATTCATCTCAATAATTAATACACTATTCCAAATTTCACAATTTATTTAACAATGCACGAAATGCATTCTTTATTCAACAACATCCATACCATCCTCCACTGAAGGCCTAGGACAAAACCTCTAGAATAAGAAAGGCCTAACCTCAATATTTAACTTCGCAATTTCCGTTCATCAATAATTACAACATGAGTTAATTCCATAAATTCAATTCCATCCTTTCAATTTAAATTTGTATTTACATTCACAATAGGGATGTAAATCTAGCCCGACCCAGCCCATGTGGGCCTCGCGAGCTCCTGCCAAAATTCGGGTCGGGCCAACCCACAGGCCAAAAAAATAGGCCCAGGCCCAAGGGTATTCGGGCCGATGGGCCGACCCGCAGGCTTGTGCCTAGCCTCGGGCTTTGGCGGGCCTAACTATTTTTTTTTTGTTTCTTTAAAATTTTTCTACTAAAATTTTATTATTTTTCACAAAAAAAGACACTGAATCTCAAGCGGGCCAGGCATTGAGTGGGCCTCAAGCGGGTCGTGTCGAGCTTCAAAATGATGGCCTAGGTCTAGGGGCTCGGGCTGGGCCTTGAGTGGGCCTCAAGCGGGTCGTGCCGAGCTTCAAAATGATGGCCCAGGCCTAGGGGCTCGGGCTCGGGTCAGGGCCCAAATGTGCCTAAATGGGTTGGGCCCACCCTGGGCAGCGGGCAGGCTTCGGGTTGTGGGCCATTTTTACACTCCTAATTCACAAGTTACATAACTTTTATCATTTAGTTCCAATTAATTCGATTTTTCCACTTCATGCCTTTTTCAAATTTCATAAATAAATCACTTCCCTCTCATTCCCTTCTATTTTCATAATTTAATTCAAAGTATTAAATTGGCTCAACAAGTAGTAAGTTCATCACGAGTGCAATTATTCATCTCTAAATAAAATCATAAACTCTTCTTTCTTTCCATTCTAGTTTCTCATTTCACAAAAGTTTATAAACCTCTTCTTGGTTTCAATTTCAATTTCCCCTTATTTCAAATTCTCATTACCCACAAAACATCAATTCTACCTTTAGTTATTAAAACCCAATTAGTCAATTTATGATCGTAATCCAACACCCTCTTTTTTTCCCCGAAAGCCTAATCCCACGACAATTGTTACAACCCAACAATTATAAAACCATCAACAATGATTAACACGAATTAAATTCATGATCTCTTTCTTTATTTTTTGTCTCTCATACCCATTTTTCACACTTCTAATACGCAATACCACACATGGTTCAAATAATATCAAATCATCAGATTTTCCTTATTTCCCATAAACCATAACAAATAATTAGGACTTTTTACTCTAATCATTTTAAGCATGTTCCTCAAACATACAATCATATAGATTCATGACAAAACACAATATTTCATTCTAGATCATAAACCCTAACCCTCATCATATGCTTTTCAAAAATGCCCAACAAATCAAGTTTTTAATGCAATAAAATCTACCACATGTCTATCTATAACCAGGTATTGAACAGAAACAAAGAAATCCCTATCTCAAAGAGAAAAGCAAAGAAAAGCCTAAAAACCAATTTCGCCGAAATTCGATCTCCACCAGTCAAAACAAAGCCCTCGGCACGTTCGTCAAATTGATATAAGGAACTAGTATCAAACTCCCAATGGATTCATGGGATCAAAAGAAAACGTAAAATATTTACAGTTTGAGCAGAGAGAGATGAGAGAAAAAGAGAGAAAAGATAGTAGAAAGAGTGATATGTTGAAATGAGAGAAAAATAGAGAGAGGCAACAAATAAGCTGAAAAGCACAAAATTCGAGGTAGTTCACACGCTTGGCCGCACGTGCGGCACCTTTCTGGCACGTATAGAAATCTTCTACCGCACGTGCCTTTAAAGTAGAACTCCAACTCCTGATCGAACCCTTTCTCGTAAGTGTGGCCTAAGCCCCCACACATGCGATTCTACTCAGTTCAGCCCACATTTCTCGAGGTGATGCCACTCTCTTCAGTTTCGTCTTTACGCCCAAAACTCGAAAAATTCTAACTTGGTCTAACATTAAGAGGATTAAACAAGTTTGAATTCTCAAACATCGATGCAACACAACTCCTCAAAGCATCAAAAGAAAGCTGTAAGTTCAAAAGGCACATTCAAGTCGGGTCCGAAACCAAGGACATCACATATATATAGATAATTAAATAGTTGGTGAAATTTTTCACAAATATAACGCATCCTACAGTGCTATGTGAATCTAGATTATGAAAAAAAAAAAAAATTAACTTTTGTTATTTTTACTAATTTGCCCTTTTCTAAACTCTTAATAATGAAAATGCCACTAGCCTTGTAGAATTCTATGGCTTAGTTTATTTAAGATGAAATAGATAGAAAGTGAGAGAAAGGGAAAAAAAATTAATTTTTATTGTTTAGCTTGAAAGTGCTGAAAAGTGGTAGAAAATTAATTTTCTTGTACAATTCATGTTAGCATTATAACTAATTTTTAATTTCTCGCAAAAAATACAAAAAATAAATAAAAATAAAAAAATAAATGTGTGAGATATCTATAATTAAAATTTTAAAAGTTTCTATTTTTTTCTTATAAAATTTTCAAATTAATCAAATACTTGTAATAAAATGTATTTTCTTTCACTTTCTAACAGTTTTTCTTTTTAATCAAACAAAACCTTAGGTTAATGACAAAATTTATTGAAAGAATCTAACAATTTGTCAAACATTCATTGTCAAAGGCTATAACTTGCTACTCGGAAGCTTGGCCTAAAATACACCATGATTTCTACATAAGAGAACCGAGATAAGGATGGGGTGAATATGGAACCGAACTAAGGATAGTTCGGCCTACCCTGTGGCTCAGCATAGCCAGTTTTATTTCGGTCATGTCGTAGTTCGGCCATAGTGAAAACCATCCCACTTGGTTTAAGCAGGGGGGGTGTTGAAGGATAGGCATTGTCTTTCAGGAGTATGAATCCTAGGAGGACTCTGCATGGAGGAATATGAGTCCTACTAGGATTGTGCCACTCGAAACCTATAAAAGCTCACAAACATCACCTTAGAGGAGGTAACACAACACACAACTTTGCTTTCTAAGTACATAGAGCTTTGTCTATTTGTCAAGCTTACTGACTTAGGCATCGGATAGGTTTCCGGCACACACCCGCCGGCTAGCTCACGTTTGTGTTTTCAGGTGATAAAGCGACGTCGTACGGAGGAGCACAAACTTAGTTAACAGGATTATACGAGAAGGTGTATTTCTTTCCCGTACAATAACATTATTTACACCGTGCTTTCAAGCACGGACATACGCTAGTAATTATAATTTGATGTAAATTTTGACACAAAATATGTTTACGCGAGAAAAGAGGGTGATTTTTCTTTTTTATTCTCATCATATATATATATATGTTGTGTTTTTTCCTTTATTTAAGTGACACATAAATGCTTACTTTTTTCTAAAAATGTCACATCAACATATTTTTTCCATTTACATATAAAGTTCTACACAAACTCAATTTCAATTGTAATAATCAATTTTATATGGATTCTATTTGAAAATATTTATTTTTCATACATATAATTATAATTATAATTTAATTATTATGATATTCGAAAAAAAATTATCTTGATATAGAAATAAATAAATAAATAAATAAGACATAATATGTTTAATTATGTTTATCTCAAGGATTAACTTAATTTTTTAAAAGTGCCACGTAACATATCATTATACATAATTATTTATAAAATCTAATATTTAAAAGACTTCTACTTAATCTAAACTACTCATAAATAAAATTTAAAATAATTATATGTACTAAAAACTACTTTAGGAATTAATTTTCTTCTACTTTTTTCACTTTTATTCAAGTATTCAATTTTTATATTAAAATTAAATATATTTCTTCTTTTTTGCCTATCTTATTTATATTTTATTATTAATTTATATTGAGTTTTTTAATATTAAATTATTTATTAGGAAAATTTTATATTTAATTTAAACTTTATATAATATTTATAAATAGTATTAAAATAGATATTGAAGAAAAATCAATACTCAACATAATTAATTAATTTATCTATTTTTTTCTTAGTCTATCCGCAACATACTTATATTTAATTTTTTAAAATAAATTATTTTATAACTTCCATTCCTACTTTTTATTTATTTATTTCTAATTGAATAAAAAAAATAGTTAGAATAACTTTTAATTCTATGTTACTATTTTTCTTTCCAATTTAACTATTATTATTAATGTCAAATTAAGTGTTTATTTTACTACGTTATAATTTAATATCATATAAAATCTTTATATATTTATTTCAGTTACACTTTTATAGCACGATAGGGTTAAGATTATTAAAATACACATAAATAATTAAAATAAAATTATTATATATATTTGTTTAAATAACACTTTTATAAAACGGTAAGGTTAAGATTATCAAAATAAATAATTAGAATCATTATTTAATTTTAAATGAATTTTTTTTCTCCAATATAATCGTTATTTTTAATATTAAAATGAATATTTTTTTTATTATATTGAAATTAAGTACAAAAGTATCATACATATATTTAAATTACACTTTTATAGTTTAACAGAGTGAAAATTGCACTACATATTTCGTAATATATTTTTTAAATAGTTCTATATATTTTTATACATAGATCTATACATAAATAATTCAATTAAAATTATTATATATTTATTTATGCTATATTTTATATCATGATAAAATTAATATTATTCTTTTATAATGCATACGTTGCAACATATTTCTAAAATAATTTATATATAGACATATATATAAATAATTTAATTTAATTTTATAAAATATTATTTAAAAACGAAAAAAATGGGTCAACTGCTAGTATATTTCTCTTAAGAGCCTTTAAAAATGTACCATGTATCATTGACAGGTTCTACAATTTTGCCATGTGACATACTCAAAGTTTGCCATGTGTCTTTTTGTTTATTTTGTTTTACTTTTATTGTCTTTTAGTTTTCTTTTAACTTTGTTTAATTATGTTCATTTATGATCTTTCTCTTTTATTTATATATATTTATTCATTTGGTGGAATATAAATATATGAGAATGTATGTAGTAGATAAAAGAGTTTCATTATTAATCTTTATAAGTAAAATACAATATTCATTTGGTCTTCTCTCTCTTTTTTTCTATGCGCATATATTATAGGTTCTTGATTATTATTCAAGTCAATAAAGCTAAGGTCACTTCCATATTTATTTTGTAAGTTGTTAATGGTATTTTTCTTATATTTTATAGAGTACTCATTATATATACACAAAATCAAAATTTTATATTTTATAAAAATTTAGTGTGTTTTTTTACGTTCATTTTATAAGGCAATTGTAACTTAAATTTTTTAAATAGGAGTTAAAAAAAGGGGTATTAAAAAAAAGGAAAAATTAGTCTAAAGTCCCTTTTCCATTTTTAGTAATAGAAGAGATCCACAATATTATTTTATAATGTCTAAAGTCTCTCAACCACACACTCATATATCATAGAGAAATTTGACTCTCTCAAATCATCATTTCTCTCTCTCTCTCTCTCTCTCTCTCTCGCTCGCTCTGTGTGTATATGTATGTATATATATATATATGTATGTATATGCTTTCTCTCTCTAGTATTCTTCGAATTCTAGGGCTGTTGTTTTTCTTTCTTTGCGATGACTCAAGAGGAATTGCAGAGAAGTTGGGCTGAAATATGTTGTTTCAATTGCACTTGCCTACAGCTCTTCTGGCCCAAGATTGTAATGTGCAAATGGCTCAACATTAGTGCCAAGGAGTTCGATTACAGTGCCAATGACATCGACGATGGCGACTCCAATTCCGATCCCGAAGGTCTGAGACAAACAACTTGCAATTTTGTATATATCTGTATATATGTATAGTTGATTGAATTTTGAATTTTGAAGTATTTACTTTTTTTATGTTTGAAGAATTTGATTTAGGGATTAAGTTTGACGCCGCCAAGTGTTTTTCTGTAGAAATTGGTGAAAGACAATTGAGATTTCGGGATGGTGACAAATGAAATGAAGTTGAGACTGATCTTCTTGGTAATGTGTTCTATTTAAAGTTCAATTTTTGAATTTTTTTAGCATGGTTAAATACCTATTTGCTTTTCATCAACTTTGGGTATATCAAATATTTTGTGACAGTGGTGATTTGATTTTTTAACATGATTAAATACCTATTTACTTTTTTTTGTTCTCCTAATATCTTATATTTCGCAATTCAGAAATTTAGAGAAAATCCAGAGAAATTCTATAGAAATCTAGAGAAAATCTCTAGACTGGAATCCAGAGAAATTCTCTAGGAAGTCCAGAGAAATTCTCTAACCTTCTCAGAATTTCTCTGTTCGTTTCAAGGTTTAAAAGTTGAATGAAGAAGAGCACAAATGGGCTGAAGTAACAAATTTGGGTGAAAGAGTATTGTTAGTGGGTACAAATTGGTCTTACTCTTTTTCTGTTGCAGATTTCGATGGATGCAAAAGGAAGGATTGTGTTTTCTTCTTGGATGAATGTTGTAGTCTATATGATGAAAACTTTCATTATCAATATGATGAACTTAAGGCATATGGTCAATGTTTGCTGAAACTGACTCTCTAGTTGAGTTTGATTTTAGTCCTACAAACATTACAGAAGATGAAGAAGAAGATGATGATGATGATGGAATCATAGAATTCCATGCCCATGGATTTTCTTTTACTTCTCTCTATTTTTCTTGATAAAGTGAAAAGAAAGAGCATTTTTGTCTTTTGATGTTAATATGTTTTTGATCTTGAAAGTGAATTTCTCTAGACTTTTATTTGAGTCCAAAGAAAATTAAAAGCTTATTATTACAATCCAAAGAAAATTATAACTATTACAAATTTCTCTGGACTTTATGTTGTGTTTTTTATGTGTTTTTATATTGAACATGTTATTTTTCGCCTATTTTTCTTGTGAGTTTCTTAGAACTCTTTGTTCATTTATGGTTTATATAGCTTAATGCATGTTGTGTTGAAGAGCTTGGAAGAGAAGTGCTCGTGGAGAGATTGTTTGAAGATGATCAAGTCTGCTGAATTTCTCTGAGAAGTCCAGTCCAGAGAAATTTGGATTTCCAGAATTCTCCAGAATTGTGGTTGTGTTTTTTCTCTTTTCTTTAAGTTGTTGTTGACTCAAGTGAGATCATACGTGGCTAGTTTGTAGTTGTTGTATCCACTTCTTGTCCAACTTATTTTAGAAGGATCAAATTGAGCCATTGATGGGTGGAGTTGATATTGTTATTGCTTCATGCTACCTCCAGTTAATCATTTGTTTTGTTGTGCATTTGTATTGACGCTATCAAAGTGCTGTTGCTTCTATGGCTTTCATGGTGCTGCTACAGCTGCTTATTTGATGTAGAAAGAATATGATGATGATGATGAAGGCTATCAAAGAATTTCTCTGGAGCAAGAATTTATCTACAGTGGTTTAAATTTTCTCTAAATCATGTAACGCCCTCAAAATAATACATGTAAACCAATCATTCATGACATCCATAGACATAAGAGAATAAAACATCTTTTCATTTATCAGAGTATTCAGTACAAAATATTACATGTTGACAACAAAAGTCACGAGCTTACAACTTTCCAAGTCAACACTTGGTTACAACAAAAGGGAGTTCTAACTCTTAACATATTAAGCCCTTGGCTTGAAGTACATGTAATACAAAAAGGTAACTACAAAAATAAGTCTTCAGCTTCTAAACCTCCCAAGCTACATCTTGGAGGCGGCATATCACCTGTACCTGAAAATGATGCCCCATATAGGGTGAACCAAAGCCCAGTAGAGATACGCTAAACAAAATATGAGAATTAACTAAAACATTAGCATTTGATAAATGTTTAACTCATATAAACCAACGTACATCTCTTCCATAACCAACTCATATTCACAATCACATTTTAATCCATTTTCGTTTCATTATCCAAACCAATTCATAGATATGGTTCATTGTTTATCCGAACAGTTCAAAGTGAGACTACAACTCATACTATCAATACTTCGATAATAATCAATTCAAATGAGACTACAACTCATATTATCAATACTTCAATACTTCAATCATCTACGCTATGCAAACGTAATTAAGATTTCGGGACTTTCACTCTGGACACTCCAGCCAACTTAGTTATCAACGGAGTCCATCCCCTATCTCCTCCCGAACAGGTTTGAGAGTACATCTCATAT
The DNA here is from genome assembly GCF_004153795.1 of Camellia sinensis. Lineage (NCBI taxonomy): Eukaryota > Viridiplantae > Streptophyta > Magnoliopsida > Ericales > Theaceae > Camellia > Camellia sinensis. Next base: position 858,983 of record NW_021024695.1, read on the forward strand.
CTTTTCCCAAACCATGGAGTACATCCCCTATCTCCTCCCAAATAAGATACATATGCAATGTATTTAAACACTTTATCATATACAATGATTAATCCAGGCACATATTCAATGTGTTAATTCAACAGTCATATTCAATGACATAACTCAATTGATTTGTTTTAATTCACCTAATCATCATGCAGTGTCTACAACAATCAAGATTATCCTCCACCGATAGCCCAAAGCAGTTATTTCTAAACAGATAAATAAATATATCAAACAGATAAATTATCAACATTTTCATAAGTAAGTGATTAATCAATCCAACTACACCATTCATTCTCATAACTTCCCAATTGCATAACTTTCAACTCAATTTCATATTTCCATAACTTTCTCAAATTACTTATACAAATTAATTATTCAATTTCAATTAGGGCTTTAATCCCCCTATTCTCAAACATTGCCCCCAAGGCCAATTTCACTTGTATTACATAAACAATCCCAATTTCAAGTCTTACATATATATAAGTCCAAACATGGAAAACCTCTCATTTCAATATTTCAAGTCTCAACCCTAACTTCCCAAAACTCTCATATTCTACCATTTATACAAAATAACCAATGTTTATGCCAAAACTCATAAGAATGAGTAGATCATCCCTACCTCAAATTTAGGAGCTCAAAGGAGAAGGAGGAAGAAACTCAAAGTGCTCCAAAGCTCAACTTTTTCGGATCAAAACGAAGTCCACACCAAGCTCTACCCTTTCTTCAAAGAGACTAGGGTAGAGACACCCAAGAACCAAGTGTATTTGTAAAAAGAAGGTGTATGTAGAGAGAGAGTGTGCCGGATCTAGGGTTTGAAAGAAGAAGAGGGTGAAAAAGTGTATAAAAACACGCTGCTGCGAATTGATATACTCGAGGCTCGCTCGAACGAAGGAGTGGTCGCTCGAGCGACTAGACACAAAAGAATCTCGCTCGAACGCAAGAAGCGTCACTCGAGCGAACAATGCGAAGCTTCAGGTCCGCAACCCAGAAGCACGCTCGAGCACAAGAGTGCTCACTCGGGCGAAGAAACTCAAAACATAGTCCTCGCTCGCTCGAGCGAAGGAAAGCTCGCTCAAGCAAAGAAACACAACCTTCAGGTCAAAAAGAGACGCAGACGCACGCTCGAGCACAAGAGTACTCGCTCGAGCCAAGAGACACACCACTCAAAGCTTGCTCGAGCGAAAGAACCCTGACTTGAGCGAAGGAACTAAAACACAAAGCTCGTTTGAGCAACAAAAGCTTCGCTCAAGTGAAGAAACCAAAATCTAGGTAGCAACTATTTATTTCAAATCACATCCAACCTGTTTCAAACCTGCCCAACACATCTCAAAACTCAAATACAAAGAATTTAAAGGACGAAAACAGATAAAGACAACAACAACCATGACGGAACCCAAGTCCGGAATACAATAAAGAATTGAGGGAAAACTGGGATCGCTATAGATCAGGTAAAAACAAAATAGAGAAATTTTGAATTTTTGTGGAGTGGTTTGAATTTTCTCTGGATCAGATAAGAACAAAGTAAAGAAATTTTGAATTTCTATGGAGTGTTTTGAATTTTCTCTGGATCAGGTAAGAACAAAGTAAAGAAATTTTGAAGCCTTGTGAATGCACCCACAATAAATTATAGATTTATAGTCCAGAGAAATTCTCAACAATTCAAATTTGTAGTCCAGAGAAATTCTCAATAATAATGAAGCCTTGTGAACCATAATTTCTCTGTGAAGTCCAGAGAAAATTCGACCAGAGAAAATCTCTGTGAACTAGAATTTCTCTGTGAAGTCCTGAGAAAATTCGTCCAAAGAAATTCTCTGTGAACTAGAATTTCTCTATGAAGTCCAGAGAAATTCTCTAGATCGAATTTTCTCTAGATCGATATTAAGGGACCTTAGACATTATGAAAATATTGAGTGTCATTTATGCTATAAAATTTTAATACCAGGGACCTTAAAAAAAATCCCCTTAAAAAAATGGATCCATTTAGTATCATTTCAAAAATTATTTTTTTATTATTGAACACACAAAAAATATCAAAATAATGCCTAAAATGCATCGAATTACTTTAGCAAAATATATATTTTTGAATAATTTTAAACTAAGTTTAAAGTTCTAAAAAAAGGATTGAATTAAAAAATAAAATTGGTACAAAACATTAGTGTTTTTAAGCTTTCATTCATATTTTATATGAAGAATGAAAAAAATCAAATATTGAAAATAAAAACAAAAAGAAATTTGAAAATACACAAAAATGGTGTAATAAGTTGTGTTTTTGTCATTGTAATTTTGTATCAATATTAAATTAAGTTGCTATTTTGATTTCTTACTTGCATGTAATCCTATGATCTATAATAACAATTAATTTACATTTTCTATTTGCATGCAGCATGAAACTTAATTCCTTTATAAATTTGATGAACAGATTCTTTAAATTTATGTTGGTATGAGTTTTTGCATATATGATATCGAGAAAGAGAGATTCTTTGAAACCTATTCATACAATACTTTGCAAACTCAATTTAATTATGGTTGATGTTTATTTAAAATGATTTGCAATTTTTTTATATATGTTAATAGGTACTGAATATTTTAAATTACTTGTCTAGGTTTTATACAATTCTTCATCAATTTTTGTTTTGTTTGGCATAATCTATGATAGTACAAAAAGTCAAAAATTTACTAAAAAAATAAAAAAGTCCCTACTATTTAAGGGAAGCGTGTGGGGAAAGCCGAGAGGGAAAAATTATAATTTTGACCTTTGAATTCAACAGCTCAACAGTGCAGCTCAGTGCTGACAAAATGTAAGCCACGAATTCCCATTAAAAAAAAATTGAAATGCATTTATATATGTTAATAGGTACTGAATATTTTAAATTACTTGTCTAGGTTTTATACAATTCTTCATCAATTTTTGTTTTGTTTGGCATAATCTATGATAGTACAAAAAGTCAAAAATTTACTAAAAAAATAAAAAAGTCCCTACTATTTAAGGGAAGCGTGTGGGGAAAGCCGAGAGGGAAAAATTATAATTTCGCCCTTTGAATTCAACAGCTCAACAGTGCAGCTCAGTGCTGACAAAATGTAAGCCACGAATTCCCATTAAAAAAAATTGAAATGCACGAAATGAAAACTGTTAGACTTATTTATTTTGATGATTTATTTAATTATGTTTTTAATTTATTTGGAAGAGAAAAATATAATCAAAATTTATTTTGATGATTTATTTGAAAGAAAAAAATAGAATCAAAATTTATTTTGTCCCATTATTTTTCACCTAAACCTTTATCCTAAATGTTGTTAGAATGTATTTAATATTTGATTAAATTAGGAGTTCAAACAATCCAAAACAGAGGTTTAAACAGCCCAGTACAGTAGCAGTTCAAAAGGTTCAAGTGAAAGATATTCAAATTTGTAATGATGGAGTGGAAGATATTCAAATTAGTAATGATGGAGTACAACGGCTATAAACGGCTACAAATTCAAATGAATACAATAGCTATAAACGGCTATAAGTTTCATTAGATATACTAAAGTCTCTAAAGTAAACAAGTTACAAAAACCAGAAAATATTCTTTGATCTATAATCACTCATATCTATTCTTTGAAAAATTCTCTGAGGAGTGTTCTTTAATTTTTATTTACATCCTCTTTCAGAAATTATACACTGAGACGTATAGCTTTAAGCTCATCTTTCCTGTGTGAGGTTTACAAAAAAACCAGAGCTTCATTTTTGTATCTATCCTTGAGAGATAATTCTTGTAGCTTTCTGTGAAAGCAAAAATACTTTCTTTTCAACATTGTAAGAGTGTAGTACATTCAGTATTCTTGACTTAGAAAGTCTGTGTAAAATCCGTGGAGAATTGCTCTATTTGTAAAGAGGTTGCTAGCACCCCTATCAAGTTAGAGCATAGTAAAAAATCTCAAATGAAGCTTGAGGAGTGGACGTAGGCCGAGTTGAAACCGAATCAGGATAAATTTGTTTGTCTCTCTCTCCCTTATCTCTTTATTTTATTGCTGTAGCTATATTTCACATTTTCATTGTGCTAAAATCATTAACTGACATAGTTGTTAGAACACTTGTTTTAATTGTTTTTATTTCATTAACTATATTTATCTATTGTACTAGTCACAATTTTTATTAGGGTATTATTAATTTTTAATTGTAAAAACTTAATTCACCCCCCTCTCTTAGGTTGTCTTTTGGGTAACAATTGGTATCAGAGCCTAGATTCTTATTTTAGATTTAACCATCTAGGAGTATCGATCCATGGCAATCTTAGCTGAAGGACAAGCCACAAATAAGCCGTCATTGTTTGACGGAAACAATTATAGTCATTGGAAGGATAAGATGACCCTATACCTACAAGTCACTGATTATGCCATGTGGGTTATTGTTACCAAAGATCCAAAAATTCCTACCAAATTAGTAGACAATATTAGTGTACCTAAAACTGAAGATGAATGTGATGAGAGATATCATAAATTATTGCAAGCCAATGCTAAAGCCAAACTCACCCTTGTTTGTGGATTAGACTCTAAGGAGTATAATAGAATTTCAAGTTGTGATTCGGCAAAAGAAATTTGGGACAAACTTGAGGTAACGTATGAATGAAGGTACAAACCAAGTGAAGGAATCTCGTATTGATGCTTGTTCATAATTATGAATTGTTTAAAATGAACTCTGATGAATCTATTTCAAGTATGTTTACTAGATTTACTGAAATTGTAAACTCTTTGAAATCTCTTGGCAAAACTGATACTAATAGTGAGTTGGTAAGAAAAATTATTAGGTGTTTACCAAAGAATTGAGAAGCAAAGGTCACGGCCATTATAGAAGCCAAAAATCTTACCACACTTGGATTGGATGAGCTTATGGGTTCCCTTATGACTCATGAAATCACCAAGAAAGGATATGATGATATTGAAAACAAAAAGAAAAGTGGAATTGCATTCAAAGTCTCATCAAATGAAGAAGAACATGAAAACTCCAGTGAGGATGAAAGATATGCCATGTTTAGTAGAAATCTCAAAAAGCACTTCAAGAAAAACAATTATGGAGGAAGAAGACCTTTCAAGAAAGAGTACAACAAAGATAACAAGAAAGAGGTAATAGCTTGGAGAGAAAGTGAAGATGAAAGCTCAAGTGATGAAATTGAAAATGAAGTAGCCACCTTATGTCTCATGACCCACACTTGGATTGGATGAGCTTATGGGTTCCCTTATGACTCATGAAATCACCATGAAAGGATATGATGATATTGAAAACAAAAAGAAAAGTGGAATTGCATTCAAAGTCTCATCCAATGAAGAAGAACATGAAAACTCCAGTGAGGATGAAAGATATGTCATGTTTAGTAGAAATCTCAAAAAGCACTTCAAGAAAAACAATTATAGAAGAAGAAAAACTTTCAAGAAAGAGTATAACAAAAATAACAAGAAAGAGCCTATAATTTGCTATGAGTGTAAAAATCCTAGACATATGAAGATGGATTGTCCAAAATCGAAGAATCATGGAAAATACTACAAAAGAAACAAAAAGGTCATGGTAGCAGCTTGGGGAGAAAGTGAAGATGAAAACTCAAGTGATGAAATTGAAAATGAAGTAGCCAACTTATGTCTCATGGCTCTTGAAGATGAAGACTCTACTCAAAATGAGGGAACTACTCTTTATGAAGAACTTGAAAGTGCATTCCATGAACTACGAGATAAATTTAGAAAAGTTTGTGCCAAAAATAATGTGTTGAAGAAATCTGTTGCATCTTTATTATTAATGTAGAAGAATTAAAGAAAAAAAAATTGTTTTGAAAAATGATTTTGACACCATCTCTAATGAGAAAACTGCTTTACAAAACAATGTTGATGATTTAACAAAAACACTTGAAAATTTTGTAAAAGGTAGAGACAATCTTAACATGCTTCTTAAAAATCAAATATGTGTTTTCGATAAGGCGGGCATTGGATATGACCCTATTAAAAAATAAAAGAATCTCAATACAATTTTTTAAAAGGCACCTCTCACGACTCACCCTCATATTACTTGTCATTATTGTAGAAAGAAAGGCCATTATATATCTTCTTGTCCATTCAAAAATAATAGAAACATGGAAATTAAAAAGATTTGGATTGTTAAGGGATCTAACAAAACTAACAAAAAATGACCCAATAAATTATGGGTACCAAAAACCAACACTTGATTGTCATCTTGTAGGTTTGTTTTAAGTCCAAAGCTAAAGAAGGGAAGTGGTACCTTAATAGTGGATGTTCCAAACACATGACCAAAGATAAATCATTCTTTACTAAACTATCATCGAAAGATGGAGGATTTGTTACTTTTGGAGACAACAAGAAAGGAAAAATCATCGGTATTGGTAGCATCGGTATTTCTTCTAACCCTTCTATTGAAAATGTTTTACTTGTTGATGGACTTAAACATAATCTACTTAGTATTAGTTAATTATGTGATAAAGGTAATCGAGTTATTTTTGATAAATCACATTGCACAATTGAAAGCACAAATGATCATAAAGCTTTATTCGTTGGTAATCGCCATGATAATGTTTATGTTTTTCATGTTAATGATCTCTATGCTAGTGATGTTAAATGTTTATATGTTAATAATGAAAATAGTTGGTTATGGCATACAAGACTTGGTCATGCTCATATGGATTTAACTGCTAAACTTTTAAGAAAGGATTTGGTTATTGGACTTCCAATAATTAAATTTGAAAAAGATCATCTTTGTAGTGCTTGTCAACAAGGGAAACCAACTAAAACATCATGTAAATCAAAATCTCATATTTCTACAACTAGACCTTTTACAACTATATTTCTACAACTAGACCTTTTACAACTATTGCATATGGATTTATTTGGTCCCTCAAGGACATTTAGTCTAGGTGGTAAACGTTATTGCCTTGTTATTGTTGATGATTATTCAAGATTTGCATGGGTTATGTTTTTAGCACACAAAGATGAAGCATTTTCTTCTTTCACAAAACTCTATCGTAGAATTCAAATTGAAAAAGGCTTTCTTATTACTAATATTCAAACCGACCATGGTAGAGAACTTGAAAATGAGAAATTTGAATTGTTTTGTGATGAGCATGGTATTGGACATAATTTTTTAGCACCTAGAACCCCTCAACAAAATGGTATAGTAGAAAGGAAGAATAGAACTTTAGAAGAGATAAATAGAACAATGCTTTGCGAAAATAATCTTCCTAAATATTTTTGGGCCGAAGCCGTTCACACCGCATGCTATATTTTAAATCGTGCATTAATTAGACCTATTCTCAAAAAGACTCCTTATGAACTTTGGCATAATAGAAAGCCCAACATTAGTCACTTGCATGTTTTTTGTTGTAAATGTTTTGTGCATAATAATGGTAAGGATAACTTAGGTAAATTTGATTCAAAATCTGATGAAGTAATTTTTCTTGGCTATTTCTTAACTAGCAAAGCTTATCGTGTTTTTAATAAAAGAACTCTTGTTATGGAAGAATCTATACATGTGGCATTTGATGAAACTAACATCTCTGCTCAAAAACAAATTGTTAGTGATAATATAGATTTTGAACCAAATGTAGAAGATTCAAGTATCTACAAAGAAGAGAACCAACCATGTAAGTTGAACAAAGAGATTAAACAACCTATTCTCCCACCTCAAGAAGGAGGAGGAAACAATGATGATTTGCTAAGAGAATGAAAGTTTGTTCATAATCACCGTAAGGATTTAATCCTAGGTGACCCTACAAAAGGTATTGAAACTCGTTCTTCACTTAGAAATATTTGTAGTAATTTGGCTTTTCTCTTATAGATTGAGCCTAAAAACTTTCAAGAAGCCAAATTCGATGAACATTGGATGATAGCAATGCATGAAAAGCTTAACCAATTTGAGAGACACAAAGTGTGGGAACTTGTGCCAAAACCTCAGGATCATACCATTATCAGTACCAAATGGATTTTTCGAAACAAGCTTGATGAATCTAGCACAATTATAAGAAACAAGGCTAGACTTGTTGCACAAGGATACAATCAAGAAGAAGGTATTGATTTCGATGAAACCTTTGCTCTGGTTGCTAGATTAGAAACCATTCGCATGTTACTTGCATTTGCATGTTTTAGAGATTTCAAACTTTATCAAATGGATGTAAAAAGGGCATTTCTTAATGGTTTTATAAATGAAGAAGTTTATGTTAAACAACCCCCAGGTTTTGAAGATCATGTGTTTTCCAAATCATGTTTTTAAACTATTAAAAGCTTTATATGGTTTGAAACCAGCACCTCATGCATGGTATGAACGATTAAGTAAATTTTTGATTGAAAATAATTTTTCTAGAGGAACGATTGACACAACACTTTTTGTTAAAACTAAAAATGATGATTTACTTATTGTGCAAATATATGTGGATGACATTATATTTGGTGCTACTAATGAAACCTTGTGTAAGGAATTTGCTAAGTGTATGTAAAGTGAGATTGAGATGAGCATGACAAGCACCTCGTGCATGGTATGAACGATTAAGTAAATTTTTGATTGAAAATAATTTTTCTAGAGGAACGATTGACACAACACTTTTTGTTAAAACTAAAAATGTTGATTTACTTATTGTGCAAATATATGTGGATGACATTATATTTGGTGCTACTAATAAAATCTTGTGTAAGGAATTTGCTAAGTGTATGTAAGGTGAGATTGAGATGAGCATGATAGGAGAGCTAAATTATTCCCTTGGGCTTCAAATTAAACAATGTAAGGAAGGAATTTTTATCAACCAAGCTAAGTACACAAAAGAACTACTCAAAAAGTTTGGTATGTATGACTCAAAAATAGCTGGAACACCTATGAGCACATCCATTAAACTAGACAATGATGAAAAAGGTAAGTCCATTAATCAAACAAAATATCGAGGTATGATCGGCTCACTTCTTTATTTAACTGCAAGTAGACCTGATATTATGTTTAGTATTTGTATGTGTGATAGATATCAATCAAATCCTAAGGAATCACATCTTAGTGCTGTTAAAAGAATTTTTAGATATCTTGTTGGCACTCAAAATTTGGGACTGTTTTATCCTAAAGGTGTTGCATTTGATTTAATTAGTTACTCGGATGCCGACTTTGCCGGATGCAAATAGCATCAGTGGCACTTGTTACTTTCTTGGTAACTCATTAGTATCTTAGTTTAGCAAAAAGTAAAATCATGTTGCTTTATCAACGGCCGAAACTGAATATATAGCTTCCGAAAGTTGTTGTGTCCAAATACTTTGGATGAAACAACAATTGGAGGATTTTGATTTGCATTATGATCATATCTCTATTAAATGTGGTAATACTAGTGCCATCAATGTAAGAAAAAATCCGGTTCAACACTGACGGACAAAACATATTGAAATTCGACATCATTTTTTAAGAGATCGTGTTCAAAAATGGGATATTGTACTTGAATTTGTAAACACCGACAAGCAATTGACGGATATTTTCACAAAACCCCTAAACGAGGATTGCTTCAATTTTATTCGTGGCGAGCTTGGAATATCGATTTCTGATTAAAAATTTTTGTTATAACTGTGAACCTTGAATTTTTGTTAAAATGATATGTCTATTGCTACATTAATATGAAAACATTTATATCAGTTGAATGCTCTCAAGTCCTTCATACATTTATTTTCCTTAACAGTTTGCTATTTTCAACTGTGTAATTTTTTTTAGGTTCTGCATCTTGAGGTAAAATTAACTTTGCATACATTGATTTTTTTTAAACCCTCATAGTATTTTTTTTTACATTATCATTCCAGCAACACCAACGTCCCATTAAGTTTAATTTCTACTGGTATTATTTTATTTTCTTTTTTTTTATTTTGCTGTTTGATTATCTATTTTTTTGATGTCATTTATCCCTATCATTTTCCTCCTCCTCTTCCTCCTCCTCCTCCAGATTTTGACCAATGATTTCCTTTTGATAATGTCATGGTGGGAGAAATTATATGATGTTATGTATTATGGTATTATTTTCAAATTATGGTATTATTTGAGAACTAATCTGATGATTATGTATTTATAGTTTGATATCTTAGTCTCATATCATGTCTCTAATTAAAGCTTATTTATGACACATGTGTTAACCTATGTATTTAGAAATGAATTCAGGGAGCATGACTTGAAGGGGAGCTTTTCTTACTCCCAAATCAAATCAAAATATCATTGTGTGCCATCATAAAAAAGAGGGACATTGTTAGACTTATTTATTTTGATGATTTATTTAATTATATTTTTAATTTATTTGGAAGAGAAAATATTATCAAAATTTATTTTGATGATTTATTTGAAAGAAAAAAATAGAATCAAAATTTATTTTGTCCCATTATTTTTCACCTAAACCTTTATCCTAAATGTTGTTAGAATGTATTTAATATTTGATTAAATCAGGAGTTCAAATAGCCCAAAACAGAGGTTCAAACAGCCCAGTCCAGCAGCAGTTCAAAATGTTCAAAAGGTTCAAGTGGAATATATTCAAATTTGTAATGATGGAGCGGAAGATATTCAAATTAGTAATAATGGAGTACAACGGTTATAAACGGCTATAGATTCAAATGAATACAACGGCTATAAACGGCTATAAGTTTCATTATATATACCAAAGCCTCTAATGTAAACAAGTTACAAAAACCAGAAAATATTTTTTGATCTATAATCACTCACATCTATTCTCTGAAAAATTCTCTAAGGAGTGTTCTTCAATTTTTGTTTACACCCTCTTTCAGAAATTATACACTGAGACATATAGCTTTAAGCTCATCTTTCCTATGTGAGGTTTACAGAAAAACCAGAGCTTCATTTTTATATCTATCTTTGAGAGATAATTATTGTAACTTTCTGTGAAAGCAAAAACACTTTCTTTTCAACCTTGTAAGAGTGTAGTACATTCAGTATTCTTGACTTAGAAAGTCTATGTAAATCTGTGGAGGATTGCTCTATTTATAAATAGGTTGCTAGTACTCCCGTCAAGCTAGAGTATAGTGGAAAACCTCAAGTGAAGCTTGAGGAGTGGACGTAGGCCGAGTTGAAACCAAACCACTATAAATTTGTTTGTCTCTCTCTCTCTTATCTCTTTATTTTATTGCTATAGTTATATTTTACATTTTCACTGTGTTAAAATCATTAATTGACATAGTTGTTAGAACACTTGTTTTAATTATTTTTATTTTATTAACTATATTTATCTATTGTACTAGTCACAATTTTTATTAGAGTATTATTAATTTTTAATTATAAAAACCTAATTCACCCCCTCCCTTAAGTTGTCTTTTGGGTAACAAAAACAATGCTGCTGCATGTGTCAAGAAGGATAGAACGGTAATTTTGATATTTGCTACAATATTTTATTACACATTTTTTGTAAAAAGTCAAAAAAAAAATTCCAAATATACATCTTTTTTTCTCTACTATTTTAGCTAAAAAGTCAAAAAGTACACTTATATAGCACATCCCAAACAAATATAAATTGTATTTTAAACAATTTTTTATAGGTTTTATTTTTTTATAGTTTTTATCATTCTTTTTTTTTTTTTTTTTGGTGCTTATTTTTTAAACTTGGAAGAACTTTTACAATTTTGTTGTATGATTATTTTACTATAGTTTCACAATTTCTTAATTTTTAATTGATATTATTTGTAATTATTTATATTACTCTTTTATTTAAAAAAATTCTAACACAACACATGCTGGTTACATTAAATCGAAAACTTGACAAAACAGAACTCTAAGTACATGGTCAGTTTTGATTCTTCAACTAACAAGACCTAAGGACTCTATTTAGTGCTAAATTTTTTTCTCAATTCCAATGCAATCAAACCGCTTACATTAGTTAAGCTAGAAATAGAGTTTATAGGAACAACAATGTTAGTGAAATGTACAAACCTACACTAGTTGCACCAGGCCAATCATAAAAATAAAAAAAATCTGAGGTTGTACATATGAAAAAAAATGGTTTTATCTTAAGGCTATACTATAAATATACCCTTTGAGATTTATTTAAAATATAAATTGTCCCCTATAATTTGTAGGACAATCTTCACTGTATTTAAAATGATTAAATTCTGTTGTGTACAAACAACAACAAGAATATAAAGAAATAAAGAAAAAGGAGAGAATTTGTTTGATTACAAAAATCAAACTCGAAATAAAAATAAATAAATAAAACCACAGATTTTATTTTGTTACAAAAACAAAAATAAAATCTGATTAAATAAACAAATAAAAACAGAATAAATTAAACAACTTACTTGGTTAAGTTATTTGAATAACTTTTCTGATCAAGTCCAGTGTTTAACACTGTGTTCTTAAGACAGATTCGTCCTCTCCACGGTACTTTCAGAATTTGGACGTCTATCTCCCAGGATGAAATGATCTTACCACAAACAATAGCAGCACTACAAATTGTTTGCCTTACGAACACACTAAGTGTTTACACTATTTCTTTCGGAAATAAAATGCAGCAAGATGAAGAATATAAATAGCAGAAGTGAAATACGAAATTTCTGAATGGAAAACATCAAATGAGGGTGGTCCTATTTATAGATGTGAAGGTGGCTCTTGGTTTTGAATTGAACAGGCTTTATGAAACCTGTTAGATTCAAATTTAAACAGATTTGAATCTGTTTATTCAAACAGATAGAAACGGGAAGGGCTCTGTTTGGATGAGCAATAATCCAAAACAGTTTAATTCTGTTTGAAAACGGGAAGGGCTCTGTTTGGATGAGCAATAAATCCAAATCCGTTTAATTCTGTTTGAAAACGGGAAGGGCCCTTTTGGATGAACAATAAATCCAAACCAATTTAATTTGAATTCTGGATTTTATTTTAATAAAAAATAAAATTAAATTCAAATGTTTTTGGCCTAAAAATATTAGAAACCCAACCCAACCACACACCACGCACAAAGCCCAGGCCCAACCCGCCCGACCGGACGGCGGCGCGTGGTGATTTTTGGGTCCAATGGGTCTAGCCCATTTTGCCCATAACCTCTCCCTCTAAAACACTTGGGTACCCCTTGGCACACACCCCAAGTATCTCACCCTAAGCCTTATAAACCCTTTCAAAACTTCCCACCAAATCAATGTGAGACAAGCCAATTTACAACTTTAAGGAATTTCCACCAAAACTCCATTTCCATGGAGCACACTTTGACTTCAATTTCTCATTCACTTAGTAATGGTTTTGAGCAACTAAATATATCACGTGAATCACAATGCGGCATAGAACGCGTTACCACTTTGACCCGAGTAAATCGACACTGGGGGCCCACCTAAAAAATAGACCGAACTTAGGAAAAAAATTCTGATTTTATCCAGAATTTTATAACAATTTCCAACATAATTTACAAATTATAAATACTTTTATCGTCAGAATTTGTCATTTCCAACATAATTTACAAATTATAAATACTTTTATCGTCAGAATTTGTCATTTACCAGAAATTACATAAAAAATAACATTCCTAACTATTCTCTTATACAATAATGAAATTATTAGAATTGTTAACTGAAATATATTGCTTACATCATTAAAACTGTTAATTGACTTAATAGTTTATTAATGAAATCAATTTATTTGTTATATGATTAGAAATTTTAAAGATCGGAATATAATTTTCAAAATCACATGAACCAATTAGTATTTTAAGTAGATCATAGAAAATTTATTTATAATTTTCTCTTATTTTAATCAAGAAAAATGTTAAAGATTTTAAAAATTCTATCAAAATTTTTACGTAATGTCTTATATGGGCGTGAGAGTCACACTATATGTGTCCTATACTCAAATATGTCTCATACTTATGTAAGACATTTGATAGAAATCTTATAAATTTTAATCAAAAGTCTACAAGAAAATATATATATATATATTAGTTCACTTTCACTTTTAATTATATTTTTCTGCCCAAGTCAATTATTCAATAATGGTGTCAAAAAGCAAGAAACGTGAAGAATCTTGCTTGATGTGAGATAAATGGTGTTGACTTGGACTAGATTGCAAAGGAAAACAAATTGGTCATCTCATCTCAACTAGTAAAAATAATAAAACAGAGCAAATAGTTGAACTACCTCATAAATCCAATTGTTTTGGTCACATAGGTTTGTCACTAGTGTGGTCAATTGACTACGAAGCCGCCTTGTTAGGCCCTTTGGTAACCAACATATATACACACATAAATGTTAATGTGAATTCATTTTCTTTTATTTATATTTTTTTTATAAGAATATTTATTATGTTATCTTTCATCCACTTTCTCTCTCTTGGAACTTTTAATTACATTTTTCAATGAATGTGACAAGTTGTCGAGAACTTTGTTGCACTTTGGCAAATTTTTTTTTTAGGTTAGTTTTTTTTTATAGTTATTTTAACTTAGAACTAAAAATTTATTTAGTTTAACTTTTTATCTTTTTTATTTTTATAAAAAATTAATAAAATAACTATAATTTAAATGTAATATTTTATCTTATTAATTTATTTAATTTATTTTATCTTTATAATTTTTAATTAAAAAATCAATATCAAACAAAGCCTTTTATACCTTAAGGCCATGTTTGTTTGGGCGGACTGGATTAACATTCCCATGACTAATAGTCCTAGGACTATAAATTTGTTGGATTATGTATCCTATCTTAACTAATAGTCAAGTTTAAAATAATTAATTCCTACTTTAATTGTTTAACCAAACATCGGATTAATAATTTTATTGGACTATTAGTCCAATCCCAATCTCATGTCTACCCAAACAAACATGACCTAAGGGTTAGACTCCCCTCACCACAAAAGTGCGGGTCACATCTTAATTAATTTAGACCATTCAAACACACACAAACACAGACACAAACACACACACATATATATATATATATATATATATTGTAAACAATTTTATGTTCTCAAATATTTTATCTTAAATTTTTTTCTTTTTGGTCAGCATATGTTTGATCTTTATTGTGAATGTATTTCATTAGATTTTATTATAATATATATTGTAATTAATTTTTTTTCATAGTGACTGAAAATAATTGGAATTGAGACACTTTTAGAAAATGAAAGAGTGCTTCTCCAAGACATTAAAATCAAGTTTTTTAATAAAATTAAATTTTCTAGATGCAAGTATATTTAAAATTCATGCTATTTTTTGAAATTGTATATTGAAAATACTAAAAACACAACTTCACAAGTCAATATGAAATTTGGAATAAATTTGAAAATTCTTGAATTTTGGGAAAAAAAGTTTAAAAATGAGAGTTTGGTATTTAAAAAAAAATTAAAAAAATTCTACACTCTCCTAATGCATGTTTATGATGGTCTAATCTAAACTTATGGAGATAAGTTACTCCTATAAACTCCCCATGTCAAGTGGTGTCTTAAAAAGGCATGAATTGTCTTCTACCCTTTTGTTTAGTTCTTGGGATTTATTGGAAAAACGAAAACAAAAATGTTAGGGATCCCAAAAATTCTATCAAAAGTTCTACCAAATGTCTCATATGTGTGGGTTCCACCCTCATGTGAGACATTTGATATAACTTTTGATAAAATTTTTGGAGTCTCTAGCATTACTCAAAGGAAAAAGAACAAAAAAGATAAGGCTAATAGAAAAGCAAGTTTTTTTTTTTTTGGGTGCTTTTCTAAGGGTTAAAAATATTTTTAAAAATTATATATTTAAAAAAAAAATTTACCATAAACTAATAAAAACTTTTTTTTTTGTCCATAATAAATCCTATAGTCAAACATAGTATTTAAATTATTGCCTTACACCTTCATTTTATCAATTAATGAATAAACAACCCTAAGACGTGTGTTGTATTTAAATCTTGAATTTGTTGAGAGATTTCTATAGGAAAAAAATTTATTCATAAAACCCTTCCCTTTTCTTTTTTCCAACTATATTTCGTTCATATAAATATCTTCTTCTTTTTTTTCTCCACAAATTTATTCACAAATCTAAGGTTTAAATACAACCTTAATACAGTCATATTAGTATGTGTTTACTAAACATGTATTTTCCAATTTAATGAGGGTCTTGATGAAGAGCACATGTTACAAAAGTTTAAAAAAATTATATATTTTTATTGTATGCACTTTTATACAAAATGTACACTATTTTTAAACGTTTTAATATGTGATGTTAGAGACACATTTAAATAAAAAAAAAATAGTTGAAGTATTGTCTTATTTAAAGTTATTTTCAATCAATAAACCCAAGGTATGCACCACTCCTTGTGAATTATGACTTTATGATTGTGGATGACAAAAAGAGAAAAAAAAAAATTCACAATCAAAAGTTTTATCAACTCAAAATTAAAATAATGAAATCTTTAAAATTTAAATATATAATATAAATTTAAATTTAGCATCATTTGAGCCACATTTAAAATTAATTTAATCCACATATTACTAATTCTAAACACATTTATGCTTCGGATGTAGGTCCATAGAATCAATTATTTGTTATTAAAAATACATACATACATATGAATGATTTATATGTATTTTCTTGTTAAAATGTTCAATATGTTCTATCAACTTTTTTTTGCATGGAAAATAAATTAATTTCTAACCTTTTCTATTATTCATAATTTGGAATGTGTTAAAAAACATCCATTTTTTCTATTATGTTCATATTTTAAAATAGACTTCTCATGTCTAGATGAATTTGAAAGATACAATTTCTCTATTCTGTAATTTATGTAAATAATTAAAATTTGGTTGAATGATGATCAATAGTAAATCGCATGCCCTCATAAAAAAAATAAAAAAAAAGGTTTGGATTCAGTTGCATCTAACTAGAGAGGTATTGTTGGGTTTTATATGCCCATTTCAGTGCCTACAGTAGTGATTCAAATTGTTCATTTTATAGGATGTGCTAAGAAAATCATTCATATAAAGAAAAATAAGATGATTAGATATTTGTCATCTATTTTTTAGTCAAATTTAATTTTAATTATATAACTATTGATATCTAATTACCTTGATTTTTATATGAAAACTTTTCTCAACAAATTCTATAAAATGAATGATTTAGATGACGAAGAGATAGGTTTCGAAATAGGCCCACTAATCACACCAATATCTGTATACCTAACTGGAGTGTGGAGAAGTCACCCCTTAAAAAGGCATAGAATTTATGCTGCACAATTGGAGCAAATAACCATTTTTAGCATGCCTTACTCAGTTATTCATAAAAGCATCCTATTAATGACTGTTTAATGGGTGTTTATTAAGAGTTAAATAATATCAAAAAATTTATAATTTTAATATACATTTTATATATTTTTATACTTTTTTATATAATTTAATATATTTTTTTACACGATATCAATTAGACAAAGTTTAGAACTCTACTAAGGGTTCGTTTGGCAAGAAGAGTTTGGGGCTTTTTTGGCTATTTTAGCCACAAAAGACAAAATAGGCTATTTTAGCCACAAAAAACAAAACATCACATCCAACCCATAATCATTACACTATTCTCTCACGAAAAAAAGTCAAAAAAGCCAAAAAGCCCTTCCCAAACCAAGCTTTTTAGTCCAGGCTAAAATAGTCAAAAAAGTCAAAAAGCCAAAAAGTCAACCCACTTGCCAAAGGGAGGCTAAAAAGAAAAAGTAGTATATGATTCGTTAGTTAAGGTTCAACGCAATTTGCAACCAGATCATATTGTAGAGGCCATTTATTTCATGTCTAAAGTTAATAATTTAAGTAAGGATTTACACACCCCCCCCCAAAAAAAAAAAAGAGAGAGAGAAAAAAATAAGGTTTTTGTTTTTATTTCCCTTTACAAAATTCCTATAAAAAAATCCAAATACAATCTAAAAAAAATTAATTGGGAATAATTATAATTTGATTATGGGTCTCCTTAATGGTGCATGTTAGTTAATATGTCTAAAGTGGTTCTACATTCTTTACAAAAACAAATAATGTAGCAAAATTTATAAATATTTGATACTTTATTAATCACTACCATTAACAAATTTCTTTATTTTACCAGTAAAATTTAGTGAATCTAGTTTATATTTGAATCTTAAGTTGTGTTTATGTCAAAAAATTATTTATTTATTTGAAGTTTAGATCAAATATTTAAGTGGAGATTTTAGTGAAAAAAGGAAAATGTAAGAGAAAAATGAAAACAATAATACTACATGCACAATTAAAACACATAAAAACACACATAAAGTGAATTGTGTAGTTTAGATTTATTTTAAGTATAACTCACATAACATTCAGAATGAGCTTCAACCGCGTGCTATACTTTTTGTGCATTTTTTGTAATTTAATTTTATATAACTATCATTTCTCAAAAGATTTTTTCTTTTTAATTTTTATTTCATCTACTTTTCCCATTTACATATGTTATGAAGATGTCAAAGTCAATCAAATTTTGACCCTTCAAACGATGAGAAAAATGTTATTACTACAACATTAAACGCTTTAAAACTCTGAGAAGAAGTTACAAGAGTACAACACTTACAAATAATAATAAATAATAAATAATAAAAGGGTAAGTAAACAAGCAACAACAATGGTAGACACTTGGCATCCATTTCCACCAACCACTTTTACACTAAGTTTGGTTGGGGGATTTGAAAAGAGATTTAGAAAGAGAAATAAAAAAGGTGTGTGAAATTAGGTGAAATATAGGTATATTTTATTCACATTTCACCTAACTTTTCTATTTTTCTTTCCAAATCCCTCCTCAAATTTTCCAACCAAATACAACACAGCATTAAACTTATCCATAATTAAATAAAATTATGTCATAAATCTCGCAAAAATTTGAAATTTTAAAACTTAAATCCATACTTTATAATATAAAAACCTTTTAGAGATTTAAACCCTATTTTTAGTTGTTTATTATTATTATTATTAAGACTCTAGTTCTAGTTCATATGGTGTAAAGTACAAATATACAACACATTTAAATAAAAAGATGTAAATTAATCAACTCTTATACACGGTTAAGTTTGTTTGTCAAGTTTAGCAGAAGCGAGATTTGCGTGTCCATAACTATCCTCTTCTTGCCTATGTAGTTCCCCAATCCCTTTCAATCTCTTGTTTGGTTAGGCAAACAAGGAGATTAATGGTTATTGAGAAACAAGACTTTTAGTTAAAAAATTATTATAAATTATCAAATTACTTTCAATTTTTTACATGTCTTTTTATAAAAAATCAAATAGCTACCAAAAAAATTAATTTTCAAACAAGCCTTGATAATTAAAAAATGAGAAAATAATCAATCTTACTTCATTCTATAAAATAAAATAAAAAAAATTCCATCTCCCCTCACTATAAATAATTGGAAAAATATCACATCAATGATGTTTTTAAAAAATAATTATGATAAATTTTATAAACATGAGAGAATTTTAAAACAATAATATAGATTAAAAAAAAATTATTACATAAACATATGGGGTGCAAATGGTTTTGTGGCGGGTTGTGAGGAAAATGTTTGCACCTCTCCATATTTGTATAATTTTTTTTTCTCTCTCCGTATTGATATTAATCATTAAAATCATAAATTTTTTCATCAATTTATAATTGTTTTTTGAAACTAGGATTGAAATGTAATTTTTCCTAAATAATTTTGACCTACAGATTGGGTTCCTCCCTCTATTGAAGGGTAAAATATAAAATTTTATTTTGTCTATTATCCTACCCTAGTAAAACGTAAGTCTCGTTCGCGAATATACTATTTTAGTAATTTTTTGATTTTTCATGAAAAGATGTACAGAAAAATAAAGATAATAATGTGACAACTTATAATGATTTTTTGACTAAAATGTATAGTTAACAAACAAGATCGTAGTATAATTTGTCACCTATCGACTATAGTGTGCATATTGTATCTTTATCTCTTAATCACATGGGTTTAAACTAATTTTGTCCCTCGTTGGGATGTGAGTTTTTTGACTTTTAAATTTTTTTGCGTCTGGGTTAAAAAATTTCGTTTGAGATGGACTTTTTAATCTCATTTGAGATGAGTTTTTGACTTATTTGATTTTTGTGAGAGAAAAATTAAATGATTATAGTTTGAATGTGACGTTTTATCTTCTTAACTTTTTAGCCTATTTTATTTTTTTATAACTATTTTAACCTTTTCAAAATCAAAAACCCAAACTAATTTAATAAATATATAAAAAAATGAACTAAATAAGTAATTTAATATGCTAACAAAAATAATAATAACTAACAACCATCAATTGTTTAAACTTAAAAAAGAAAATATATAAATAATTAAACAAATTCACAGTCACTCACTTATGAAAAACTACCCCTCAACCCATTGTATATAGAAAGTACTTGAGACCCCACAATCTCTAATCGATTGTGATCACTTATTAAACACTTTATTAAGTCTTTTTTTTTTTTTTCCTCTCTCTCTCTCTCTCTCTCGTCCTTCTCTCTCACATATACCAACTGCACCGACGAGCACCATCGCCTACTAAGGTGAGCACCACCATCTCTCTCCCATCTCTCATTATATATATAATGTTATATTAAAAAGTCAACCAATTTTGTTTGTAATTATTTCAAAAATAAAATACATATAAATGTATAAAAAAAACAAATGATTCACCTAATTTAGATTCATTCAAATTGTCCAAATTGCGTAAATCAAGTGATTAATCAAACGATCGGTGTCACTCTTATCTATTATGATTATCACGCTCATCAACCAGTATATTAATTCGATATTCGTCTAGATGATCGATTAGACGATCGATATACACAAAATTTAAACAATTCAAACGAGCTCAAAAATTGATGAATATAGTATTGTTGAAATATATATAAGATAGTAAACAAAACAAGCTTTTGTGTCAAACTCATTCAAAATTTGTTTAATTGACTGGTTATATAAAAAAATCAAATTTAAAAACAGTTTTAAATTCTTTAAATTTTTTAAGCACGTTTAAACAACTTACTATTCAATTTATATATTATAAAAAATTAAGTCGTATTTAATTAATTAAAAATTTATTTAAATTAACTTATTATATAAATATATTTTATAGGGGGATGCACCAATAAATCCCAAATTAATAACTTATGTACTGTTTAGTCCTAAAAATTTTCTTCTAGACTGAAAGGTCCCATTACAATGTTAATAACATCAGAGTCATGTTACAAACACTGGATTTCAAACATCTAATGTTCATCAAATTTCAATAATGTTTGAAAATATAGGATGAAAAACATCTAATGTTCATCAGATTTCAATAAATTTTGAAATTATAGAATGAAATATCAGATCATTTACATCATTCACATCATGTTGATGTAAAAATAGGACTAAATGGAGCATAAGAAAATTTTTAAAACTAAATAGTTCAACGTTTCAAAAACTAAGACTTATGAGTAAATTTTTCTATTTTAAAACACGTTAAAATTTTAAATTAAACTTCAAAAAATTAATACTCAAAATCGTTTAATAAGAAGGGCATTTAGGTAAATAAATGGGACTTCTTGAATCGTGAGGCGGGAGGACAGATAGGTAGTATAAAAGCCGACGGTGGACGCCAAATCCCTCACCATCGAAAACCCGCTGGCCCCCAAAACACACTCTTTTCTCTCTCTATCTCTCTCATTTTCTGGATTTTGGAATCTTGCATACGAAACTCGGAAATCGAGAAGAGCAAAAAATCGCATGCCCTAGAAATTACGAGAAAAGAAAAGGAAATTTTCCGGTCAAAAAAACATCGACTCTTTGATCCGCATACACTGTTTGTTACATGCAAAGGTACGGACTCGAATTGGTGTGATCTGAGTTCTGGATTCGAAAGTGTTGGAATTTCATTTTGGTTTGAACTTTTGTGTGGGTTTTTTTTTATTGGGTGTGATATGGAAGGGCATAATGGGGGTAAATGTGGGTTTTGGTTCTGAACGATTGGGTTTTGTGGGTTTTAACGTTCAGATCTGTTTCTGATTTGGATGTTTGAGTTTTATAGGTTATAATGAATAGTTTTCCATGTTTTTATTTGTTTTTTTGTTTCTATTCTTTCTTGTTCTTTGTTTTCTTTTTTATGAGGTTTTGTCCATCTCTTTGTGTTGGATATTTGCTATTTTATTGTATTAGGCTGATTAAACAGGATTTTTTTTCCTCTTTCTTGAGGGATGTTGTCTAAAATATGGTCTTAATTATGAAAATTGAAGGGTTTTTTTTTTTTTAATCGCTGTTTTTAACAAAGTGAAGCACACCTTTTAAGAAAAAAAAATGGAATTTGACCCGTCTCTCTATCTACAAGCTTTTGGGTCAATTTGTTTTAAGCTTATTCTAAGTTGAAAGCACATAATTATTATAATTTTTTTTTTTTAAAAAAAAAAAAAACAACAGAAACACTTCTACAGTTTGAGGAGAATCAACCTTTTTTTTCTTTTTCTCTTATTGTTCCAGCTTATTTAAGCTATTTTACTGCATAAGCTGTCAAATTGATTACAAATGGTCGACAAACATTCAATTTTAGCTGAAGCAAATAACATCTTTGTTGGTGAATTGAAGCACTTTGGGGGTGCTTTTTGCTGAATTGTCTGGAGGACCCCTTTGTTGGTGAATCGTTTCGCTTTGGGGGATTTTAGTTGATAGCTGAATTGTCTGAAGGAAGTGATATATATACTATTATGATCTTAACTGCAATAGTCGCTTTGTTACTTGAATTTTAATTACAACTATTCTAACCGGTATTTCACATGCTATGCACAGGCAACTAACTTGTCATTCTGATGCATTTGGGTGAATATTCCACAAATTGTCCCTCCTGGTTACAAGTTTAAATTTGCCAAGAATACATTTCCCCAATATTGTGATTTTAACCTCTGATACGCTTCAACTGACTTGGCGGTAAATTTTCATCATGGTTGCTACTGCTGCCACCTCTGCATTCTTTGCTGTTGCTTCTCTGCAACCTGAATCTGGTGCCAAGACATCCGGCAAGGGTGGAGGAGTGCCATCAACTGTAGATGCACGAGGGATTAAATCCAAGTCTGCCTCTAGTGGGAGTTTGCAGGTTAGGACCAATGCACAAGCTCCTTCCAAGGTCAATAGCACCAAATTTGGTGTAGTTGAGGGCCTCAAGGGTGAGAATGATACACCATCACATCATGAAAGGACTATTATCAACCAATTGCCGGATTGGAGTATGCTTCTTGCTGCTATCACGACAATATTTTTGGCAGCTGAGAAGCAATGGATGATGCTTGATTGGAAACCAAGGCGCCCTGACATGCTCACCGACCCATTTGGTTTGGGGAAAATCGTTCAAGATGGTCTTGTTTTCTCTCAAAACTTTTCTATAAGATCATATGAAGTAGGGGCTGATCGGACTGCTTCTATAGAGACATTAATGAATCATTTGCAGGTGTGGTTAAAACTTTAGTTTCATTTTGTTCTAGAGAGAATATTGTTGGCTTATTTTTGTAGCCAAGAAAATAAGCAGCTAGAATGCTAAAAGAACACTGTATCATCATTATCATCATCATTATGTTAAGGTTTGTTCACTTCTTTATAAGCATAAGCTCTTTTTGCAGGAAACGGCTCTTAACCATGTGAAGGGTGCGGGACTTTTGGGTGATGGCTTCGGTGCAACTCCAGAGATGTGCAAAAAGAATCTCATTTGGGTGGTAACCAAAATGCATGTTGTGGTAGATCGTTATCCTACTTGGTAAGTTAGACTTATGTGCATACTGATGCTTTCTTACTACTCTAATGATGGTACCTTTTCGTCTCTAATGGTTCAATTGTCTGTAGGAAGCTGATGTCGTATTTGGCTGCTACTGGGTATATTAGACTCGTATTACATTTATTCACTCTTCACCATGTTGTAGAGGCATAGCTGAATCACTGAACTTGAGATATTTTGAGGATGACTATAATCATCGATGTGAAAATGAAATTTACTTTTGACTATTATTTCAGTCTTCAATCAGGTCTAAATGAGGAAGCATGCATGATAGTTCTTGATGCCTAAACTAACATGAACCTAAATCAAGGTGGAGGGGGTGAAGGGGGGGAGAGACTTGGCCTTTTTTTTTCCTTCTTAAATTTGTATTTTTTCACTTGTAAGTTTGTTCTCTTTTTGTGGGTATACTATCACCACTTGGCTGGCCTTATGGAGCCACATCATCTCTAAATCTCTAAATTAGAGAAAAGTATCTCCAAGTGGCTAGCCAATCAGGCACCATGTCATCTCCAAGTTGTTTGCTAAGGATATGAGCTTAACCTAAGTGGGGGCACGTAAACCACCATGGTAATGAACCACCTGATGAAGGGTGAGCTGACTCCCTTTGTTCAACTCTCCTTTATAAATGGACTCTATGCATATGTTGATGTATTCAAGTCATCCTTAATTATATTCTCCATCTTTGGCAAAAAGCAAGGCCTCTCCACCACACTCCTCTCTCTCACCCTATGAAGCACGGGTACTCCAAAAATAGTGCCATACGAGTACCGGGTGCGGGTACGCGTACCGGTACGGCGGTACGCGTACCAGGTACGGCAAAAGAGGGTCCGGTATGTTTGGTTCATTCGGATACGGCGTCGGTACGCCGTTGGTACGTTTCGGGTACGCCAGGGCCAATTTTTTTTTTTTTTTTTTTTTTTTTTTTGCCCTTGCAAATCAGCAATTATTATTATTATTATTTTTTTTTTGTGCCCTTGCAGATCAGTGATTTTGATGTTTCTCTGCTGTCCTGTCTATCTATATGAATTGTATAAACATATCAGCAAATGATTTTGATGTTTTTAAAAAGCAATTTGAACCAAAAAAAATAACAAGGCCTATAAAGGGTAGTTCTGTGTATGACTATGCGATATGCTTTTGCTTTAGATCCTCCTAGAATTTCTTTGTAAAATCTTTAATCATAACAAACTTTTAAAGTTAATGCACAAAACATTAAAAATTGATACTGTATTAGTTGATTAGTAGTGGTTGGGAATGATGCAATTTTATGTATTATGCAAATTGCAATTGACAACCTGTTCCAATTGAGAAATTTTTTTCCTTTACTGTTGGCAATTAACTTTAAATCTTTCTTTGGTCTCCTTTTATTTCTTTGGTATCACCCTATAAAAATAGCAAATTGATGAGCAAAAAGAAAGATTTTAAAAATAAATTATGATCACAAATTTATAGTGCATAACATGTCAAAGTGAGAGATTTTACAAATATTATTTTTAACGCTTAATGGTTTTAAATTATAGAAAAATGAGTAGTATTTTTTTTAGTTTTGATATTTAATTTTAATTTGTAGGTTGAATCCTTTAACCATAATTATATTTATGAAAAAAAATAATAATATTGGCATACTGCAGCCGTACCTGTATCGTATTTTTTTTGAGTTTTGCCGAATCGGCGTACCCGTACTGTACTCGTACCCGCACCCGTGCTTCCTTGCTCTCACCTAAGGCTGCTTGAGGACCTGGGCTCTCAACTTCTTCTTTGCCATCTCAAATTTTCAGAAAGCAGCTTTTTTGTATTTTTTTGCCACATGATGACAATCACATTCACAGATTTCTCTCTGTCTCTATGTAGGTTTTTTGTTTTCATATTTACACTCTGATTGTTTGGGCATAAAATGCTATTTGCATTTTCTAGCATTTGATACAAATTACAATAGAAAACAAAATGTTTTTTTTATTCTTTTTGCTTTTTCCTTCCATGATTTCAAATAACTACCCTAAAATAGTTATTTCAAATCCATCATTATAGAACTGTTCAATTCAATTTTAAAATTTATAGATGAATTATCAAACCTAAATTCAAGTTGTTTTTCATAAATGAATGATTAATGCCAAATCCATGCATTTCAAATCCCTAAATACAAACGGAACCTAATAGTCTGAACTTTGTTATTTCTTTCAGGGGCGATGTTGTGCAAGTCAACAGTTGGGTAGCTGCGTCTGGAAAGAATGGTATGCGGCGTGATTGGATTGTCCATGACTGCAAAACAGGGGACATTCTAACAAGAGCTTCCAGGTAGGAGCTTATTTAAACAAATCTCATGACTTTTATATGGATGTCATAAGTTATGTGAGATTCCCGTATAGCCACAATATCCTTTCACGAACACTATATCAGCATGTTTATTGCCTTGGAAAAGGGTGCATATATTATTCTGTTATATTTGAACAAATAAAATTACAAGATATTGTTGAATATATGTAAACTAGTTTAAAGTGAACAATATCCGACCTTCACATCCCTCCTGATAATATCCATAAGACTTGTTTGGATTAGGTACATATCCCCAGGAGCATGGTAAGCCATGGATTTTTAGTGTGTCAAGAATAACATATTCTGAAAGTTAGATCACTTATTGACTGACCAGACTTTTTTTTATTATTTATTATTATAGTGACTTTGGTTGGTTGCAGTGTCTGGGTGATGATGAATAAAGAGACACGGAGGTTATCTAAGATACCAGATGAAGTTAGAGTGGAAATAGGTCCTTATTTTGTGGATTCACCTCCTGTTCTGGATGAGGACAGCAGAAAATTACCAAAGCTTAATGAAAGCACAGCAGATTATATTCGTACTGGTTTAACTGTAAGTTAAAGAATTTGATTGTCATGATTATTGATCTCTGTTATGCAGCATATGAATGCTTTGTGCTGCTCGAACTTTGGTTGGTTGATATGATTTGTGCATTTTGAATTGATCAGCCTAAACGGAGTGATTTAGATGTCAACCTGCATGTTAACAATGTGAAATACGTTGGCTGGATTGTTGAGGTAAATCTCTTTTCTTTCTTTTGATGCTTTATCTATTTGATTTCTCTGGTTATTAACTTTATAACCTGTCACATAAAATATATGGTTTGTGATGCCTATTGGATGCTCTGTTCAAACCTAATATCATTCCCCTCCAAAATCTTTGATGAGATGAGATTACACTAGCCAAAGCCTTTGTTTTAAAAAAAAGTTCGCTTCATAGAAAAACTATAGAAAGAGTAAAATAATAAAAAGTACAAGGTGGTAGTATATATTGTGGTTAGGTAAAGCTGTGCATGCATTGCATAAATGTATAATAAAGTCATGTTCAATGTGTATGGGTGGTTTTTAAGTTGTATGTGGCATCGATACAAAACCTAAAGCTCTGAAGTCAGTTTTCTCTGATTAATTGGATTTGATAAGGCCCATAAAGGGTTTGCCTGAATAACACCAGATGAGATCCCTTTCCCCGTTCAAGTAATCATTCTTTAGTTGTGGTTACCATGAGTATTTATTAATTCTTTTTGAAAAAAAGCACACGCACATGCACAAACACACAAAAAAAAGAAAACAGAAAGGCCTATTAATCAGTTGTTTTTGTCATCACCCCAAACCTACCAATATTGGCACTGATGGTACATGTAACATTAATTATGAGTGGAATAATGCTCACATTTACTTCTGCTTTTTTCCATTAGTTGAGTCTAGGTTCGTGCTTTTTTCATTATAACATAATTTCAAAATGATAATTATCACAGGTCACAATCTTTTTACATTTTTCTTAGAACTAACTATTGGGATGGACATTAATATGACATACCAAGATTCATTTAGAGAAATCATTTGATACTGAAGGCATTTATAAAGTTAGAGTTTTTTTTTTTATTTTTTTTATTGGCCCCGGGGTATCTGGATCAAAACTCTACTAATCCTCAAGAGTACACAGGCCCTTGGCAAGGAGTTTCCCGCAAGTGCACCACGATTAATTCAAGGGTTTTCTCCTAGTCCGATGGCCTCAAAGAATTTTTAACACTTAAGAGATTTCGATCTTTAAAACCTTGGAGGAGCACACTCCCAAGATCTAAGACCTTCCCACCAGACCAACCCTTGGGGTTGAAGCCATTTAAAGTTGGTTATTAAATTGATTTGAATTGATTGGGGGCATTTGGACCTTAGTAGAAGGAAACTTCTACTTGGGTGATGTTTCTTACTCAGAAACATGATTCCACGCTCCCAAAATAATGAAATTATAAGAAATTCACGTCCATTGAGGAATATTACAACTAGATAAATAAAATAATTGTTAGAATATTTTTATATATTTAATATATAAAATATATAAACGCTCCCCTATGTTACACGGACTCGGGTACGGGTATCGGGTGTGGGTGCGTATCTAAGGGTCGGACACTTCAAAATTAAAAATTAAGGATACGTGGATATGTATCCAAATTTAGATACGGGTACGGGGATACGTTAAATAGTTAATAAATATATTATCTAATAAATATATTATATGTTATATAATAATTATTATATAAATAATTATTAACTATTATTATTATATAATATATAATAATAATAGTTATTATTATAGTTATTAACTATTATTATTATTATTATATATTATTATAGTTATTATAATAATAGATAGATAATAATAATAATAGTTAATAAATATATTATCTAATAAATATATTATATGTTATATAATAATTATTATATAATATATAATAATAATAGTTATTATTATAGTTATTAACTATTATTATTATTATTATATATTATTATAGTTATTATAATAATAGATAGATACGAATAGATAGATAGCGAGACAAATCTGAATAAAGAAGAAGATAAAATGTGAGAGAGAGAGGGAGAAAAGCGAAGCGATCGCGATTGCGAGGGAGAGAGAGAGGGAGAGAGAGAAGGCGAGAGAGAGAGAGAGACCAGATGGAGCTTCGATCTTCGATTGGATCGACCGGATGGAGACTGGAGGTCTTCGATCTTCGACTGGATGGAGCTTCGACCAGGTTCTCTCTTGCTCTCTCCTCTTTTATTTCTTTTGCTTTCTGTGATGAGCCGTGTCCAAGAGAGAACAGGCGAATCCGGCACAGATCCCACACCCGCACCTGTGCCGTGTCGTGTCGTGTCGACACGAGTACTTCGCTCCAAAGTGCCGAATCCATGTAACATAGACGCTCCCACACTCCTAACCTTAGAAACTTCTATATGACCTCGCTTCTATCCCCTCTCCCGTTTCTTAGTTGCTATATGCCCAGCTCCCCCTCCCTTGCTTCTGTCCCCTCTCTTGCTTTGCTTAACTAAGATTCGGACCCTCCTCGAAAACTGAACAACTATTTTGTAATTTTGGTACAAGTCAAAATTAGTATCTAAATGAATTTGATACTGTTAGAATAGTTATTTTAGTTATTTTTGTTCTTTTGTGCTCTTGTTAATATTTACTTAAGTTGAGAGTACGATGGTCATATTGCTACTTTAGGGGTTTTATATATATTTGACTAATGTAAAGTTGAGGTATAACAATTTTTTCAATATATACAAAAGTTCTCTCTTCTTCTTCTTCCTTCTAACTTTTAACCCTAATTTCTTCATTTTACATTCTAACTTGGTATCAGAGCAATCTCTTCTTCACCAGAAAGGTTTCTACAGATTCTAGAGATCGATCTGAGGTGATCGAGACGTGCTGATGTCATCAGTCGTACGATGACGTCAGCATGACGTAAGCACTGTACGAACGGGTCCTTTACCCCTACACTCGAAATTGCCTCCTGAGATTTATGGTGATTTTTGTGGATGATTACTTTCGGATGACTTGGTTGTTTTTAATGAAACAAAGCTTTGATTTGCCTTCCATCATCTCTAAGTTTTATAATGAAATTTTTACTCAATTTGGCAAGCGTATTAAGATGTTTCGGTCTGATAATGCCTTAGAATATGTGCAATCTATTGTAACTATCTTTTGTGATGCTCAAGGTATTATTCATCAAACTAGTTGTTCTCATACATCCCCGCAAAATGGTGTTGCAGAGCGGAAACACCGCCATTTGCTAGATGTTGCTCGCACCCTGATGTTTAATATGCATGTCCCCAAACAGTTTTGGGGCGATGCCGTTCTCACCGCTTGTTTGCATATGAATCGCATGCCCTCTAGTGTTGTACACACATCTCCCTATTATCTGTTATATCCCACCACATCTCCTTTTCCCTTGCCTCCTTGCATTTTTGGGTGTGTGGCCTTTGTCCATGTTCTTGACCTTGGGTTGGATAAGTTATCTCCTCGTGCACGCAAGTGTGTGTTCTTAGGTTATTCTTGCACTCAAAAAGGGTATTGGTGTTATCATCTTGAGTCTCGTCGCTACTTTGTCAGTGCTGATGTAACTTTTTTTTAGTCTACTCCGTTTTTTTCTGCCTCTGGGCAACAGTTATCTACTTATCTTCTCTCTTCTCGTGAGGGGGAGCCAGCCTCTCTCACTCCTACTCTTCCCTCTTATGCTCCTTCCACATCCACTCCTATATCCTCTCCATCTTCTCTCACTTCTATCCCTCCTTTGCAGGTTTATCAACGGTCTCAAGCTCGTCGCATGGGTCTTATGGCCCGACCAGTTCATCTCTTTCATCTGAGGCTCATGTTTCACCTGCTGCTCTACCATCTGATGACCTTCTTATTGCACTCCGCAAAGGTAAACGCACTTGCACTCAACATCCTATTGCTCATTTCGTTTCTTATGATCGCCTCTCTCCTGGTTTTCACTCTTTTGCTTGTAGCTTGTCTAGTATTTCCATTCCTCGCACCTATCTGGAGTCTATGTTCATCTCTAGTTGGAAGTCTTCCATGGATGAGGAAATGCATGCTCTTCATCAAAATCAGACCTGGGACCTTACCCCTCTGCCATCTGGCAAATTTATTGTGGGTTGTCGTTGGATTTATACTGTTAAGTATCTTCCTGATGGAACTGTTGAGCGACTTAAGGCTCGCCTAGTAGCTAAAGGCTCTATGGTGTTGATTACTTGGAGACCTTTTCTCCTGTGGCCCGTCTCAACTCTGTTCGGATTCTCCTTTCTGTTGCAGTTAATCAGTCTTGGCCTTTATATCAACTGGATATCAAGAATGCCTTTCTCCATGGTGATCTCCACGAGGAGGTCTATATGAATCAGCCCCCTGGCTATGTTGTTCCTGGCAAAGAGCATCTTGTTTGTCGATTGCGGAAGGCCTTGTATGGTCTTAAGCAATCCCCACGTGCTTGGTTTGATCGCTTTAGTGCTGTTGTGCTTGTCTATGGATTTCACCGTTCCACCTTTGATCACTCTGTTTTTGTTCACCACTCGTGTACTGGGCGTGTTGTTGTTATTGTTTATGTGTATGACATCATCATTTCAGGGAGTGACTCCAATGGTATTGCTACTTTGAAGCAGTATTTGGGACAACAATTTCACACCAAAGACTTGGGCCATCTTCGGTATTTTCTTGGGATTGAAGTTGCTCGCTCTTCTCAGGGCTTGTTTCTTTCTCAACGGAAGTATGTTCTTGATCTTCTTATCGAGACTGGCCTCTTAGGCTCTTGCCCCAGTGATACTCCCATGGATTCTAGCGTCAAGCTTGATGGTGACACTGGCGACTTCTTTCCTGATATTGGTCGTTATCGTCGGTTGGTTGGCAAGTTAATATATCTCACTGTCACTCGTCCAGATATTACCTATGCCGTGGGTGTGGTCAGTCAGTTTATGCATGCTCCCCGCCAACCCCATTTTGTGGCTGTGTGTTGTATCTTGCAATACTTAAAGTGTGCTCCAGGTTGGGGGTTGCTCTATCGCCCATCTTCCTCTTTGTCTGTCACTGGCTTCAGTGATGCTGATTGGGCTGGTAATAAGACTGACCACCGTTCTACCTCGGGCTATTGTACTTTTGTTGGTGGTAATCTTGTCACTTGGCGTAGCAAGAAACAGACTGTCGTTGCTCGTGTGCCGAGGCTGAGTATCGTGCCATGGCTCATACTGCTTCTGAGATGCTCTGGGTTCAGTCTCTTCTCCAAGATTTTGGCTTTTCTATTTCCACTCCTATGAGCATGTTCTGTGACAATCAAGCAGCTATCTTCATTGCCAATAATCCTGTGTTTCATGAACGCACCAAACATATCGAAGTTGATTTCCATTTTATTCGTGATCTCTTGCTCCGCAAGCAACTGGTGACTCCTTATGTTCGTTCTGAGGATTAATTGGGTGATATTCTAACCAAACCTTTGGCTCGGCCTTCGTTTCGTTTCTTCGTTTGTCTGCCAAGTTGGGCATGTTCGATCTCTATGCTCCAGCTTGAAGGGGAGTGTTAGAATAGTTATTTTAGTTATTTTTGTTCTTTTGTTCTCTTGTTAATATTTAATTAAGTTGAGGGTACGATGGTCATATTGCTACTTTAGGGTTTTTATGTATATTTGACTGATGTAAAGTTGAGGTATAACAATTTTTTCAATATATACAAAAGTTCTCTCTTCTTCTTTTTCTTCCTCCTAACTTTCAACCTAAATTTCTTCATTTTACATTCTAACTGATACATTTGTCTAAAGTCAAGGCATGGCAAGCAATTAATAAGCTTCTTATTTCTGCTTAGTTGATTTCATTATTATGTTTTATGGTGTCTAGTTTTGTTCTAATATGCTGTATGAAGCACAATGTACTTAATTCAATAGAGGTTGGAATTTTTGAATGCCCTCATAAGTTACCCAAGCATTCCAAGTTGTGGTTCCCTGATGGTTGTCAACTTTCCATGTTTTATAAATTATAGCATGCGGAGAAATATGTGTGAGAAGCCCTTATTTACAGTTTTCAATGATATGATTAGTTTTGCTGATCCCAATGGTTCTGTCCTTATGTTTTATACCTACGATGTTGGGCTTGAGCCCACTGCTTGAGCCCACTCTATCACCCCTCTTGGGCATGAAATCCTCTACCCCAAATCTCCATGCCCCTCTATGTCCCAATACGTTCACAATCATTGGATCAGTGAAAATCTCCAGCCGCAGTAATCTTGAGACATGATTCATTAGATGTTGATCTTTTGGAACTTTTGTTTTTTTTGTGAGAAATTACTATATTACCCTGACTTATATAGCAAAAAGCAAACATGCTTTTCACTTGTGGCTTTTTTAGGCAATAAGCAGCTTATTTAGCTATTGCCAAACAGTGATTTAGTTTCATATTTACTTGCCATCTCATTAGAGCTAGATGCCGGTTTGTTGCAGAGCGCTCCACCCCCAATTTTGGAGAGCCATGAGCTTTCTAGCTTGACTCTGGAGTACAGGAGGGAGTGTGGGAGGGACAGTGTGCTGCAATCCCTAACCAAAGTATCAGGTGGTGGTGGTGGATCGGTTGATTCTGGTTATGTTGAGTGTGAACATATGCTTCGACTCGAGGATGGGCCCGAGATTCTGAAGGCAAGAACTGAATGGAGGCCCAAATATGCCAACATTCTTGGGAGCCTTGGTCAGCTTTCTGTGGCCGAAAGTGCTTAACTGTTGAAGTTCTTTGTAGCTGTGGATTAGCAGTAGTCTCATCCTGTGTCTCAATGCCTCTGTAAAATGTTACTCAAGTATCGGGATTTACATATGTTTTTTTTTGGGTTATAAATATTTCCTTCTTATCTAAAGTTCTTATTTGGGAGAATAGAGAAAAGTAGTAAGCCCATTGTAAGTAGATCTTCTCTCTCTCTCTCTCTCTCTCTCTCTCTCTCTCTCTGTGTGTGTGTTAAGAGTTCCAGGTTGACTGCCTCCTCAAATTGGCAACTGATGTTTTTGATGGCAATTCTATATTTATTTGTAATGGAAAAATGTTCCTCAAATTGGCAACTGATGTTTTTGATGGCAATTCTATATTTATTTATAATGGAAAAATGTTCTCTGGTGGAACATGTAGGGCCCATCTTATAAAAATTGCTTACATGTGATGACAAAAAACCATTGTTGTGTTATATTTATTGCTATGTTGTTGTAAACCAGGTTCATGTACATGGACAAATGGTGCATCCAAAGCATGAAGCTTTTACATGATTAGGCACCAATGCACTAAGACAGCTTAAAAAGTAGTAATATACAATACAACTTTGTCAAATAGCTCATTGGAATTAAAATCAAGTGGGGTAAAATAATAAAGTGCATTCATTTTTAACTTTACTCCCATGTCCAAACAGCATTCTAAGCTTTTATCGTGAAAAGTAATATTGTTAGAGTTGTTTTACTTGTACCGCTTATATTTAGGTCATTTTTTGACTTTTTATGAAATATGTGTTGGATTTGGGTTGGGTTTGAAGTGATGTGTTAGAGAGATGATGTGATTTAAATAAGATGATGTGACTTAAATAGAATAGTGACTTTTTGACTTTTTGAATTTTTTTGAGGCTGCCAAACTTGGCCTTATCGTATTATTGAACACAATTCTTTTACACGAGTGTTGAAGAATTCACAAAAATATAAGCTTCACTCCATGTAAGAGAGTTGGTGTCTGATTACATGATTGAATTTTGTATTTCTAGACATTTTTATGTGGGTAAATGACATAGATTGATGAAGTGTGGAAAACAATAAGTTCCATAATTTTAATATAATTATATTAATTTTTCTTTTAATAAGGCTAAATGAATCATAATTAAAGCAGATGGTATGAAAACACAAGAAAAAATATGTATTTCAATGTAAAAGATATGAAGATATCATTCTTTTATTCGTTTGACTAACGAATTATTGATAAGAATGGGGTCAATGGTTATAAATTAAAATTTTAAGGGAGTTCAATGTTCATGTCAAAACTGTGGGACTTGTTGTATTTTTTTCAAATCTCAGAAAATGTTAATTTACACTATTACAAAGTTTGAATATCAAGTGAAGTGTTTTTGATATGGTGAAATTTATTAAACTAATTCATTCTTGATACATCAAATAATATCTAAAACAACAATATTAGGTAGCTCAAAATTTTGTGGCTCAAATCACTCAAAACAACGTTGTTTTGACAGATTTGAGCCATTTGAGCCACAAAATTTTGAGTTACCAAACATTTTCCTATCTCAAATTTGAACACTAGCATTATTGCATTAAAAAAAAAAAAAAATTGGATGAATTTGTCAATGTGAGTGTTTTCATATATATTTTTTGGTCTGGGTGGCTTGATTTCATTCAATTGTTCCAATAGTCAAGCGAATGGAATCTTGATTTTTTTTTCTTTTCCCTTTCTTTCTTTCTTTTCTTTTCTTTTTTTTTTTTTTTTTTTTTTTTTTTTTTTTTTTTTTTTTTTTGATAAGGGTAAATTACATGAGTTTTGAAGGAAATATAAGTAATTTTAAATTTTGATATAATCATATTGACTTACTTTTAATATGGAGAAAAAGAAATTCAGTGTAATAGAGATGACATCATTTT
This sequence comes from Camellia sinensis, assembly GCF_004153795.1. NCBI lineage: Eukaryota > Viridiplantae > Streptophyta > Magnoliopsida > Ericales > Theaceae > Camellia > Camellia sinensis. Next base: position 894,174 of record NW_021024695.1, read on the forward strand.
TTAATCCAAATAACTAAATAATTATTGATGAAAATGAAGCTTAGTATTATGAAGGAAGCACAATGTCATTAAGTCAAAATTGTAGAATTTGTTATATTTTCTCCGAACCTCAACACAGATCAGTGTATTTTATTGGCCAAAATTTTAACTTGTTTCTTTGGATTTTTATTATGATGCTTTTAGTAGATTAGGGTTAACCGTGAAACCTTCGCTTATTTATGTGTGATTATTTGGTTGTAGTTTTTTTCTTTTTTCATTCGTCTATCATAGTAATTATATATATTTTTATATATTGTGACCTTTTTGTGTCAAAGGGTTGCAAAAGGGTATTTATCATGGTCCAAAATGAATCAAAAAAAGTGAAGTTTTGGTTCACGCACCTTGAATAGAACATAATTTGGATGAGGCCATTTGTGATATAATTTTTTAATATATTTTTTAAAATTTTAGTGAATTTTATTTTTTATTTTTTTAAAAAATTTAGACTTTTAGAATATACTCAACTAGACTAACCAGAAAAAAAAAAAAATTGAGAAAAGAAAAAAAAAAGTAGAAAACAATTTTTTTTTTTCCTTTAGTAATAATTTTTTTTTGGATTTTTTTGTTTAATTTTTATATTATTTTTGCACTAAATGGATTAGAAAATAATTTTTTGACACAAATTTGAAAAATATTATTAAAGACAAAAAGTTCAGGAAAAAAAAAACTATAATTTTTTTAATTGATTACCAAACGAGATATATTAACTTTTAGAACAATGTTTTGAGAATTTTAAAATGCACCTTATAAATTTCTCTTCACATTTTTACAAGGATTTAAAATTTAAATGTATATGAGGTCGACATTTAAAAAAAAAAATAAGAGCGTGTGTTTAGAAGCACCTGTTGTTTCTTTGTCTTGTATACTACGCCAAAACAGGACATTAACGGCGGTAACGAAAATCGTCGTTAAAGGTATCATTAACGGCGATTTTGTTACCGCCGTTAAAAAAACCGCCGTTAATGCCCACTTTTAACGGCAGTAACAAAATCGCCGCTAATTCCCAATCATTACCGCCGTTAATGACAGCGGTCTTTGCCGGCGAAACTCGGGCGTGCTCCAGCGAAACTCCGACGAGTTTCGGCGAAACCATCTACAATAAACTAAAAGTAATGTTTAAATATTTATTTAGGAAATATATTTCATGAAGAGTGGCTATGGTAGAGTGGTTAGTGTGGGTGGATGAGAGGTTGAGGGTTCAAGACTTAGGGAGTGCAAGAGTAAAGAATTATTTTTTGAAAAATTTGAACCTATTTACGGCGGTAAAAAACTGCCGTTTTTGGTCCTATGTTACCGCCATTTTTGGTCGACTTTTAACGACGGTAATTTACCTTTTTACGACGGTTGTACTTTTTCCGACACGCGCATAAACGGCGGTAACAAAACCGCCGTTAATACCCCTAACGGCGGTTTTACAGCCTTTAACGGTGGTAAAAAACCACCGCTAAAACCCAATTTTGGCGTAGTTATTAATTCTATTCCACTAATATATTTTTTTATATTTCTAATAAACTTTAATCTATAGTTAAAAACAATTTTAAAATAGATATTAAAAAAAAAATCAATGTTCAACATAATTAATCCAACCACAATATATTTATATTTAATCTTTTAAAATATTTTTTTATAACTTCTGTTCCTACTTATTTTTATTTCCAAATGAATAAAAATATTAAATAATTAGATTCACTTTTAATTAGAAAAAAAATTATAACACGAAATAAATTAATAAAATATCAATTTTAATATAATCGTCCATTTCAAAATCCTATACAGCACGTAATAAATTTTATTTTTTTTATGTGCATTAATAGGCAATGACTTTTCTAGGTTTATATATCCAACCAAGTTTTTATTTATTTATTTATTTTGACAATTTGTTTCCTTTGGGAGAGGCGTGTGTTTAGAAAACAATTGGAACATAAAATCAACTACCAACATTTTTAAGGCTTCGTTTAGCATGTGAATTGGTTTTGGCTTTTTAATTTTTTAATTATTTTAGTCTAAGCTTAAAAAGTCTTGTTTAAAATATTTTTTAATTTCTTTGACTTTTATGAGAGAAAAAATAAAATAATTATGGTTTGGTGCCACACGGAGGCTAAATAATTAAACCAAAAAAAAATACTCTAAATATTGGGTGTGACTCTTACAAAAAATAATAATAATAATAATGTAAGTGCAAATTTTTTATAGAAGAGATGCCGATATAAGTATTCTAGGGTTTGTTTGAAAAGTGGGTTGATTTTTTGACTTTTGGATTTTTTTGATTATTTTAACTTGAGGCTAAAAAGTTTGGTTTGGGAGAGGCTAAAAAGCTTGGTTTGGGAAAGGCTTTTAATTTTTTTGGCTTTTTTAATTTTTTTGTGAGAAAAAGAATATAATGATTATGGATTGGATATGATGTTTTGTCTTATTGGGTTAAAAAATCTATTTTATTTTTTGTGGCTAAAATAGCCAAAAAAATCCCAAGTTAGACTTCCCAAACGAAACCTAAATATAAATCTCTATATCTATAATATCTTGTATGTTATATATAAAGTAAAACCTGAGATGATGTAAATGTCACGGATTTTCTATTCCGAAAACGTCCATAATAATTTGAAAAATGTTACTATGAAAAAATTAATCAAATTTTCAAAAATTTAATTATTTATCTTCCCCATTTCTCAATTACAAAAATCCCGAAAACGTCCATAATAATTTGAAAAATGTTACTGTGAAAAAACTAATCAAATTTTCAAAAATTTAATTATTTATCTTCTCCATCACATGCATTTGTACACGTATCACATGTGCACCGGCCACTAATTTATATATAAAGCAAACACTCTATTAGTATAAATGTTGTAACACCCTAAAATTATTGAAAAATCATAAAAATTTAAATAATAAAATAACTTATAAAATTAACTTTTTAACATCTTGATAGGAAAGTTTCATTTCTCGTACATCCAAAGGTTTAACAACATTAAAAAACAAAAAATTAAAAGTTCAAATACAACATCTAACATCATAACAACCTAATACATAAGATAGTAAAAATTTATTTTGCTAAAATCTTGACTTCAAGTTAGCCAAGGTCCTATATTAGCAACAGCTTCAAGTTCAGATTCAGTCTCTTCCTCATCGTAATTTGGCATAAAACGCGAGTACAACAAAATACATGCCATGAATTTTGCAACACAGTAAGAAAATATAACTAACCTACATTCTTTTTGAAGAAAATAATCAAATCAATAATCATGACAATTAAAATAATAATAAAATTAATAGCACGATAAATATAACAACCATTATAATAATTTCAATAATTTTAATAGCTTAGGTAACATTCAAAATCTCATCAAAGAGATCTTCTTATAAATTATTAAGTTATGGTCACGGTTAATTTGAAGACCTCTGGTCAAATATTCAAGAACTACCAAGAATGTCCACACCCAGAGTTATATACCCAAGCCATGGCATCTGTGGTCTGTCCTAAGGGAACGGTCTATCAGAGGTACGTAACCTCCTTGTGTGCCACCTGCACATCCATCATTATCCCAAAACCAAATACTGATAAGGGTTTAAATAAGTCCCGTATTATCTTAGGATTTCACGACACAATTATATAAAAATTATCAAAAATCAGGGCTCACCCTGAATTACCGGTATTAACTCTCAATCGTTAATTTTGTACATGTCATTGGCCCTGTTTGGTAGAGCTGTGGGAAAGTGCTTATAGCTTATGGCTAAACAGCTTATAGCTTATAACTTTCAGCTTAAGCTGATTTCCAGCTTATTCTTAAAGCATCTCATGCCCCACTTAAAGAATAAGCTGTTTTCTGACTTCTACAAAGCTATAAGCTATAAGCTATAAGCTATAAGCTAAACCAAACACATCAAAATAGCTTAAATTAAGCTGAAAGCTGAAATAAGCTGAAATTAAGCTGTACCAAACAGGGCCATTAATCATTTTAGTTAGTTTTTATATTAATCACAAATAATTCAAATTTCAGTCACCAATAATGTTATACTTTTTCATTAATTCCCAACATAAAATATTACACATATCACACATTAATTAATCAATATACAAAATTTAAATAAACAGTTAATTTAAACCATGGTATGAAATGACAATTTAGATACAAAAAAAAAAAAAAAACCATAATCACATATATGCATAGATTTTTAATTTATAGGATTAGACTAGCACAATATTAAATTTTAGTCCAAATAAATAATTGAAGTAATAATTTTGGTTCCTTCTCAATCTGCCAAAAATTTTCAGAATATATATTTCGTAATTAAAATTATAAATAAATTATTTATACAATTCTAAAATTCATAAAAATCTATACACTATTCAATAAATATGTTATGGTCATTTTTTAGAAAGAATGTTTCAAAACTAAATCATAAATAATTCTGAAAATTTCTAAGAAATTTTATGACACAGATTTATCACATTTTCTAAAATTAATTTCATACTTAAATTTATAAATCAATTCCATAATCTAAAAATTTATTATGAAACTAAACTTCTTAAATTGCATTTTTTATTTAGAAATTACCAGATTTGCTTTAATATAGAATTTTTAATGAGTTTTTAAACACATAGTAAAATCTGTCTACAGTTCCAGATTTAGTTAAATTTTTTTATAAATTTATACAAAACTCAATAATTGTTGCTTAAATTCCTGGATGAACTAGACATCATTCTCAACAACTTTGTAGAAGAAATTATCTCAAAATTTTGAGTATAAAATTGTCTAAAAATTCGTACAACTATTTGGCAGATTTAAGGGCCAAATAAAATCTTCAATCATCTCTTTAATGGCATAAACTATACATGCAAGTCTAATTCCACAATAATATCATGATTTTAAGACTACCAATATCTTCAAATATTTGATATACAAATCACAAAATTTATATACAACTATAAATAAAATTCTATCTACAATTTTTGCTATGAACACAATCTAAAATTTTAACAATTAAAAAAAAATGAGAGGACTGAAAGGATTTTCTTACTTAATAGTAGGATTAAAATGGGTTGATGAAAAAGTAGGAAAAAATTATGTCTTCTTTCATGTTCTACTCTTCTTCTCTTCTTCTCTCTATTAATCTTAACTTGCTCACGGAATTTCCCTCCAAACAGTTTAAGGAGGAAATGTGCACTGTATGTATGCATATAAATGGACTCCTTACCTGAGACTCTCTCTCTCTCTCTCTCTTCTAATCATTGTGTTGAGTTGAATCGAATTTTCCCATTCCAAGAGTTATAATGAAGACCTATATCCTCATGCATGCAACCAAGTGACAATATGAATCGAATTTTCCCATTCCAAGAGTTATAATGAAGACCTATATCCTATATTACCATGCATGCAACCAAGTGGCAATATTGTCACTGAAAAATCTGATCTTTCTCTTTGTTTTCTTTTTCTTTTTTTTATTTATATTTGTATTTGTATTTGTATGGATTTCTTAAAATTAATTAACTAAGGTATTTAGTAAGGATAATTATCATATTGAATCCTTAACAATTTACCCACAAAATTATTATTCGTTAACAATGTTTTTGTTATAGATTAATTTAATAACCTACTTATATATTAACATATATTTTAGATAGATTCCGCATAAAATCAATTAATTAATTTATTTATTCATTTATTTTCTTCTAAAAATAATTAAATACGGGTCCTCACAAATGTTACCAAAAAAAGAAATTGAAAATGTCCTTAGAACATGATAATTTTTATAAATTATTTCAAATAATTGTCATAATTATTATATTTAATTACAAACTACACACATAATACATGTCCACCTCTATTGTACGTGTGTATATATATTTAAATTTGTAGATTAATTCTTGAGTAAATTACAAATATACTCCTTGAAATTTCTTCAAAATACGAATTGTATTATGTGATTTGAAAAATTATAAATACCTCATTGTCAAAAAACTGTTATTTAATAGAATTAACTGAAAAAATAAAATTATTAACTGCCCTTTTATATAATGATAAAATTACTTGAATTATTAATTGAAATAAATTTCTGACGTTATTAAAAATTATTAATTAACTTGAAGATTTCTTAATGAAATGATTATTTGTGATAAAATTAGAAACAAATCATATTTTAAACAAATCTGATGTATTTATAATTTATCCTTAATTATTCATACCTATTTTGTCCTTTTTTTAACTTAAAAAAAAAAAGCAATATGACCAAGCCGAACAAAAATCAATTTAGATAGGACTCCCATTTGTATGTAAGGAAAGAAGAGATAGGAGAACAAAAATGTGAAAAATGCAATCTCCATTATGCTCACCAAATTTTTTTTGAACGCATTGTGCTCACCAAAATCAATGAGTCCAAAAGTGATGAAAAAGAGGAATCAAACAAAGGCACAAATGTTTGACAGATTGTACTCTTATGTTTTTGCCCCTTCAATCTTCAAAAGTCTGAAGTGACACCCTTGTGGCAATATACATATATGACAATTTCTAATGTATAAATTAAAATTGTATTAACGTGTTTTTTTTTTAAAAAAAGAAGTGAATTTTATTTATCTATTCTTTTTAGTGTGAAGTGTTTGTTAATTTAAGCCTCCTTTGATATTAATAGGAGTTATTTGGTACAATTTATATGAGTTATTTATAATTTATTTTATTGTGAAAGTTTCTGTTAAACTATTTAATACAATTTTTGTTCGGCTTGGTCATATTGTTATCTGGATATTGGTGGAAGAGTATTTTTTATTTTTGTTTTTTTATTATCAATTTTTAATTTATAATAAAATGCACCAAACATGTTCATAAATTAGTTTACTGGCTTAAACGAAATTTACAAATAAACTAGCACTTAAAAAAGTTAGTCCATTTGATATGTTTTCTACTCCTTTTTTTTAAAAAAAAAAATTAATGACTTATTTAAATGATTTAAGTTGGCCTTTTGCTTGGAACAAAATAGTCGAATGATAGTTAACTTTAGTGACTTGATCAGTGCTTTAATGAAAGTGTCAATGGTGTGTTTAGTATCAATATAATTCCTTTTAACATGTTAAAAATAAAGAATAAAATATATGAAAACATGTGAACCCCACCTTTTTTTGTGTGTCTGCACTTTCTCTCCTCTTTCTTTCCTCTCTATTTCCCCTCTTTTATTTCTTAACTTGTAGGCGGTAAAATTCACTAGTTACCTTAACAAATGGATAAGATTTTATAATTCCCTAACAAAAATGAGAAGATATAATTGAAAAAGTAAATGGAAGGCAAGAAAATTAGCTTTTCTTGTGGATTGGTCTAGTGGGCATAACTTGAGGATTATAGGTGTACTTCTTCCCGGTCTTAGGTTCAATACTCACTAGTTATAATAAGGTTCTTGGGACTAGTCCATATAGGGGATTTGTTCTGCCTTTAAGTGGGGCTACCGCAAGTAGACGGTGGGATTGATCTCCGCGAAATTAGTGCAGGTGCGCGTAAACTAGTCCAAACATCCATTTACAAAAATAAAATAAAATAAAAAGCTTTCCTTGTTTTAATTGGTAAAGTAGCAGAGCAAGAAAATGATATCAAATTATTTACTTGTTTGGTTGTTTTTGTTGGACAATCTTCATTGTATTTGAAAATTAAATTCTATTGTGTACTTAACAACAACCAGAATACAGAAGAAATAAAGGAAATGAGAGAATTTGTTTGATTACAAAAATCAAACCAAAAAAATAAAATAAAATAAAGAAAAATAGGGGATTTGTTCTACCTTTAAGTGGGGCTACCGCAAGTAGACGGTGGGATTGATCTCCGCAAAATTAGTGCAGGTGCTCGTAAACTAGTCCAAACATCCATTTACAAAAATAAAATAAAATAAAAAGCTTTCCTTGTTTTAATTGGTAAAGTAGCAGAGCAAGAAAATGATATCAAATTATTTACTTGTTTGGTTGTTTTTGTTAGACAATCTTCATTGTATTTGAAAATTAAATTCTGTTGTGTACTTAACAACAACCAGAATACAGAAGAAATAAAGGAAATGAGAGAATTTGTTTGATTACAAAAATCAAACCAAAAAAATAAAATAAAATAACGAAAAACAGATTTTTATTTTGTTTCAAAAATAAAATCAAAATCTGATTTAAATAAAATAAAATAAAATAAAACAGAAAATAAATAACCAACTTACTTGATTAATTTCTTGAATAATATTCTGATCAAGTCCAGTATTCGACACTGTGTCCTTCAAGACAGATTCGTCCTCTCCACGGTACTTTCAGAATATAGACGTCTATCTCCTAGGATAAAATGATCTATCAATGAATAAATACAGCACTACAATTTATTCGAACAACGAACACACACAGTTCTTTCTTAGAAGAAAAATAATGCAGCAAAAATACAGAAAATGCTGACAATATTTAGGACGGAATTATTGAATGAAAGCATCAAATGAGGGCTAATCAATTTATTGATGTAGTGGCACCCTTTTAATTTGAATTGGACAGGTAGCATACCTGTTTGAACAAGTACTGAACCTGTTGGTTTGAATTGGTACTGTTTGAGTTCAAATTCAAACAGATAAAATCGAATTGCACAGATTTAAATCTGTCCGGGTTTTCTAAAATTTAAGCAGATTCAAATCTGTTTGGGTGGGAGAAAAACGGACCTAATTTTGAATGTTAATTTTCGAAAAACAAATTGGAAAAATTTGAATTTAATTTTAGAAAAATAAAATTTAAATATTTTTTGCCCAAAAAGATAGGTATTGGGCCGGACAAGCCCAACCCAACCTCACACCACACACCCGCGCCCAAGCCCAGCCCAGCCCGCCTGACCGACCAGACGACGGCCCGCGTGCGTGTGGTGATTTTTGGGTCCAATGGGTCTAGCCCATTTTGTCCATACCTCCCTCTTTACAAAACTTGGGTACTCCTTGGGGTACACCCCAAGTTCCAATCTCATGCCTTATAAACCCACTCAAAACTTCCCACCAAATCAATGTGGGACAAGCCATTTTTCAAACCTTTAAAGATTTTCCACCAAAACTCTATTTCCATGGAGTACACTTTGGCTTCAATTTCTCATTCACTTGATAATGGTTTTGAGTAACCAAATATACCACGTGAATCACAACGCAGCATAGAACGCGTTACCACTTAGACTCGCTAATTTTGGCGCACGGGTCCCACCTAAATAATAGACTAAAGTTAGGAAAAAATTCTATTTTAACCCAGAATTTCCAAACCATTTCTAACAATCCCCCACATGAATGGAATTTGATGACAACGGAAATGCAACAATATACAGACTTTGTCGAAAGAGTATAAATCGAAAATATCTTGCATCAGGATAGGTAACTTTCGGCCTTGAACCTTCCCTAGTGATAACCTATCGGACTTACTAACTAACCAATGGACGCGATGCCTTGAATTGTTCAGCCATTTGTGTAAGCCAAGACAATAGATTTCACACAAAATATCTTCTAACACATCGTGGTTCTCACTGTTGTGTTCATTTTGGCCTTAAACGCTCCTAATTTTCATGAGTGCTTCTAGAGAATGTAGCCTCTTCATCCTTATAGAATTGGCCCCAGTTCGACACTCATATGGGTGATTCTTATTGTGAGTATTTCCTTAAACTCGTCTTAATTTTTATGCCTAAATCAAGATATAAGTAATCATTAAAAGTTAAGCTTAACCTTAGGCCCCTGCATACAATTCATGTTGCAGATATCACTTTCATCATAGGAATGGGTAGGGAAATTTTAATCCCTTGGTGATTTCTGGCGAGCTACACATAACTTAGTTGTCCCTTTGAACTCAGTTCTTGGGATCTCTAGTCATATAAGTAGAGCTACCATTATGATGACTCTTATATAATAGGCTTTAATCTCATTCCCTTCGATGAACTATATACTTGCTCTTTAGTCAAACCTTTTGTTAACGGATCCGCAATATTCTCTTTAGATTTTATATAATCTATTGAGATTATTCCATTTAAGAGCAATTGCCTTACGGTATTATGTCGACGACGAATGTGTCGTGACTTACCATTATGCATATGATTTTGTGCCTTGCCTATTGCAGATTGACTATCACAATGAATACAAATAGCTAGCACAGGTTTTGGCTACATTGGAATGTCATCTAAGAAGTGACGAGGCCATTCAGCTTCTTCTCCTGCTTTGTTTAAAGCAATGAATTCGGATTCCATTGTGGATCGTGCAATGCTTGATTGTTTTGTAATTTCCAAGAAATAGCAGCGCCTCCTAGAGTAAAGACATATCCACTATTGGATTTTGAATCTTTAGTATCCGATATCCAATTTGCATCACAATAACCTTCGAGTACTACTGGATATCGAGTAAAGTTCAAACCATAATCACGAGTAAATCTTAGATATCGAAGAACCCAAATGATCGCATTCCAATGGTCTTCTCCGGGGTTACTAGTGTACCTACTCAATTTACTGAATGTATAAACTATGTCAGGAGGAGTACAATTCATTAGGTACATTAGACTTCCAATGATTTAGGAGTATTTTAACTGAGACACTGCATCACTTTTATTTTTCGATAAATAAAGACTGATATTTACAGGTGTTCTAGCTACATTCAAATCATCCTTGATAAATTTATCAAGAATTTTATCAATATAATGAGATTGAGATAATGCATATCCGTCAGATGTTTTAATAATTTTCATTCTTAATATAACATCTGCGACCCCCATGCCTTTCATATCAAATCTTTTGTTAGGCATTTGCTTAGTTGATTTGATCATGTTTTGATTGCTTCCAATGATAAGCATGTCATTCACATAAAGACAAACTATGACATATTCTTAGTCAGTGTTTTTAACATAGATGCATTTGTCACATTCGTTTATCTTAAACCCATTAGTAAGCATTGCATGATCAAATTTTTTGTTTGTTTTAATCCATAAAGAGATTTTACAAGCCGACAAACTTTCTTTTCTTGCCCCAGTACTACAAACCCTTCGGCTTGCTCCATATAAATCTCTTCATTTAGATCACCGTTTAAAAAAGTTGTCTTAACATCAATTTGATGTATTTCTAAATTAAACAACGCTGCTATAGCAATAAGCATGCGAATGGATGTTATTCTTGTCACAGGGGAATATGTGTCAACATAGTCCAGACCTTCCTTTTGTCTGTAACATTTTACTACAAGTCTTGTTTTATACTCTTCTATTGGACCATCTGCTTTCATTTTTCTCTTGAATATCCACTTATACCCAAGAGGCTTAGAACCAGGTGGAAGATCCACCAATTCCCAAGAATAATTTTGCATAATGGATTCAATTTCATTATTAACAGCTTCTTTTCACAAAAGTGTTTCAGGACCTGTCATTGCTTCCTTAAAGTTTTGATGTTCATTTTCTAACAGGTATGCCAGAAAATCTGAACCAAAGGATTTTGATGTTCTCGCTCTCTCATTTCGTCTTGGTTCATCATCAGTTAAATCCTGTTGGTCGAGACCATTACTAGTCTTTTGTGTTTGATTGGCATTAGTCTCTTGACTTTGTGTACAATTATAAGTTCTTTTCTGTTAACTTAATTCCTATCCTTTCTTGAAAAGAAAGATATGTTCAAAAAACACAACATTCCTTGACTCTATAATAGTGTTCATATTTATATCAGGTATTTCTGATTTATAAGTAAGAAACCGATATGCACTACTATTCTGAGCATAACTAATAAACACACAATTTACTGTTTTTGGTCCAATCTTAGTCTTCTTAGGAACAGGAACTTCAACTTTCGCCAAACACCCACACATTTTTAAGTATTTGTAGGAAGGTGGTCGACATTTTCACAATTCATAAGGAGTGTTGTTGGTTTTCTTGTGGGGTATTCTGTTAAGAACATAATTAGCAGACAATATTGCTTCCCCCCACAATGGTAAGCCTGAAGTTAGTAACATGGCATTCATCATTTCTTTTAGGATTCTATTCTTCCTTTCAGCAATTCCATTTTGCTGAGGGGAATAGGATGCTGTAGTTTGGTGAATAATACCATATTGTGCACAAAATTCATTTAATGGTGCATCATATTCACCACCCCTATCACTTCTAACCATTTTAATGGTTTTACCAAGCTGATTTTCAACTTCTATTTTATAGAGTTTAAACATTTTTAAGGCTTCATCTTTACTTCTAAGTAAATAAATATAACAATGTCTTGTGCAATCATTGATAAATGTTATGAAATACTTTTTGCCTCCTCTAATTTGAACAAATTTAAGATCATATACATCTGTATGAATTAATTCTAGAGGTTTGGTTGTCCTTTCAACCGATTTAAATAGAGCCTTAGTTAATTTCGCTTCTACACAAATTTCACATTTATGATTAGGATCAATTTCAAACTTTGGTATATAATCCAAACCAATTAATTTACGCAAAGTATCAAAATTCACATGTCCTAATCCATCATGCCATAAATTCGACTCAAGAATATAAGCAAAAGATGTGTTGTTCTTATTAATAGTAACTTTTGGTACAACTGTCATTACATTTAATTTGAAGAGACCATCACTCATGTATCCCTTACCAACATACATACCACTCTTTGATAATACAAATTTATCAGACTCAAATACAAGCCTAAAACCATTTTTACTTAATAAAGAGCTAGAAACCAAATTCTTCCGGATGTCAAGTACATGCAGTACGTTGTTGAGGGTCAGTTCTTTCCCTGATGTCATCTTCAAAATCACTTTTCATTGTCCAACCACAGTAGAAGTAAAAGAATTTCCCATGAAAAGTTGTTCACCATTTGCAGCCTCATTGTAGGTAGTGAACATCTTCTTGTCCGCACATATGTGACGAGTTGCTCCAGTGTCAACCCACCACTCCTTGGGATTTCCAACCAAATTAGCCTCAGAAGCCATAGCAGAGAGGTTGGTGTCATCCACCCCGTCAGAGATGTAATCTAGTTCAGTTACATTGGCCTGATTGGTAGTCTTCTTACTTGTACTTCCCCGATCCTTCTTAAGACGGTGGCAGTCAGAAGCCTGATGTTCAGTCTTGCTACAGTTATAGCATTTTCCTTTGAACTTTTTATTGTCATTGTTGTCGCCTTGTTTAAGACTATCTCCAGTAAACTTCCTCTTTTTGTTATGTGGTTTGTGAACTTGTTCAATCACATTAGCCTTGAACTCAATGGTATTTCTCCCATTTCTCTTTTCAGCCTTTCGGTTATCTTCTTCAATTCTCAATCTTACAACCAATTCATCCATGGTCATCTCCTTGCGTTTATGTTTTAAATAATTTTTGAAATCTTTCCATGCCGGTGGTAACTTTTCCATTAGAGCAGCGACTTAGAAAGACTCGCTAAGAGACATACCTTCTGAATGAATATCATGCAAAATTATTTGAAAACTTTGAACTTGAGATATTACCGTTTGGGAGTCTACCATAACAAAGTCCAGAAATTTACCGACGACAAATTTCTTCGTACCGGCATCTTCTGTCTTGTATTTCTTCTCCAAAGAATCCCACAATTCTTTTGACCAATTCCCAAGTATGATTCTGCATAATGGATTCAATTTCATTATTAACAGCCTCTTTCCACAAAGGTGCTTCAGGACCTGTCATTGCTGCCTTAAAGCTTTGAGGTTCATTTTCTAACAAGTATGTCAGAAAATCTGGACCAAAGGATTTTGATGTTGTGAGCAGGCGTGTGACTAGGCCTAAGTTGTTGCCTGAAGTGTTTTTAAGTTAGCCAACCACTGTGCCTCCTAAGGAGGTTCCCTTTTGAGAAGTCAAATTCTGTGAACCTCATAAAGATGTTTTTGTTGGTTGTTTTGCTTATTTGTACGCTGGGCTAAGTCCCTCATGACATTATGTATGGTGATACCAGTCTTATGGAAAATTGATATTATATAAGTTTAAACTTATTTATCTCATGTATGTCTTCACAGCTCAATGGACCTTATATTTTGTATGATTACTTCCGCAGCCTTTTATATTTTGGTATTCTGTTAAGAGGCCTTTGATAATCCTAGGATTACTGGCCGGTTACGTCACTAAACCTAAATGGGCGGGTTTGAGTTGTGACATTTAATTTGCCAAATTTTGGATTGAGTTTCCGCAACTAATTTGTTGGTATTTTTCTCTTTATAACTTAAATTTGAAGTTGCAAATTGACCAAATTATTGCAGAAATTGTTGAAGAGTATTGAAATGGCTAAATAATTCAAAATCACCTCAAAATTTGCTTTTTTTTGAATCAACTATATGGGAATTTGTTGGTGAAACACATAGTTGAGTCTGTAGACTCTTGTTTCCACAAGCAAGACCAGGCATTATCTGGATTGTAAAGCTACGCAACTTAAAATACACGCCATTTTATTTGAAAATCTGATACGAAATTGTGAAATCAATGGCTTCTCAAAGAACCCATTTGAAGATAAGGAAAGAAAAGACAAAAAAACATATCAATACAATTGATCCCAACATTCATCACAGACCCACATCTCTTTTTCTCTATATTTCTAGAATTTAAGAAAAAAAAAATCTGATCTTTCTTAGAAGAAAAATAATACAGCAAAAATGCAGAGAAGACAGACAATATTTAGGACGAAATTATTGAATGAAAACATCAAATGAGGGCTAGTCTATTTATAGATGTAGTGGCATCCTTTTAATTTGAATTGAACAAGTAGCATACTTGTTTAAACAGGTACTGAAACTGTTGGTTTGAATTGGTACTGTTTGAGTTCAAATTCAAATAGACAAAATCGAATTGCACAGATTTAAATTTGTTCGGGTTTTCTGAAATTTAAAAGAATTCCAATCTGTTTGGGTGGGAGAAAAATGGACCCAATTTTGAATTTTAATTTCTGAAAAACAAATTGGAAAATTTTGAATTTAATTTTAGAAAAATAAAATTCAAATGTTTTTGACCCAAAAAGATAGGTATTGGGCCGAACAAGCCCAACCTAACCTCACACCATGCATCCGTGCCCAGGCCTCGCCCGACCGACCGGCGATGCGCGTGTTGTGATTTTTGGGTCCAATGGGTCTAGCCCATTTTGCCCATAACCTCCCTTTCTACAAAACTTGGGTACCCCTTAGGGCACACCCTAAGTTTCAATCTCATGCCTTATAAATCCACTCAAAATTTTCCATCAAATCAATGCGGGACAAGCCATTTTTCGAACATTGAAGAATTTTCTACCAAAACTCCATTTCCATGAAACTTTGGCTTCAATTTTCCATTCACTCGATAATGATTTTGAGCAACCAAATATACCACGTGAATCACAACGCGACATATAACATGTTACCACTTAGACTCGCCAATTTTGGCGCACGAATCTCACCTATATAATAGACCAAAATTTTAAAAAAAATCTATTTTAACCCAAAATTTCCAAACCATTTCTAACAGTTTTATCCTAGGACATTTTTAATCGACACACTAAAACGAAGTGTGTTGGTTCAAATGTTTGTCAGTTAGCAATTGATGCATATAATTTGTTGATCTATTAGATATCTTATATGGCTAATTAGACTTGCAAAAATTTTAAATAAATTATTAAATATTTTATCAAATATTCACAAGAGTGTGGACACCTGAATTATTGTGATATTAGTTATGACCTATTGTAATTATTATTTTGATTAAAACTGAAAAAGCCTTTGGTTATATAATGTGGTGTTTGGTTACATAACTCATTATTTTTTGAGTTAATTATCTAAAATTTATATTTATAAATATTATGGTAGCTCAGGTTCTATCTAAATTTTTTTGAACCGATAAGTCATATTTAGTAAAACTGAGAATATTATCAATTTTTTTTAATTTTTAAAATTAAGAACGTTATCAATTTTACATAATAATATTTCATATAATTGTTTCACTAATTGATAAAAAAACATAGAGTATGAGATTAAACGTTTTGTCTTTTTACTTATTAGTTTGATTCAACTATTCAATAAAACTGATAACATTATCAATTTTTTCCAGTTTTTAAATTGAGAATATTATTAGTTTTTTCATTTTTAATTTTTTTTTTCCAATTTTGCACATCAGTATTCCATCATCATGCTCCGTTATAGACACAAAATTTTTAATTTTGCACAAAAAAATAATTTAGTTTTTTCAATTTTTCAAAAAAAAAAATATTCACTTTGCTTGTTTTTGGTTTTCCAAAAACACTTTTCAGAAAATTTTACTTTCATGTTTTCCATATATTTTTTTTACTGAATCTTTTCAATATTTTAAGCAATTTTTTTAATTTTTAGACACACCTAACATAAATACACATAAAAAGTATAATTTTTGTGAATTTTTTTTAAATTTTTTTTACTAAATACCAAAAATACAAAAAAAGAAAAAAGAAAAGAAGAGAGTATATTTTTCGTATTTTTATGTATTTATTAATTTTTTAAAATATTTTTTCACAATTTTTTTACTTTTTAGATACATCTAAAAAAATTTTTAAATGACCTAAATATCCCTTCTTTAATCTCATTTTAGGAGATAATAAGACACATATCCTCAATAAATAATGTTCAACAATGTTTCAGAAACAATCAATAAAGCTTAGTTTAAGAATAAATTATTTTAATAATTTTTTATTAAAAAATATATAAAATAATAATAATTTATAGTAATTTTTTAACTAAAATTGAAAGTTATCAAACGAGACTTTAATATATTTTGAATGTAAGGAAAAAAATATAACTCACAAGGCCAGGCTAGATTGAAATTTTAAACCCATTTAATTTTAAGCTAAATTTGAGAGAAAGAGGCCTAGTCAGGCTGTCCGTACATTTATAAAATATTAATTTTAATTTTATATTATTTAGTTATAAAATAAACTAAAAAAATATCAAAAGATAAGAAAAGAATATATATACTTCTTTCTACCGTTTAAATTAAAATATTTATTAAAAGACCCTATTTGTTTTACAATTAAATTTTGTTAATATCCTAATTCAAATACTTGTTAAATATAATACAATTTAATAGTCCTTCAAGACAACAACCCAAAAAAAAAAAAAAAAAAAAATTGAAATTAAGAACTTAAAAAAACTGAAATTCACCATCTAATTTCAATTATCAAGCTTGGATGATCTTTGAATTTCCTTTTATGTCCCGAATGCAACCTTAATTATAACATGCTAAAGAAAGGATAGTTCCAGTGCATGAAATTTGTATTATTGCGGGATGTGAGAAGAATTAGATGTCGGCAAATTTACCCTTCTTGAGATGCTTTTAAGATCTACAAACACAAAATACATTAATCAACTTTCTCTTTATACATACAACTATTTTTCGTAAGACACAAAGTTTACACTGAATGTGGACCGTAATCTCTAAAAGTCATAATTGTCTCCAATCTATTGGAGTGAATTGGATTGTGCAAAGCCTCAATAACATGCTAAAGAAAGGATAGTTCCAGTGCATGAAATTTGTATTATTGCGGGATGTGAGAAGAATTAGATGTCGGCAAATTTACCCTTCTTGAGATGCTTTTAAGATCTACAAACACAAAATACATTAATCAACTTTCTCTTTATACATACAACTATTTTTTGTAAGACACAAAGTTTACACTGAACGTGGACCGTAATCTCTAAAAGTCATAATTGTCTCCAATCTATTGGAGTGAATTGGATTGTGCAAAGCCTCACTTCATGCATCTCTCCCATTAATTTTATAAATTTCAATACATGAATCATTCATTAAAAAAAATAATTAATAATTAATTTAATAATCAAAACTATATAATTTTATTCCTGATTAATTATTATTTTGAATCATCTAGACATGAGGCATTACGAGATAAATGACTTCACTTCTGTGGTAACATTATGTCAATTCATGACCGTGTGTATATGGTATACACCACCCGTGAGTGCACACCATAAGGTTTCCTAAGTTAATTCATAACAAATAAAAAAAATATTTTAATAAAATAGAATTTTAGAATAAAAAGTTTAATGGAGTGTGTATATAAAAAAGAGGCCAAGTAAAACATAAAAATAGATTTTAAAAGCGATGTGAATACTTTTAAAGTTAATTTTTTAGTAAAAAAAAAATGTCAAATGATATAAGTTTTTTAAGAAAATAATTTTTTTTCAAACAATAAACTAGTTTAGTAGTGGGGGTGTTTGGCTCCAATTAAAAAAGTAATATTTCTTTTCAAATGTTTTTTGGTCTCAAGTGATTTTTTTTTTTAAATTTAATTTATGTCAAATTTGTTTACTTTTCGTCATCTGTTATTTATTTTTATGAATTGTTGATTATATGCATCTAAAACGTATAAAAAATTAATTCAAGATACTTGATCCATAAATTCAAATTTAGATTTCTTTTACCCAAAATCCACACTCTGAAATGTTAAATCCATAAAAACAAACTATCATAAATGATCAAAACACTCATATATATATATATATATATATAGATATATATACCTATCGTCTCTCATCTCATTTCAACCTCCTATTTTTTCAAACTCTCTCTTTCTACATGTCTCTCTCTCTCCAACTATCTCTCTCTGTCTATACATATTTCTCTCTCATCTTCATTATTGAAACCCTAACACTAGGTTTGGAAGTTAAAAAAAAAAGAAAAATAAATGATTAATTAAATTATAAGAGTTAAGAAAAAAAATAATTATGAGTTTGGGAACCTACCTAGGAGAGAAAAGAAAAGAAATGGTTACTTATAAGTTATAAGAGAAAAGAAAAGAAAAGAAAAGAAATGATTGCGATTTCTCTCATTCTTGTTTGGATAAGTAAGAGATAAAAGAAAAGAAATGATTGTGATTTCTTTAATTCTTATTTGGTTAGATTTCATAAGAGAAAAGAAAATAAACTGTTTTATATTATATTATCAAAATAATCTTTTTATATTTTGTCAATTATTTTATTTCTTTTATTTTTACGGAGACAAAATTAATATTATAAAAATATATAAATATATTGATTTCTTTTCTCTTCTAATTCTCCACTTTTGAAAAAATTAAAAATAAAAATTATAAAAAAATTAAATTTTACTCCATTTCTTCTCATTTCTCTCCAATTATCCAAATAAATAAAATAAATACATATCCCTCCATCCCATTTTTTTTCTCTTCAAATCACAAAATCCAAACATAACTCCTCTTTCTCTTCCATCACTCCCCTCTCTTGGTTCCTCTGCAACTCTACTACTGGCGGCAAATCACGATCACGATCTAGAGTTTAGTGTGCCATCGGAAGCTCGCTGAAAGCGGCAGTTTCGATATGCTTCAAGATCTTCTCCTGTGTCCTCCGCTACCGTCATGAAGAACGTCGCTCTTGATGAGGACGTCCGCGTTGGCGATGAGGCAGTCGAGGCGGCCGGAGACGGAGGTTTCGCCATGGCAAAACAAACTCACTCTCAGAGCCTTCGTCTCTCTGTGTGATCTTAGATTTTGCTTCTTGGTGGTGGTGAGGTAGTTTTTGGATCGGAGAGAGAAGAGATCGCCTGGGGGTGAAGCCCAGCCGTTGGATCTGTTGTGGAGGTTCATAAGTTTGACAGATCCGCCGTTGATCGCTTCGGCTCTCCAGTCAGCGGCGGTGGAATTGCAGGATAAGAACAGATCAAATCCAAATCTGAGATTCTATTCGTTGTTGCTACTGCTGCTGATGATGATATATAGATAACTATGTAGATACATATAAGACGTCGTGATGATAATATTTCTCTTTTGAGTTCATTCAAATGATCAAAGAGTTTTTGCCTATTTTAATGGCGGGGCAACACTGAAGGCCCTCTCAAGGGGCAACTGTTGTTGCAGCCATGGTGGGAATACTTTCTCATCTCTGATTTAAACACAAATCTAAGCCTCAATTTTGCTCATCAATATCTTCAACATACATGAATATATATCTAATTAAATACATATTATTATATATATTTACTTTAATAAAATTGTTGATTTAGGTTTTCCTAATTCTGTGTTTGGTTAAGGGATTTGTGTTTGATTAAGGGATTTGACGAGGGATTTGAAAAGGAAAATAGAAATGGCAAGGGAAATGTGAAAAAAATATATTTATATTTTACGTAGTTTTACATATTTTTTTTTTTTTAAAAAATTTCTCTCTAAATTTTCTAACCAAACCCAGCATAAATGATCCTGTTTGAAAGCCAAATCGGCTCCAGAATTTTACTATTTGCTCAAGTTTTTTATTTTTACTTTTTTGATCTGGCTTCTTGTTGAAAATATTGCTTGAAGAATTGAATAGATATTGAGTGTTTTTTTTTGGTTGAAATTTCGTTTTTTTTTGTTTTTCAGATCTGTTCAAAAACTTGAACAGATAAAAGGCAGATAGGTTCAAAAACTTAAATAGACAAAAAAAGATTTCATTAGATAGAGAAATAAAGTTTGAACTAATAAATTTGTACATATAAAAAATAGAACAAGAATTAACACATATTTCAACAAGGAAAAATTGAACATATAGGTAAAAAAATTGGGCAGATAATAAAAATGAACACATATCAACAAATAAGAACAAATATCAACTTACAAAATTTGAACAGATAGATAGAGTAACTCACAAAATTTGAACAGAGAGGGAAAAAGTTGATCAGATAAATAAAAAAAAGTAAACAGATAGATATAAATTTAAACAAATAGTTAACAAAAAGTCAAATAAATAGTCAATCAAAAATCAACAAATAAAAAAAAAAGTAAACAGATAAATTAAGGGGATAAAATTAAAAATAAAATGTCCTTTAAAATAAACAAAAGAATTTCTCACCAAATTATTTAACAAAAGATAGATCTTTTACTAATAAAAAATATCTACTAGACTTGATACCTTAGACTTCCAAAAAGTAAACAGATAGATATAAATTTAAACAAATAGTTAACAAAAAGTCAAACAAATAGTCAATCAAAAATCAACAAATAAAAAAAAAAGTAAACAGATAAATTAAGGGGATAAAATTAAAAATAAAATGTCCTTTAAAATAAACAAAAGGATTTCTCACCAAATTATTTAACAAAAGATAGATCTTTTACTAACAAAAAATATCTACTAGACTTGATACCTTAGACTTTCTTTAGGTTGGATTTTTCAACAATTATCAAAAAAAAAAAAAAAAAAAAAAAAAAAAACTAAAAAAAATGAAAAAGCCAATATTTTTACGTTTTTGGGTGGTCATTTCTGGACTTTTCTTTTCTAATTTTTATTTTTTTTAAAAAAACTTTTCAGTTTGTCTAGTCTAAGTAGAATTTAGAAAAGTAAATTCTTTTTAAAATTAAAAATAAGGTCACTAAAAATAAAAATTTAATAAAAAAATCACAAAAAAAGCAAAGCCCAATTTGATGAAATTCAATAATCCACTTCATTATGTTGTATTGTATTACATAGCCAATATGGTTAAGTAAAATGTTATAAAAGACAAAATAGGTTATTTTAACCATAACAAAGTCAAAAAGCAAAGTCTAGTTTTAGCTCCAACAAAATCAAGTTTTTTAGCTCAGGTTAAAATAGTCAAAAAGTCAATCCACTTTCCAAACGAAGGCTGAATCTCTTAAAATAATATGTTTTCGAAGCTATTCTGCCCCATCATACTTAATACATACATTTTTACTTTCGATGAAATATTGAAATAAAAATCAATATAAGAGAGATTTTAGATATAAATTTTGACAAATTAATGATATATATATATAATATTATGTAAAATCAATTAATGTTATAAATTCTGAAAGATATTATATAAATTAATACTATATGTTATAAAAATACTTAAAAAAATATTTTTAATTATTTTTAATCAATTAATAAAATAAAATTGCTCAAATTATAATTTGATTACAAATACTAGCGAATTTATTAATGAGCAATGATACAGAGTTTTAAAAATAGAATCTAATATGAGTTCGATGTGACAAAGCAAAAATAAAAAAAAAAAGACAAATATAAAAATTAAAACATCACATCACATAATGAAACCTATTATTAAAACTCTCTTTAAAACTCTTCTATTAGAGTTCCTAAACATTTTCCTTTATCAATTCGTCAATCATAAGTTGATTTGAGATGTTTTGAAAAAATGCATAAAAAATACTTTTTAACTTTTTAAAACTTTTTTATGAGAAAGGAAAGTGAGTTAAAAGTTAAGAAATGACTTTTAATCCACTTCTCAATTGTCAATGTCAAAATTATAATCACCGTTGTTACTTTTGATTTTTTTTTTTTTTTTTTGTTCAGAAAAAAAGGGCTCTGAGATCACGGCCCTGTGGGCCTTGACCCTGGGGTAACCGGTTGTCAGTCAGGAATTAACCCCCACTATGTGAAGGACCTACCACCGAGGCACCAGAGGAGCTCAACTATACCCCACAGGTCGCCGAGGGTTCAAAACGGAGTACAGAGGGGAGGTCTCAAAGAGAACACTTCCACACTCCCTCCCAGGATTCAACCCTGAGTCATTCCTGTGGAGACGAGTTGCTTTCTCCACTAGGCCACCACCCCGATGGTGTTGTTACTTTCGATTGATGACAGACAATATACAATTAACCCAACTAGTACAATGATTTATTTGTTTCCTTCTTTTTCTTTTGTGTTTTTTTTTTTTGATAAATTATATTAACTTTCTTTAAAATAATATATAATTTATTTATTTTTTTAAAGGAAAAAGCAAGTAGTACAAAGAATTATTGCAAAGAAAACTATCTCCATCCGGTGAAAAAGATACCACCTATGTCGCACTTCAATCGAGAAGACTAGTACTACTAATCCATCAACACACTTACAGTAATGTTAGAAAACTTAAATATTTTATTAAAATTTTTATTAAATGTTTTATATGAGTGTGAGACTCATATAATGTGTTAAATATTTGGTAAAATTTTTGATAAAATTTTTGGGACTTCTAATATTTTTGATACACTTATGAGTTAGTTGACATGATTAATATTAATGCATTTATTTAGATGAATATATTTATTTAAAGGGCAAATTACATATATCCCCTCGAGGTTTGGCTAAATTACAGATACCCTTGACGTTTGAGAAGTTACGAATTCTCCCTGAATGTTATATTTGCATAAGAAATTAGGGGGTAATTTGCTATGAAATATAAACCTCAGGGGGTAAATTGTTATGAAAATACAAACCTCAGGGAGCGGGATGTAATTTCTGAAAATTCAGGTATTAAATGTCTTATATGAACGTGGGACTTACACAATGTGTAAAATATTTAGTAAAATTTTTGATAGAATTTTTGAGACTTCTAACATTTTTGATACACTTATGAGTTATTTGACATGATTAATATTAATGCATTTATTTAGATGAATATATTTATTTAAATTAAAAAATATATTTATTTAAATCATTAAAAAAATCGATTCATATCAAACAAACAAACAACAGCAACAACCCACATTTTTGTATCACTATCATCGTCGTCATTATCATCATCATCATCGTCATCAATCAATACAAAATACATTCGATGCTATACGTATTTTCTCAAATGGGGCTCCCTCCAAGATTCATCATTACGCCTTCGATCTAAAGCAAACAACGCAATTGATGACTTACCCATTCACATTCTTCACTCCCAATC
Source organism: Camellia sinensis (assembly GCF_004153795.1). Classification (NCBI taxonomy): domain Eukaryota; kingdom Viridiplantae; phylum Streptophyta; class Magnoliopsida; order Ericales; family Theaceae; genus Camellia; species Camellia sinensis. Next base: position 917,797 of record NW_021024695.1, read on the forward strand.
TCCATCTCTGTAACTTGCTTAAGCTAAGCTAAGCTCAGCTACCCAACAAAAATCTCATCACTCCCACTTCTACCACCAACACGCAGGTACTCTCTCTCTCTCTCTCTCTCTCTCTCTCTCTAGGTTTTCTTCATACAAATCTGGAGTCAGTTGAGTTTACCCAATTTGATTTTCATCTTCAAAGGGATTATTTGCATTTTCAGAATTGTATGCATACTAATGGGGATTAAATTGGCTGTTTTTTGTCTGTTTTGTTTTGATTTGGTATTTTTGCTTCATTAGTGATGTGGGTTTTCTTGATTAGTCTCCACTAGGGACTAAAACTTGGTGTTTTTTTTGTTTTGATTTGGTAATTTTGGTTCACTAGTAATGTGGGTTTTCTTGACTTGTCTCTAATTGGGACTAAACTGAGTGTTTTTTGTTTTAATTTGGTAATTTAGGAACTAATTTTTTTTTTCTTTTTCTTTTTCTTTTTTATTTGGTAATTTTGGTTCATTACTAATGTGAGTTTTCTGGATCAGTCTCCAATAGGACTGAACCGGGTGTTTTTTTGTTTTAATTTGGTAATTTTGGTTTACTAGTAATATGGGTTTTGGTGTTTGTGTTGTTCAAGTGGTAGATCCTTCTTCATTTCTCATCTTCTTCCCATTCTTGTCCCAGATCTGTAGCTTTAACGACCAATTCCTGTGATATCTGAAGAAATTGTTTGCATACATTTATATATATATATATATATATGTATGTATGTATGGATTACGTAAATTGTATGCTTATTTGTGTATTGAATGACTCTTCAGGTTGTTAAAACTGTGATCTAGGTGTTCTGGTTGCTTGGCGTTGTCAGTACCGAGCCAAATTTGACTGTAGGTTTTCTTAATTGTTCCTTTTAATTGTTTTGTTTGTTTTTGAATGAAAATGAAATCTGGAAAAGAAATATTGTTGATGCTGAATGAATGAGGCCAAAAGGGTTGAAATTGATGTGTAAATATGCCAATCTTTGTGTGTCTGTGTTTAGTTAAACATTTTACAGAACATTAGCTGAACAAATAGTGGCACATGAAGCATTTCATCCTGAAAATGGGTTCGAAAAATAGAAATTGGAATTTATTTTTATCTATTTTTATTTGCTCGCAAAGTTTATTATGTTGTTTTACTGCAAGAATCCAATGAATAATGTTGGACTCTAATACGATTCCATCACTACTTGACTGTTTTTCGCATCACTTTGTTGTTTTGTTTTTTTTTGGGATTGTGATCATGATTTCCTCTTTAGGTTCTTCTTAGGAAGCATTTAAAAGTACTTTCTTGCTTTTTTGAACAAAAATACACAGAAATTTGCTTTCAAAAGCAATAAAAATTGAAAACCTAAGCAAATAATGGTTATACTGACACTTAATTGTAATATACACACTATTTGTAGCTGCCTGAACTGTCCTTGCTATGGGTTGTTTCAATAATTTCCTTCTCTATCTATGGTTTATTTCTTGAGGATTGATGAATGCGTAAATTGTGCATGCATGTCTTAAAGTACCGTTTTGCATGCTATGATATGAAGAATATATGTATATCCTCTTGCTAGCCATGTACTAATAAAATTCTTGTTTGTATTAATTTATCGCTCCATTTCATTTTCCCCCTAAATTTTGCATTATAAATTGATTTTCATATTGGCTTAGGTTTTCTCTTACCTGAAGAGCATTGCTACCATGCTCAAGCAAATTCTGGGAAAACTCCCACGGAAGTCATCAAAAGCAGATTCATTAGATTCCACTGGGAGTAATTCTGGTAACAATACTGCCAACTTGGGCAATGGAATCCAATTTACCAACAGTTGCAATGTTGTGTCGGCTCGATTGAATGTTGTCAAACGAATGTCTTCAGCAATTTTTCCATCAAGCAACGCTGCTGCAGTGGAAATGATGGAGCCCCATGTGTCTTTCAAAGATGTTTCAAATTCAGAGAAGCAAAACCTGTTTGTCAGCAAGTTAAACCTATGTTGTTCAACGTATGATTTCAACAACTCTGATAAGAACTGTGCAGAGAAAGATCTTAAATGTCAAACACTGGTAGAACTTGTTGATTTTGTTGCATCTGGATCTGCAAAATTTACGGAACCCGCAATTGCTTCAATGTGTAAAATGTGTGCGATTAATCTATTTAGAGATTTTCCACCCAAGTGCCGGTCTTATTCTGCTCGTGGCGAAACTGAAGATGACGAACCAACATTCGATCCTGCTTGGTCACATTTACAACTTGTTTATGACCTACTCCTTGGATTTATAAGTTATAATTCTCTTGATGTAAAGGTAGCAAAAAAGTTTATAGACCATTCTTTTATTTCAAGATTACTTGACCTGTTTGACTCGGAGGACCCAAGAGAACGAGATTGTTTGAAAACTATTCTGCATCGAGTTTATGCGAAGTTCATGGTGCACAGGCCTCATATTCGAAAGTCCGTGAGCAATATTATTTACCGTTTTGTTTTTGAAACCGAGCGTCATAATGGAATTGCCGAGTTGTTGGAGATTTTTGGGAGTGTAATTACCGGATTTGCTATACCGTTGAAGGAGGAGCACAAGATGTTTCTATGGAGGGCTCTGATTCCTCTGCACAAACCTAAATCAGTGGGTATTTATCATCAGCAATTAACATATTGCATTGTACAGTTTGTAGAAAAGGAGCCAAGGTTGGCCAGTACGGTGATTAAGGGGTTGTTGAAATACTGGCCAGTAAGAAGTAGCCAGAAGGAGTTGATGTTCTTGAGCGAGTTGGAAGAGATCTTGGAAAAAATTAACACGACCGAGTTCGAAAATATCATGGTCCCATTATTCCGCCGTATAGGATGCTGCCTCAACAGCTCCCATTTCCAGGTAATTCTTGTATTTTCTGTTTACTTCTTACTGTGTAGGTTGCTTGTGACCTTCATAAATTTGAATCATAGGATGTTGGGATATGTATCCAAAAGTTGGATATGGGTATGGAGATGCATTTTGAGCACTTAAATATGTTGCACATTGTATAATATTTTTGGATGAGATGTTATAAATTATGTAAAATGCACTAGAAATTAAATAGAATTTAGGAAAAAATATGGAACTTATATCTCTTATCCATGTGAGGCTATACATGTTTTTTGGGTAGAAAATGTGAGTTTCTTCTTCTTCTTCTTCTTCTTCTTCTTCAAACATAAAATTTAGAGGACCCAATTGGGTATAGGTGTCAGACACGTATTTCTTACACCCTTACCCTTTTATATATATCCGGTGGACACTGGTGCGTTGGGGAAATATAAGAGTTCATGTAAACACAGATTGGGGTAGCCCTAACTGGGGTAACCCTGCCTTGGAAACTCCATGATTTGAGCCAAAAAGATGCATTAACAAAATTCAACATTTGATATGAATATGTTCGACTTTTTGAGGCATCTAGTTACATTTGTAGAAATGAAATTATATGTTACATTGCTTGATTGGTTTTTATCATGCAACTAATAGGGGAATAATAGTAATAGGAAAACAAGTGGCATGTTGACTGGGAAGCGATTGGTTTTATTGCAGACAATGGAAATGTAACCACACTGCCCCTTCTTAACAAAGATGAGGCCTGAAAGTATCTCTGTTGCTATATATCATGGGATGCACAAATGCAGGACACATGCACGTACATGCAGTGTGTACATACACAGAGACAAGCTGGTGTAGGATGGCTGGAGAATAGAAATAATGTGACAAAAAATGAATAAACCCGAAAAAGAAAAAGAAATTCGCATTACTCAAAACTAAATTCTCTCAATTCAATTCATCTATTCAAAGCTGAATAAACCTAATACATAACGGTCTAATTATAGGCATCCAAAAAACCCTAATTAAGAGTTTCTAAAATATAAAACTCTCCAAATAATTAAATCCGCCCTAATAGTCTAATATTGATATAATTTCTAAAAATCTTAGTTTCCAAATGTGCTTGATTTTTTCCTCATCCGACACCTTTTTTGTCCACATCATAAGCACATACACCAACACACTTGGTGCAAGAAGAGGATAGAACGTAGGCAGAAGTATTTATTCTTAAATTGAAGCTCCTTGAATATCTTGGTTGGTGTAATAAAAAGTTGTTCATTACCAGACATAAATAGAACTCCGAAAAAAATATTTATTCTTAAATTGAAATTTACATGTTCTTGTAGTAACTGTGTGCACATACTTATTACTTTGAATTGCACTGAAAATAGGCAGACAACAATAGTATTGAAGTTGGGCTCCGTTGATGGGGTGGGATGCCATGCCAAGCTCCAATATTGGAATCAATTTTCTTTACATGTGGCATGAACTTTTTTAAGCCAACTATGCTTTTAAATTGGTATCTTCAAGACAGAAGATTCTTCCACTGACATCATTTTTATAAAAGAATCACAAGGAGCTATGATGCACGATCACCTTTTTGGAGGTCATGTACATGTTGGACTGGCTCCGGACAAGCTAGAGGAAGTGATGCGCTAGGGACATGTGGTGCCCCATTATTATTATTATTTCCTTGGAGTGTCATACCCAAAATTCTTGAATTTCAAGAGAATAAATATTTAAAATTTAAATATATGATACATATATAAAATTATATATTTTGCAAGTAACCCTGGCATGTTGTGTCCTGCATTTATTAAAGATTTCCATTTCCGTGTCCGTGTTGTTGTCTGTGTCTGAACTTCTTAGCAATGGAGTGACTTTCCTACATCTTTGGGGTGTGTGATAAGAAGAAAATCAGCAAAAGTCTTATATTGCAACCCTATGGATTGTGTTATAACCCCCTTAATCTGTTATACCATTTGCTTATATCAAGCTGCTTGAAAGGATAGATTAACTGAAGATCACAGGTTCTTTTTATTCTGGATGGTACGGGGTAAGGACATGACACGTGGGTAGAACACATAGCAGAATAAGACTTTCAAATTGATTATGTAGTTTTATAACATTCCCTCATATTCAGCATATCTTGTTAATGCTGTCAGAGATATCTGAGATTACATGATAAATGGTTACAGTGGACCTGCAATTTCTGTTGTGTAAATCATGTTGCCGACACAGCTTGGATGTCATTGTTGGTGCCAATTTAGCATCCAAATACCATCTCTCTCATACTCTAAATGTGTGTCACATACTATGTTACCTAGAACGTGAATTGTTCCAGTACGCAGAACGGGAAGAGTAGACTTGTATAGAGTAAACTATAAGAATTAAAGAAACTTCTGGAATAAATTTTTTTTTTAACGATTAGAGATATAATAAAATATAGGTTTTTTCCCCTCTAAATTAGTCATGTAACACCACATTTCTCTGCAAGTATTAGAACTCATTTTTAACATTTGTTATGTCAAATAGATTTTAATTCATTATATTTGATTTTTTATTTCTAAGTAACTCTTTAGGAAAAATATTGGAAAAAAAATATTTGGAATTGCTTTAGATCGCTAAATATATCGTTTTGGAATAAAAGTACCATGTTTTGGAACGTGCATTCCAAAACATAATTTGCTAGGGTATTAGTGTTTTCTAGTTACAGTAGTCATGTAGTTATGAGCCTGAAAGCACCCTAAAGAGCTCCGCCGTTTCTGAAGTTGTGCTTGTAGAAATGGAGCAGCACTTGCACCGCAAAACAGTAGGGGAATCGTGGACCGTTCTTCCCTTCCTGTAATTTCCAGGGACACAAAAACTTTATTTTTTAATTGTTGATCTCTCTCTCTCTCTCTCTCTCTCTCTCTCTCTCTCATCATATCTTGATCAAGTCAGGTAGTGAGTATGCTCAAGGCTGGCATCGCACGTGTCAGGCGTCTCATGTCAGGCTGGTTTGGTGTATTGACTGAAAATCATGTGCTTATTATCCTCTTTTTCCAATCATTTTCAGGTAGCTGAACGAGCGCACTTCTTATGGAACAACGACCACATCCTCAATCTCATCATGCCTCACCGGCAAGTGATTTTCCCTATCATCTTCTCAGCTCTGGAGCGGAACACCCAAAACCACTGGAACCAAGCGGTTCTCAACCTGACACAAAATGTGCGGAAAATGTTCTATGAGATGGACGAAGAGCTCGTGCTCGCCTGCCAAGGCAAGTTTGCCGAAGAAGATTCGAAGTCCAGAGTCGCAGCTGAGAGGCGACGATTGACATGGGAGCGCCTTGAAACCGCTGCTGATTTTCAATTTTCCGTTGCTCGTAGTAACGTTTCGGGTCTGATAAAACCTGCAGCCTGTGCTGTTACCTGCTGATAACTTGACTAGAAGCTTTTCATTGCGAGCCTGTGACAACGGTATTGATATTGAATGTGAAAAATCATAGAGGTTGCAGCTTTTATTGCAATTTATGATCTTGTTATTGAAATATGGATATATTTAGGATGTCAATTAGGGTGGGTATTATTTGATGTATGGGGTTCAATAGAAGCTTGGTTGAGCAGTGGCGGCGCTGCTGCCTTGAGGGTTTGTATTGGCTTTTTATAGGGAAGAATGGCCGGCCCATTCATGGGGCAATCCCACATCGATGCCATCGAAATCCTTATTTGAAGGCTGTTTGTTTATGCAGTCTTTTTTCTTGTTTGTATGCTTTAATAGTCTGCAACAAGTCAAGCAGGTATGAAGATGGTGATAGTCTGCAACAGTTTTTTTTTTTCTTGTCTGTTGGGTTTGTATCTGTGTTGAGCAAAATGATGTTTTTTTCTTGACTTGGTATGGTTGTGAATTGTACCTCAACTGTTGCTTGTTTGGATCACATAGTTTGTGTTTGGATTGTTTGGATCTTGAATTTGATGAAAGATTTGTAAAGAGTAAGTTAATGAAGTAGAAGTGACATTTTTTGTTCACTTTTTTCTTCTTATTTTCTCTTGCTTCTACAAATTCAACATACAAACACCACATTGGTGGCTTTTTGTGACGGGCCTCAATACTCCTTATAATTTTTCTATTCTATATAAATTTTATTTTTGTTCGTCATTTTTAATTTAAATTATGAATAAAATAATAATTTTAGAAATTTAGAGGAGCTACGGTGACTCTCTGCATATAGGGATAAATTGTATCAACACCTTAACTGGGGAGTAGAAAGAACCTGTTGTAGATGATTTTGTTGTAATTGCCTCCATAAATTAGATAAAACACAAATATAAGGTTCTGTTAAGGAATAAGATTGTGACACGTTGGCATTATTGACAAACAAAAATTCTAATTTTGGCTATGTATTTGTGCAAGTGTATGTCCAAAATTGAATTTTTTATATGTCATTAATATAGGTGTGTAACAATCTTCTTGTCCAGACTGTTCAATGAATTTGAAAATCAATTCAGCGATGAGCCATTTTTTTTCAAGAATTGTCAGAGTTACCGCACTTTTTCTTATGCAAAACGGCAGCACTGTCATTACTCTCTTTGCAAACATGTAAAAATTTAATAATGTTTGATAATCAAATTTTAAATACCATTTGAAGAAAAATTTATAAATTCATAGCTCTCTCACATGTCAGAAAAGGTAAATTCCACCTGTGTGATAGAGGACACAATCTTTATTAGTGTTCAACTAACAAAAGTTGAATTCAGATAGTGTTCAACTCATCAAGTAAACAAGTCATATTTTGAAACTTTCTGAGCTTTATATGCACTCTACAAAAACAAGCTACTGGAACTTAATTAAAACTCATTTGAAATTAGCTCAAAAGATAAATACACCCACCTCAAACACATTTTTGAAATTTTGAAATCAAATTTGAACTATTTATTACTCAACTCAATTTTACTCATTTACAGTCCTATCTAGAATTCAGAGACCTACTACTTACATCTTTAAAGTATGGATGCACATACCATCAAGAAAGTGAGCAGAAAATGGTTTACAAATAAACTGGTGAATGACTGCACCTAAAATCACCCAAACAACTTGTCACCACATTTGGAGCATAGATTGCCCAGATGGGAACCATCTATAAGATCAATAATATGGTTCAGACTCAAAAATGTTTGAAATAGCAAAGAAGAAATAGAAGTGCAGTGCGAGCTTTCTAAGCATTTTCCTATTAACCAGACTGTTGGAAGTGCATTCCTACAAATGGAAATAAAGGTAACTGACAAATTGCCCAGACTTCTATGAATCATACATGCAGCTTAAGACCCTAGCGGTCTCATAATATGGCTTTAATTTAAGTATTCTTAAGATTATAGTTTTGACCATGCAATAGTTGAACAAGATCGAACCTTTTTTGTTCAACCAAAGTGAAGGATATGACTCGGCAAATGAGCCAAACTGAGCTTTGGACTGTTCAAGCTCAGTTCGCGGAAAATTTGTCAAGCTTCAGAAATTGAACTAGAGCTTGGCTCATCAACTATTTGAGAAAGTTGAGCTCAGCTCGAGTCAACTCAACTACATAAATGAGCTAAGTTTGAAAGGGAAAAACCATAAATTAATATGCACATTAAGAGGGGGAAAAGAGAGATAAGATTATGAACAAAATATAAAATAATAATGATATTATTAATGAATTCCATTAATCAAATATATAACTAAATTTGTACAAACACCAATAATAGATAAAAGAATAGAATAAACTAATAAAAATATATTTGACATATCATAAAGACTAAACATTATTTTATATATAATTATGTTCACAAGCCTATTCGAGCGGAGCTTAGGTCTACTTGAGCTCAACTTGATTACTAAATGAGCATAAAAATTTAAATTGAACTCGTTTCTTTAGCAAGCTAGCCAAGATCAAACTAGCTTTAAACAAGCTAAGCCCAAACTATTTATGAACAACTCGGTTCGCTTGCAATCCTATTGAAGGAGTTTCAGAGCATGAGGGAATGGACTTTGCAAGAACAAGGGGCTGCTCTCCTTTGTCAACTCCATCCAGAAGGGCTTATTTTATCTAACCATACCACCTAATCCTTCACATAGTATTTCGTTGAGAAATAGGTTAGAATCACCAAAACTGTCAAACTTATGAGAATAAAAGTATACAACGTAGTACACATTGCTTGCAAAAATGCAAATAATCCAACTATATGATCTCTTACTTGGAAGATCATTCAGTAAAATGAATCTGTTTCAGAACACATATAAACAGGCAACCGAAGTCAACACAGTGGTCAGCAATATCGACACAAGGTTCACACCATTGTTGTCTAGTATGCTAAGACCTGAAATCCTCTTTACTGTTGGCCCCGGTTTTCCAACAACCTGCAAAAGATAGATAATGTAAGGCGGCACGTTTCATTTGTCTTATGACTTCATTAAGTTTATATTTTTGCAGAAAGTTATTTATATATCTTGCACTTAACCGGTTCATATTGTTGAGTTGGTGTAGGCCACCTAATAGGTTTGCCCTTTTTGAGTAGAAGAAATACAATCACATTAGGATTGTTATATTTTGAGAGTAAATCCAATGATATGTGCAGCATCCATACAAGACTCTGCATATGTATACATTTATACCCAAAAACATACATGTGCAAAGGAGTATTTTGTTAAATGGAAAGAGCTTCCCTATGATGAATGTTATTGGGAATTTGAGTCAGACATTTCTTCATTTCAACAAGAAATTGAAAGATTTAATAAAATTCAATCTAGGCGTCGTAAACTATCTTCAAGTAAGTAGAAGAGCAACAATCGTGATAATGTTCCCAGTAAGGAAAGAAGTTGGGCCACGCCGGCGGATTTTGTTTCTTGGTGGCCGGTAGTTTGAGTTTGAGGAGGAGTCGGACGGAGCGGATGGTAAGTGCCGGCTATCGATTGTTGAGAGGGGGGAGGGGTTACGACGGGCGGTGGTGCTGAATGGTTCGGAAGTTCGATGGATGGTGGGCAGGATGAGGTTAGCATCTAAGGAACCCAGTAGCCTAAAGTTTTGGGGCCGTCTTAGTGGGGGTAGTCGGACTACAGCGGTCTGGGTACGAGGTGAGGAAGGTGGGGGGACATCTTTTCAAATTGTGGTTACCACAGGGCAGCGACGCGAACAAGTCTACATACCTGTGTCTGTGTTCGGTGATGGCTGGGAAGGGGTGGCGTTGGTTCTCGATTGCTTTGGGTTATGCGTTGCGAAGGCCTCATAACCCATTGGAGTCAGGAAGCTTTCATCCACTTCTTTCGCCGAATGTGAGTCCGTAGGGGTTGCTTGCTCTGAGGTGGAGGTGGATTGGTTCCGGATCTTGGATAGGTCGCTAGTGGGTGAGATGGGGGGTTTGGGGGGCAAGGGTTTGAGTTTCGCAACCATTTCTGATTGGGTTGGACGGTGGTGAAAGCATTCGGGGAAGGTGGACGCGACCTTTGGGGGATAAAGCCTTCTTGTTCGTTTTGTCCAGCAGAAGTGAGGTGGAAGCGCTATTGCGACGGCGGTGGATAGTGAAGGGGTGATTTATTGTTGGAGTGGTGGTCACCACTAGCTCTCTGTACTTCGGAAAAGACTTCGCGGCCTGAGAAGAGTGTGTGGATTCGGCTGATGGGTCTGCCTATTCATCTCCGTGGGGAGGCGGTGTTTCGTTTCATTGACGATCGTTGTGGTGGCTTCATCAAGGTGGATGAGTCATTAGTGGATCTAGGTTCCATTCGGATTCGTGTTCGATGTTCAGAGTTTACGCCTTCGCGATTCTCTTTCCGGTGGGGGATGTGGCAATTTTCACTGCCAGTTTGGGTTGAAGCTGATCCGGGGGTGGAACTGTGGGCGCCGGCGACCGAGAAAGATGGGGATTCTGGGCCGAATATGGAAACGACGAATTTTGGGCAACTAGGGCAGGATTTTCAGCCGAGATTGGGGGTGAATGAATATCTGCAAAGATTTAGGAGAGAGACGAGACCTATGGGTTTTCAAGGTAATATTACCCAGCATGTGGGGGCATCGGTGGGTCATCCAAGGTGGTCTAAGAGAGGGCAGTTGGGCTGGAGACAGGCCCAGGTACTTGGTAATGGAGAGGTGGGCCAACGTAGGTGGGTTGTGTCCAAAAATAAGGGGACTCATCTGGGGGCCCAAGTGGTTAAGGGGGTGAGGTCTGTGGCTTATCAGTCAAGCCCACAAGGGGGTGGCTTTTCAAGTCTAATAGGGGGTGGTGATTTGGACTTCTCTGAGCGGCCCAATAGTCTTGCAAACCCTGTTGTGGGTCAGTTTGAGGGTGGGATAGGTTGTAGGGCTTCCTGTCACCTACATCCAAGTGAGTCGGGTCGGGTCGGGTCGGGTGCCTTCGTTAGAGGCAGGGGGTCATCGGCGAGGATCTGTGTCGTCGTCCGGACTAGAGTTGGTGATCCACCGTGTCACATCTACTGATGAACAAGGATCGCGACTGGTAGACGCGTCGGAGAGTGGCACTTCACAGTCGTTGGCCTCAGAGTTAGATGATCGACAATCCCAATTGGAGCTAGAGATGCCTCGCGATGCGCCATCTGCGGATGAACAAGGGTCGCGACTGCTAGTGGCGTCGAAAAGAGATACTTCTCAGTTGGCGGCCTCAGAGTCGGTTGAGCGATAGTCCCAATTGGTGTTAGAGATGTCTTGCGATGTCCCAGTTGGTGGGGAAGGGCACGAGAGTGCGGGACAGTCGCAGGCCTTGGAGCTGCAGCCCTTAGCAGTGTTGGATAGTGAATTGGTCACTTGTTTCAAACAAAAACTGAGGTTTGAGGATACTGGGGGATTATCGGGGGAAAAAGTCCCTTCGGCTGAAGTTGTGTCCCAGTGGGTGTTGGATCGGATTAGTGAAGTTAGTTGTTGTTTGGGCTTCTCATTTGAAGGCCACGAAGATGAGGCAATGCGACTTTTTGCGGTAGTGGAGGCTTTATGGAGGCAAGAGACTCCCAGTCTAGGGGTGTCTTGGTCATTGGTGACCCCCCTTCTAAAGGAAATCAGGAGCTTAAAAATTTGGAATGTTTTGTGAAATATGATCATGGTGTGAGGAATGTAGAACGGGGTGTAAGGAGGGATCGGAGGGGCCCATTGTTATTGAAATGAAGTTAAAAATTGTATCGTGGAATGTACGGGGGTTGAATGATAAGAGGGTGGCGATGAAGGCAGTGTTGCGGAGTGCCAAACCGGACATTGTATGTTTACAAGAGACAAAGATGGAAGTGGTGGGAGTGGAGCTGATTCGCGAGGTGTTGGAGGGGAGGTTTGTGGAGTGGACCTTTTTGCCCTCGTTAGGTACGGTAGGTGGGGTTCTTCTCTGTTGGGATAAGAGGGTAGTGGCGAGGGAGGAGGAGGAGATAGGAGGATTTTCGGTCTCATGTTTGTTCCGTTGTGTGGACGATAATTTTCGGTGGGGTTTTACTGGGGTATATGAGCCTATGCAGGATTCAGAGCGGGGTTTGTTTTTGGAGGAGATGGAGAACATAGCCTTTCGCTGGGATGTCCCCTGGTGTGTAGGGGTTGATTTTAATGTTGTTCGTTGGCCATCGGAGAAGGCGGGGAACGCGAGGAGTTCGGGGGCAATGCGGGTTTTCTGTTCTTTCATTGATGATTTACAGTTGGTTGATTTACCTATCTAGGAGGGTAGCCTCACATGGTCAAATGGCCAGAGTTTGTCTCGAATTGATCGGTTCTTGGTTACTGTGGGCTGGGAGGAGCACTTTTCTGAGGTGGTTCAGCTTCGTTTACCTCGACCTGTGTCTGATCATTGGCCCATTTTGTTGGATAGTGGGGGGATCCGACGTGGTTCTACGCCATTTCGTTTTGAGAATATGTGGTTGCAACAAGAGAGTTTTCTAGAGTTGATTCGTGGTTGGTGGAATAGCTACGTGGTTCGTGGTTCTCCTAGTTGTGTGTTGGCTCAAAAATTGAAGATGTTGAAGGCTGCCTTAAAAAATTGGAATAAGGAAGTGTTTGGTCGGCTAGAGGGCCAAAAAGCTGCGGTGGTGTCTTTACTTCAATCCTTGGATGATTTGGAGGCACAAGATGGGCTGTCTACTGAGGCCGGTATTCATAAGGAGGCGGCTAGACAGGATTTTGTTTGTTTATCCCGTATGGAGGAGGTTTGTTTTCGTCAAAAGTCTAGATGTTTGTGGTTAAAGGATGGGGATAGAAATACAAAATTCTTTCACCGTATGGCTAATGCTCATCAAAGAGTTAATCAGATTAGCAGGTTGTGGGTGGATGGTCGGGAGTTGCACACAGATGGAGATATTAGGGAGGGGGTTGTGGGCTTCTATCAGCATTTATTCCGGCCACAAGAGGGGGTTTGGCGGCCAGGCCTGGAAGGTGTTCAGTTTGATACGATTCTGGGAGAAGATCGGGAGAAGTTGGAGCGAGCTTTTACAGAAGAGGAGGTGTTTGGAGCTTTGCGGGCTATGAGCAGGGATAAAGCCCCAGGTCCGGATGGTTTTACTATGGCTTTTTTCCAACATTGTTTGAGCGTGGTTAAGGGTGATATCATGGCAACTTTGGGGGATTTCCTGCTGTTTGGGCATTTTGAGAAGAGTTTCAATGCAACGTTTTTGGCTTTGATTCCTAAGAAAGGAGGGGCTGACGATATTCGGGATTTTAGGCCTATTAATTTATTAGGGAGTGTGTATAAGCTATTGGCTAAAGTGTTGGCAAATCGTCTTCGAGGATTTTTATCAACTGTAGTGTTAGAGTCTCAGAATGCGTTTGTTGAGGGGAGGCAGATCTTAGATGCAGTATTGGTTGCCAATGAATGTGTGGATTCTTGGATTCGTCAGGGGCGTCCTGGTTTGATTTGCAAATTGGATATTGAGAAGGCGTATGATAATGTTAATTGGGAGTTCCTCTTGTATGTACTGGATCGTATAGGCTTCGGGGCGACTTGGTGTCAGTGGATCAAATTCTGTATCTCGACTGTGCGGATGTCGGTGTTGATTAATGGGACTCCGGCGGGTTTCTTTCAAACATATCGAGGTCTTCGGCAAGGGGATCCTTTGTCCCCCCTGCTATTTATCTTAGTGATGGAGGCATTGAGTAGATTGTTGGATAAAGCTGTGCGCGAAGGTTTATTGGAAGGTTTCGTTGTGGGTTCATTGGCGGGGGCTCCTTTGGGGGTTTCGCATTTGTTATATGCGGATGATGCTTTGATCTTTTGTGATGCGAAAGCAGTGCAAGTTTGTTATCTGCAATGTGTTTTGCTTTGTTTTGAGGTGGTTTCGGGCCTTCGTGTTAACTTGCGGAAGTCGGAGCTTATTCCAGTGGGGGCGGTTACTAGGTTACCTACTATGGCTGCAGTATTGGGGTGTAAGGTTTCGGTTTTGCCAGTGTCTTATTTGGGTTTGCCTTTAGGGGCTTCTTTTAAGGCCAAGAGGGTGTGGGATGGAGTTGTGGATTGGGTCCAACGTCGTCTGGCAAGTTGGAAGTGCCAATATCTTTCAAAAGGCGGCCGTTTAACTTTGCTTAAGAGTGTGTTGAATAGTATCCCCATTTATTTTATGTCGGTCCATGTTATTCCAGTGTCAGTGGCACATCGGTTAGAAAAGCTTCAGAGGGATTTTTTGTGGGGGACTGGTGGTGATGATTTTAAGTATCATTTGGTTGATTGGGGTCAGGTTTGTCAACCCAAGCGAGTTGGAGGGCTGGAGGTACGTCGGTTGGTGACTTTTAACCGAGCTTTGTTAGGGAAGTGGCTCTGGCATTTTGCTTTGGAGCCTTTCAGATTGTGGCGACAGGTAATGGCGTCTAAATATGGACTGGGCAGAGGGGGTTGGGTTTCTAGGTCTGTGACCTGTGCTTATGGGTGTGGGTTATGGAAAGGAATTTGGTTGGGAAGGGTAGAGTTTTGGAAGTGGATAGGGTTTAAGGTGGGGGAGGGGAGTAGGGTGCGGTTTTGGAAAGACTTGTGGTGTGGCGAGTTGGTGTTGGAGACCCGTTTACCTTTGATTTTTAATATTGCATTAGATCTAGATGCATTGGTGGCTTCCTATTTGGATGGCGGGGGTGTGGTAGTTTGAGATATTAAGTTACGGCGACAGGTTCATGATTGGGAAGTCGCTCAGTTGGTGGAGTTGTGGGGTTTTTTATATGGTCTGGGAACGGTCGGGGTGGGCCCCGATGTATTGGTATGGACTAGGTTGGGAGCTAAGGGACGGTTCACAGTAGCCTCATTTTATCAAGGGTTGATGGGTGATGCTGGTTGGGTCTTCCCTTGGAAAAGTGTTTGGGTTTCGGGGGTTCCGACTAAAGTTGCCTTTTTCATGTGGACGGTAGCTTTAGGACGGAATCTTACCTTGGATAATTTGATGCAGCGGGGGCACATCCTTGTGAATTGGTGTTGTATGTGTTGCGAGGATGCGGAGTCCGTGAATCATTTGTTTCTTCATTGCTCGGTGGCTTCGCGCTTGTGGGGCTTCGTTTGTTCACTTTTTGGACTTGCTTGGGTTCAGCCACAAGGGGTGTTTGATTTTCTTTGGGCTTAGCGGGGCGTTCGTCTTGGCCGGCGGCGGCGCCAAGCTTGGTTATTGGCTCCGTTCTATTTGATGTGGTTGCTTTGGTTGGAAAGGAATTGACGGACCTTCTAAGCGGTTTCTCATAGTGTTTCTTGGTTACAAAGTCGTCTCTTTCTAGTTTTGTATAGTTGGTTGGAAGGGAGGGTAGATCCGGATTTATTTGTGTTTTTAGATTTTCTAGATGAGGTGATTGGTTAGTTCTTGTTTTCTTGGTTCCCTTTCTGGGTGGTTTTTCTTGTATTGGTTGCATCGTCTTGATGCTTTTTAATAATATTTGCTTATTTATCAAAAAAAAAAAAAAATACAAACCACTAACATAATTTCTATAAATTAATCAATAAGAAATAAAAACTGACTTTTTTTAACCTCTCGAATGAATCTGCACTTCGAGGAACCCACCCTTGGATGGCCTCTCCAGCAACTGAAGTTAGCCACGATGGCCATCCCGCAACAATCTGTTCTCCTTCGGTAGCACGTGGCATGCTAATTATCCGAGACATTGTTGTTGCTTGTCCTCCATTGACTGCAACTCCATCCATTGTAGCTCGCCTCTGATGGTTACCGCTTGTTGGCCTTTCAACAATTCTATTTTTCTTCTTGTCTTCATCGTTTTTACCAGGTACGGAGCCCATACTGGGTTGTAAAACTGGCTTAGATATTGTGTGACCAACAGACTCAGCATAACAACCATTACCCACTACAATCTTCTCTCTCTTTGAGGGAGCAAACACTTGTACCGAAGGTTTGTTTAGCTCTTTCTCTTTCTCCTTCTCATTCTCATTCTCATTTTCAACTTCATTTGATCCTTTAGAGCAAATGCAGCCCATCCTTACCAATGTAAGTTCTCCGAAATCACACAATCACCCTTAAAAATTTGGAATGTTTTGTAAAATATGATCATGGTGTGAGGAATGTAGAACGGGGTGTAAGGAGGGATCGGAGGGGCCCATTGTTATTGAAATGAAGTTAAAAATTGTATCGTGGAATGTACGGGGGTTGAATGATAAGAGGGTGGCGATGAAGGCAGTGTTGCGGAGTGCCAAACTGGACATTGTATGTTTACAAGAGACAAAGATGGAAGTGGTGGGAGTGGAGCTGATTCGCGAGGTATTGGGGGGAGGTTTGTGGAGTGGACCTTTTTGCCCTCGTTAGGTACGGTAGGTGGGGTTCTTCTCTGTTGGGATAAGAGGGTAGTGGCGAGGGAGGAGGAGGAGATAGGAGGATTTTCGGTCTCATGTTTGTTCCGTTGTGTGGACGATAATTTTCAGTGGGGTTTTACTGGGGTATATGAGCCTGTGCAGGATTCAGAGCGGGGTTTGTTTTTGGAGGAGATGGAAAACATAGCCTTTCGCTGGGATGTCCCCTGGTGTGTAGGGGTTGATTTTAATGTTATTCGTTGGCCATCGGAGAAGGCGGGGAACGCGAGGAGTTCGGGGGCAATGCGGGTTTTCTGTTCTTTCATTAATGATTTACAGTTGGTTGATTTACCTATCTAGGAGGGTAGCCTCACATGGTCAAATGGCCAGAGTTTGTCTCGAATTGATCGGTTCTTGGTTACTGTGGGCTGGGAGGAGCACTTTTTTGAGGTGGTTCAGCTTCGTTTATCTCAACCTGTGTCTGATCATTGGCCCATTTTGTTGGATAGTGGGGGGATCCGACGTGGTCCTACGCCATTTCGTTTTGAGAATATGTGGTTGCAACAAGAGAGTTTTCTAGAGTTGGTTCGTGGCTGGTGGAATAGCTACGTGGTTCGTGGTTCGTGGTTCTCCTAGTTGTGTGTTGGCTCAAAAATTGAAGATGTTGAAGACGGCCTTAAAAAATTGGAATAAGGAGGTGTTTGGTCGGCTAGAGGGCCAAAAAGCTGCGGTGGTGTCTTTACTTCAATCCTTGGATGATCTGGAGGCACAAGATGGGCTGTCTACTGAGGCCGGTATTCATAAGGAGGCGGCTGGACAGGATTTTGTTCGTTTATCCCGTATGGAGGAGGTTTGTGTTCCTCAAAAGTCTAGATGTTTGTGGTTAAAGGATGGGGATCGAAATACAAAATTCTTTCACCGTATGGCTAATGCTTATCGAAGAGTTAATCAGATTAGTAGGTTATGGGTGGATGGTCGGGAGTTGCACACAGATGGAGATATTAGGGAGGGGGTCGTGGGCTTCTATCAGCATTTATTCCGGCCACAAGAGGGGGTTTGGCGGCCAGGCCTGGAAGGTGTTCAGTTTGATACGATTCTGGGAGAAGATCGGGAGAAGTTGGAGCGAGCTTTTACAGAGGAGGAGGTGTTTGGAGCTTTGCGGGCTATGAGTAGGGATAAAGCCCCAGGTCCAGATGGTTTTACTATGGCTTTCTTCCAACATTGTTTGAGTGTGGTTAAGGGTGATATCATGGCAACTTGGAGGATTTCCTGCTGTCTGGGCTTTTTGAGAAGAGTTTCAATGCAACGTTTTTGGCTTTGATTCCTAAGAAAGGAGGGGCTAACGATATTCGGGATTTTAGGCCTATTAGTTTGTTGGGGAGTGTGTATAAGTTATTGGCTAAAGTGTTGGCAGATCGTCTTCGAGGAGTTTTATCAACTGTGGTGTTAGAGTCTCAGAATGCGTTTGTTGGGGGAAGGCAGATCTTAGATGCAGTATTGGTTGCCAATGAATGTGTGGATTCTTGGATTCGTCAGGGGCGTTTTGGTTTGATTTGCAAATGGGATATTGAGAAGGCGTATGATAATGTTAATTGGGAGGTCCTCTTGTATGTACTGGATCGTATGGGCTTCGAGGCGACTTGGTGTCAGTGGATCAAATTCTGTATCTCGACTGTGCGGATGTCGATGTTGATTAATGGGACTCCGGCGGGTTTCTTTCAAACATATCGAGGTCTTCGGCAAGGGAATCCTTTGTCCCCCCTGCTATTTATCTTAGTGATGGAGGCATTGAGTAGATTGTTGGATAAAGCCGTGCGCAAAGGCTAATTGGAAGGTTTCGTTGTGGGTTCATTGGCGGGGGCTCCTTTGGGGGTTTCGCATTTGTTATATGCGGATGATGCTTTGATCTTTTGTGATGCGAAAGCAGTGCAGGTTGGTTATCTATAATGTGTTTTGCTTTGTTTTGAGGTGGTTTCGGGCCTTCGTGTTAACTTGCGGAAGTTGGAGCTTATTCCAGTGGGGGCGGTTACTAGGTTACCTGCTATGGCTGCAGTATTGGGGTGTAAGGTTTCGGTTTTGCTAGTGTCTTATTTGGGTTTGCCTTTAGGGGCTTCTTTTAAGGCAAAGAGGGTGTGGGATGGGGTTGTGGATCAGGTCCAACGTCGTCTGGCAAGTTGGAAGTGCCAATATCTTTCGAAAGGCGGCCGGTTGACTTTGCTTAAGAGTGTGTTGAGTAGTATCCCCACTTATTTCATGTTGGTCTATGTAATTCCAATGTCAGTGGCGCATCGATTAGAAAAACTTCAGAGGGATTTCTTGGGGGACTGGTGGTGATGATTTTAAGTATCATTTGGTTGATTGGGGTTAGGTTTGTCAACCCAAGCAAGCTGGAGGGCTGGGGGTACGACGGTTGGTGACTTTTAATCGAGCCATGCTAGGGAAGTGGCTCTGGCGTTTTGCTTTGGAGCCTCACAGATTGTGGCGGCAGGTGGTGGCGTCTAAATATGGGCTGGGAAGAGGGGGTTGGGTTTCTGGGTCTGTGACCTGTACTTATAGGTGTGGGTTATGGAAAGGGATTTGGTTGGGAAGGGTAGAGTTTTGGAAGTGGATAGGGTTTAAGGTGAGGGAGGGGAGTAGGGTGCGGTTTTGGAAAGATATGTGGTGTGGGGGGTTTGTGTTCGAGACCCGTTTCCCTTTGATTTTTAATATTGCGTTAGGTCAAGATGCATTGGTGGCTTCCTATTTGGATGGTGGGGGTGTGGTGGTTTGGGATACTAAGTTACGGCGAGAGGTTCATGATTGGGAAGTTGCTCAGCTGGTGGAGTTGTGGGGTTGTTTATATGGTTTGGGAACGGTTGGGATGGGCCCCGATATATTGGTGTGGACTAGGTTGGGGGCAAAAGGGCTGTTCACACTAGCATCATTTTATCAGGGGTTGATGGGAGATGCTGGTTGGGTCTTCCCTTGGACAAGTGTTTGGGTTCCAGAGGTTCCGACTAAGGTTGCCTTTTTCATGTGGACTGTAACTTTAGGTTGGAATCTTACTTTGGATAATTTGATGCGGCGGGGGCACATCCTTGTGAATCGGTGTTGTATGTGTTGCGAGGATGCGGAGGCAGTGAACCATTTGTTTCTTCATTGCTCAGTGGCTTCATGTTTGTGGAGCTTCGTTTGTTCACTTTTTGGTCTTGCTTGGGTTCAACCACAAGGGGTGTTTGAATTCCTTTGGGCTTGGCGGGGCGTTTGTCTTGGCCAGCGGCGGCGCCGAGCTTGGTTGTTGGCTCCGTTCTGCGTGATGTGATTGCTTTGGTTGGAAAGGAATAGACGTACCTTCTTAGAGGTTTCTCATAGCGTCTCTTGGTTACAAAGTCGTCTTTTTCTAATTTTGTATAGTTGGTTAGAGTGTAGGATAGATCCGGATTTATTTGTATTTTTAGATTTTTTAGATGAGGTGATTGGTTAGCCCTTGTTTTATTGGTTCCCCTTTCTGGGTGGTTTTCTTGTATTGGTTGCATCGTCTTAATGCTTTCTTAATAATATTTGCTTACTTATCACCAAAAAAATGAAAAACAAGAACTGTATAGCATTTCTAACTTCTTCAGTTTGCAGCCAAGTTTTTTATTTTCTAAGGTTTGCATATGAATTGAAGGTGTAAAAAGCATAAGAATTAATCAAATCATTCATTAATGCATTTCAATTTCTTACAAGTTTTTCAAAGCAATTATCATAAGAATATTCTCCAAAGAAACCGGAGTATTTTCAAGCATTCTTTACCAATAATGACCAAATAGCTGAGTTCAAAGGTAGAAATTAGCACCTTATTTGGTTGAGTTTTCAAAATCTGTTTGCCATTTGCTTTTTCAAAAATAGAAACTAGTGCGTAAATATTTTTTGAAAATTTGAAACTATTTTTTTGGTATTTATTTTCGTCTAACTAGTTATTTTTAAAGGAAGAATAAAAATAAAAATAAAGAAACAAGGAAAAGAAACAGACAAGAGTTTTGAAAACTCAACCAAACAGGATGTGTTCATAGATATTCAAAAGTTAAAGGGGAATGTTGGTTGGAATTGAAAAAGCCAAGGCATAAGAAGCAAAAGAGCCAGGTAAAGATCAATCAATTTGTAAAAGCTCATCTGGTCATAATTATCTCAAATAATGTGGAACTTACTTTGTTACGGACACTGCAGAATCCACTGAACTGCAGTGTTGCTCCCAACAGAGAGTCTATGACACTTCCACAAAGCCCCGCCAAAGCAGAAATAGGTATTACTAGTTGCTGCTTCAGAGCCACATCATAAGCGCATCTTGTTGTGAAAAAGCCTATGAGAACGAATGTCAGTCCAATGATGCTGCCTGCTGCAGCAGCTGCTAGGAGTCCTGCTTTTGTCACACCACCATTTGTACCCCGCCGAACTGGCTGATAACAAGGAAGAAAACAAATAGAATCCACACACATGGCATTGAGCTTGTAAGTGAAATACCAAAATGGATGATTAGTTAATTGTTTTAAGAATAAAAGAAAAGGGAAAGAAGAGAAGCTCTGGACAAAATGGGAAGAGGTTAAGAGGGTGAATGCAAGAGAGTTAGTAAAACATTATGAGAGGCAACTTTTCAAAAAAAAAGAAGAAGAAGAAGAAATTATGAGATGCCAGTCACCAGTAGTAAGATTTTTGAAAAGGTATTTATGCAGTATGCAACAAACATAATGGAAAACTCATATAAAAGGTACAAACATCCTTCTCTCTATTGAGATATATGAAATATTTAATATTTACTACATTTAACCATATTCTGACTCATGCTGTAGCTAAACTGTGAGGTTGAGTAGAATGCATCAAAAGCTCAGGAGAGTGAAACAGTAAGTTAATGCTTCAACATAGTAGTTAGATAAGATTAGATTACAGGAAAAACAAGCCTAAAAATATACGGCACCAGGAGAGAGCAGAACTAATGCAGCTACGTCCTGGCCCCATTCATTAAATTAAAAATCACCCTAGAATATCCTAAAAGGCAAGTGTTTTTCTCATGTCAACTGGATGTGAATTTGGAGTGACCAAGAATAGAAAACAATATAAAGAGAAGGAATTAACCACCTTTAAGGTTGTGATTAATTGAGGCTGCGCATCACTAAGTATCCCAAGCTCTGACGACCATGTGTCCCCATTGAGCAGGAATAGTGACCAATGACACCACCAATTAGAGATGTTAGAAGTTGAGATTCTTTGGAGTCCAAACACTTGTCTTGCGATCTTGTCATCATCCAAGCAATCAAGACCAGAAGGGTAGCAATGCCACTGTTGGAGAGAACTTGTATCCTGAAAAGAAAGAATATGGAACAGTTCACCAAAGGTCAGCAACAATACTTGAATACAACTTTGCCAAAAGCTCCAGAGCATAGCTATTATAGTATGCATGCTGGTCAATTCTGATTTAGGTTGACTACAATAGTCTGTCAGCAGCAAGGAAAGGCAGAGAAGGTTTGGAAAATGGATATATGTTTATAGCAAGGTGATGCCTGGATTATCTATAATTTTCCATGGCCACAACCACAAGCATAAGCAATCCAAATTGCCACTAGAATCTTCTCAACAACTTTATCCATGGAATACAGATTAAATATTACCCAATTATGTATGATTAAATGCACTATTATGATTTTTGGATTTGCATTGCATGTATTCCAAGTTTCAGCTCGTATAGTGTAAGAATTTAACAGAAGTATGAGTCATAAAATTTATTACATGGTGCAACTGCTTAAGGCTATGCAATTTTTATTAGAATACATACTCTAATTTTATTCAAAGCATAGCGTGTTGAGCTTTGGTTTCTGCTCAGTAAGATCAACCAAGAAAAACTTGAAAACTTATAGCTGATTATGTTCACTGCCTATTTTATTTGACAAGACAAACAATACTAATATACAACATCTCCTTAGGATTTCAGAAAGACCGCCCTATAATTTCAGGTTGTGAGATTTTTTATTTATTTTTTAAAATTTTTTTTATTTGTTTATTATGAAACCAAAGTTTCACAAAACGCTTGAATCATAGTGTGTGAAAAACTCTAAAAACTATTTTACAAAATTAAGCTAGTATAAGAACTCTATACACCAATCCTTCCACGACAAAAATGCTTGAATCATAGATTACGAGTACATCTATAAGCATTTTACAAAATTAAGGCAGAATAAGAACCCTAGATACCAATTCTCCCACAATCTCGAAGATACTAGTGCTTTAACACACATTTTTAAGACTCTTCTTACAAGCTTTAGCAATTTTTCAAAAAATGAACAACCTGGCTCAAGCTCTGCCTGCTATATTACAAACTTAAATTTAAATTTTTATTTTTCTTTATCTGCACTTTGAATTCTCAAGAAAATCGCATCGTTTCGTCTGTAACACATACATAGATAGAGAGATACACGTATATAAACACACAGAAACACAAACACACGTGATAATCAATTAATTGAAACTTTAATCCACATATCAATCAAAAAATTACCAATTGCGTTGACCTCCCTCTTTGAAATCAGCGTCGATGCTTCGTTTTCTCTCCACCCCGACCTTCGTGAGCTTCGACGAAGTGAAGAAGAAAACTAGCAACATCGCTCCCAACCTGAAAATTCAATTAATTTGAGCTTTGGTCATTCTTCACACATTCACAAATGCATATATACATACGAGAATCCATATATATATATAGAGAGAGAGAGAGAGAGAGAGAGAGACCTGTAATTGACTGCGATGTGAATGAACATGACGATAAACCCTAGAAAAGCGCCAGACAGGTTAAGAGAGTTCCTTTTGAAAGCTCTGATGGCGATTGCAGATGAAAGCAACACAGCGATTGCAGGTTGGACCAGAGTTGTTTCCATGTTCAACTATCACGCTCACACACACACTCTAGTCTCTGCTCTGAACACTGAACAGTCAGTGATCGGAAGCTGAAGACCACAATGCTGAATTTTTTGCCACATATATGTCAACACGAGCAAGGATTCTTGTTCTCTGCTTAACTCCTCATCTAAAAATAATCTAACGGCCCAAATCACTTGATTAAAAAAAATTAAAAATTAAAAATTAATTTTTTTGGAATGATCTGGACCATCAAATTTTAAGGGAAGAGAGAAATAGAGAAAGAAAGGTGAGGATCCTCCCTTATGTGAACACACCCATGTTACACATCTGTCTGTCACGTGAGTCGGCTATTGTAATATTTGTACTTTTACAAGTCACTTTCTAAATTTAATAATGTAGGGTCATGTGGTGTCATTTTTAGATTCTATTTTAATTATTTAAATTATTTATATTTTAATTTTTATCCAGGATATTATTTTTTAAAAAAATTAAATTAATCAGATAACGTAATTATATATTTAGATAAATTTTATATGAAAATAAAATGAATGGTAAGAAAATAAAATATTCATACAAAATTGATTCAGATATATGGGGTTGTGTGGGATGTGTTATATAAGTGTACTATTTGACTTTTTGATTAAAAAAGTATAGAAAGAAATGTTTATATTTAGGATAATTTTTTAACTTTTTACGAAAATATGTGTAATAAAATCAAAATAACCATTATACCTTTGTTGACTTCTTGACTTTTGGATAGTTGAATTCAAATGGCAAAATAATAATTTTGCCCTCTAGACTTTCCCCACAAGCTTCGCCCAAATAGTATGGACTTTTTAACTTTTTTTTAATAACTTTTTGACTTTTTAGCTTTTATAGATTATGTCAAACCAAACCACTTAGGGTTTGTTTGGGAATGTTGACTTTTTGACTTTTTAACTATTTTAACTTGGGATTAAAAAGTTTTGTTTGAAAATGATTTTTTTGATTTTTTGTGAAAAAAATAATGTAATGATTATGAGTTGGATGTGATGTTTTGTGTTATTGGGTTAAAAATCTTTATTTTGTCTTTTTGTAGCTAAAATAGCCCCAAACCCAACCAAAATCTTCTTCCCAAACGAAGCCTTATTCGATCGACTTGCTTTTTTCCATATATGTTGTACTCGATGAACTTTAAAATGTGAACGATTCGAATTATCAAAACGGAATCCAAAAGTGGCCCTATTGAGCTGGATTGGACCGTCTAGTCCGATTACAGACCAGAGATAGTCCAATCCCTACCTTTAATATCGTACTTAATTGTCATATCATTGAGTTTAAAAAGTAATTTAATTTTTAATCTTTAATAACAATTTTTATTTTTTTCATTTAAAATTAAGAAAAAAAAAATAGATAAGGGAAGGGTATGGAATTTTAATTAAAAAAAACTACTTCACAGCTTATTTAACAAATACTACTCGGCAACTTAAATCTATAATCCAACAGTTATACCAAACAGATTAACAGCTTCTGATTAAAGTCATAATCTATAATCTGTTAAGTTATAATCTATAATATGTTTTAACAGTACCAAACAGAACCATTGTGGTGTTTGGGAACTTGGGTTTGAGATTTTATTTTTATTTTTTTCACTAAAAGACAAGCTTTTTACAAAACCAAAAAAAATACATCCAACCCCATAATCATTTTATTTTTTCTCTCACAAATATCACATTCAAACACAAAAAAATCTAACTATCTTTCCAAATACCAAAAAAAAATTTATCTAATAATATCCTACAACTAAAAAAACTTACATAAAAATTCACTTCCCATACACCCGCTATTTATATTTATTTAAATTACACACAACAAATATATATATATTTCTCATATATGAGGGGTGTGCCACTCGTGTGGGCAGTAGTTAGATCATGCCAGTTATTAAGGGTTGGTTTGACAACCATTGAAAAAGTTAAAAAATTAAAAAATTATAAAAAAGTTAAAAAATTATCATTTTTTATCAAAAAAAATATTAAAAAAATAATATACAAATATTAATTTAAATGATAAATTAATATAAAAGTTCAATCCGACCAACCCATCAACATACGGACATGTCAGCCACCGGGAATGAAAGGAAAAACAAAAAATAATAACATGTGTACATTCACTTATTTGCATGGTAAAGTTGGGCCTGTAAGGGCCTACCATGGGTCTCGTTTTGATAATCTGAACCGTTGAATATGTAGAACTCTTCTAGTACTATAAGCAATCACTTCTATCGAATATCGCTAACTATATGATCAAATCAGTTTTATATAAAAACTGGATAGTATTATAGTTAACAGTTGGCAAAGAAAACTAATACGATCAGATAGTTATCGATATCCAATCAACGTGATTTTTTATAAACATGTAGTACTCAATGAGTTCTACACATTGAACAGTTCCGATTAAAAAAAGGGGATCCGTGGTGGGCTCCAACGGGCCAAACAATACCATCCAATCAAAGCTCGAGAAGTAGACAATATTTTTTCATCTACTCACCCCGTCAGTCACCACTGCCATTCCGTACGGCTCCTACCCTATCTTTTCCACCACACTTATTTATACAATTTTTTAATACATATTTTTTCATAAAAAATCAAAAAGTTAATATAAACATTCATATTTTTTTCCTCAATTTTTTAGTCTAAAAATACAAAAAGTATATTTATTTAAGACACTCCAAACAATCTCTAAATAATAAATAAAAAAAACTCTGTGCTTTATATTTAATCCCTCACAAATTATTGTAGTTTTTTTTTTTTTTTGGACGTACGTTTGTCACTATAATTGAGTCAACAAATAACATGATTTTATAATAAAAAAAGAATCACAAACTTAAAATTTTCAATATTGTATATAAAATATATAAATTAAGAAGGACAAAATAAACCTTTAATAAGATTTGAATAAGAGCCTTGAGTGCATTTAAATGGACCCCAATAAATTTGTTGGCCATCTTAACTCTTTGAGCACCCCATCCTCTTTGAAGAAAAAAAAA
Organism: Camellia sinensis; assembly: GCF_004153795.1. Lineage (NCBI taxonomy): Eukaryota > Viridiplantae > Streptophyta > Magnoliopsida > Ericales > Theaceae > Camellia > Camellia sinensis. Next base: position 944,227 of record NW_021024695.1, read on the forward strand.
AAAAACCATCCTCCAATTAATTTTAAAAAATGCTATAGGTTTTAAATTTTGTACTAAATAAATGATCAAATGTCTAATATGAGGTCCATAAAAGTGTGAATCTCGCACCCATTTGAGACATTTGATCATTTATTTAGTAAAAAAATTTAATATTCCTAACATTATCCATTAATTTTTGTTCTTTTTTTTTTTTTTTTTTGAACAACTCAATTAATTCCTATTTAATCTTTTTTGACACCCACAATCCCTTCTTCTTTCCTGTCCGGCCCATCTATACCTTTCTGTCACCTTTTACAATCCCTCCTTGCCGCCCCTCTATAACCCTTTGAGTGATAATTTAGAATTTTAAAAGTGGAGTTCTAAACAAAGTCTATTGAGTTGACAGTTTAAAAGAAAAAAAAAAAAATTCAAACCAAAACATTACATCAAGATAGGTCTCACATAATTGTCACATCATTAGAGCAAATTATAGAACTCTTGCCGTAGAGCTTTGAAACATTTTTCTAATCCTTAACCATTTTCTCTTTTTCCGGTCACTCCCTCACTTTGAATCTTTAACCTAAAGGAAAGTGCATCATAGGATGTAAGCTATAATGGGAATAAGATCACTGATGAACGACAAGGATTGGGTGGTGTTTTGAGAAGTTGGTAAAAAGTTAACTTTTTAACTTTTTTTTTTTGACTTTTTAACTTTTTTTGTGCTAAAAAAATAACTTTTTTACTAATTTTTTAATTAAAAAAATTAAAAAAATTGACATTTACTATGCACCCAAAACACTCCTGGGAAAGGGGCTTGCCAATGGAAAAGGAGTGGCTAACCGAAAGTGGAGAATTATGTGGCGACAATGGTGGACTGGGTTGGTTAGATTTAAACTTTTGTCCATTTTTAATAATTTAATTTAGGAAAAATTATAAACACTCCATTAAGATTTATTTAAAATATAAATTGATCCATGTAGTTTTATAAATTACATTCATTTCCATGATGTTTCTAATAACTCATTTTATTAATAAATTATCAAGTTAATTAACAATTTTTAGTGACGTTAAAAATTTATTTCAATTAATAATTCAAGTAATTTTATTATTATATAGGAGAGTAGTTAGAAATTTTATTTTTTAATTAATTTTGTTAAATAAAAAATTCTGAGAAAAAAGTATTTATAATTTTATAAACTATATGGGATAATCCGTATTTTAAACAAATATCAAGAGTTGCATTTGTAATTTACCCAAAATTAATTAAACTTTTGTCCACTCATGCTCGTTTGGGAACATATTATTTTAGTAATTTTTTGATTTTTTACAAAAAATATACAAAAAAGTAAAGAAAGTGATATGACAACTTATAATAACTTTTTAACTAAAATATATAATTGACAAACAACGCCACAAATTATAAAAAGAGTTAGACTAGATTGAACCGCCATTGAGCTTGATTTAGAATCACAATTTCTAGAAAACATGTTATCCTTACCAAGATACAACATAATATAACTGATATCCTATTCAAATATCTAGAAATATGCTATCATTTTTCAAATAGAATTTGTTTTTATGATTATTTAAAATTGATTTTACCACAATCCATCAACAGTTGCAAGTGCGAGTTCACCATATATATATTTTTTTAAAAAATTAAATGATCTAAGTAATAGAATTTATATATATACCATAACTATAACTATAAAATCATAGATTGAATTGTAAAGTATTAAGAAAAGAATCCATGCATGAAGAGTTTGAATCGGACTGAGTTATGATTTTTAATTTTTAATTTTTTTTATTTTTTTTTACGTTTATTATTTGCAGTCCAACCCCAAAGTGACCTACTCTTTGTTCGTTTTTGTCCTTCCCTGAATTTTGGTGCTGGTTTCAATATAGATTTGGTTTCGGGAAAAATTGCAAGTTTGTGGTGTGTTGAAAAGATATTTATAAATTTATGACAAAATATGTAATTTTAATTATTAAAATTAATAAAATCTACTATTGATTTATAATTTTTTTGAAAATATGTACTGAAGTGCAATTTGCACTTGGTTTCGGCTAATAATAGGCCATAGGTTGGGGGCAACCTGTGTCATCAATGGGGAGGGGACTAAGAAAGGCTTGTGGTCCATCTAGAAAGTTCTTGAAATCTCATAAGTTGTTTAGGTAAATTATATAGATATAAAAAAAATATAATAAATTTTAGAAAAAATTAGTCTAACATCCCTTTCTAACTTTTAGTAATGGAAGAGGTCTACAATAAATTTTTTTGTAGTCTAAGGTCATTCACTCACACCCATATATAACACCCACTCTCACATTCTCTTTCTTCTCTCTTCTTACACCAAATAACTCCTCTCTCTCTCTCTTTCTCCTCTTCGTCTGCAGCATTGTTAAAAGCTTCATTGGCATTGACTACGATGGAGGAATTCACACTAGCAAGATTTATAAAGCTTTGCCGATGGAGATCGTCGATTTATATGAAGATTCCTGATAGTATTTTATATAGCAAGATTTATATGAAGCAGAGCACTAGTCCTCATTGTTGTTCCTTCGATCATTAGTCCTTCGATGAAGATTTCTCCGTCGACAAATATCACTACCCTCAGAGGACAAATATCAAGAAACAAAACACTAGTAAGATTTATAAAACATTATAGCAGATATGAAAGTAAAAACAAAATGCATCAGTTATATATCCATAAGCATAATTGGAAAATATTCATCATTACTTATCTTACTTTTTTCTTATTTCTTCTTCATTGTCTTTATTGTTGGTCTCAATAAACTAAATCTTAAAATCTTCATACAACATTTAATGAAAAAATCCATATAAAAAGATGTATTCAGGAGCAGGGACATGGATTCAGCAAAGAAGTATTTGATGAAATGCCAATGAGAGAATCTTTGTTATTCAACAAATAAGGTGTTTGATTTTTTGTTATACTCAATTTTATCTGGTTTAAAATTGTAAACAAACACAATTTCTCTGGTTTGATTAAAATTTCTCTGGTTTGGTTAAAATAATTTCTCTGGTTTAAAATCATTGTGCTAAAATTTCTCTGGTTTAGTTAAAACAATTTTCTCTGGTTTAAAATTGTGAACAAACGCAGAGAAATTTGTGAACAAAGTCAGAGGAATTCTCGGTGAATAAAGCCAGAGAAATTTCAATTCTATGTGAACAAAGCCAGAAAAATTGTGAACAAAGCTGGAACCATGAATTCGTTTAGTAACTTGCTATTGTGGATCTTGAGCGGGGCTTCATCTAAAGGGTTCAACTCATTTCTTTCGATGTTTAGAGATGTGCGAGATCAAGGCAGCCAAGTTTATCCAGATCTAGCCAGACAGGAAAATCATACAACACAAAATGATCACTAAGGATTGAAATGTTGGTTGGTTTTTGTATTTTTTGAATGTTTAATTCTAATGTCATTGTAAAGGGTTTTGTAGAAATATTAGTTTACACATAAATGGTTGTATAAACTGGATATGGAGTAATGGTCAAGAATAACAGTATTGTTAATAAATAAAAGTTGAAATAGGAAAAGGAAAAAAGAAAAGGAAAAAAATTCTCTAGTTTAAACTCATAAAAATTTCAATTTTCTCTGGTTTGAACTCAGAGAAATTTGGTGTTGGTAATATGTAAAATTTTCTCTGTGATGTGGCTAGAGAAATTTGGTATTGGAGATGTGTAAAATTTCTCTGTAATGTATCCAGAGAAATTTGGTATGGGTGATGTGTAAAATTTTTTCTGTGATGTGTCCAGAGAAATTTGAAATTTTCTCTATGATTTGTCTAGAGAAATTCTCTAGATCGAATTTTCTCTAGGTCGAATTTTCTCTAAATCGATATTGAGGGACCTTAGACATTATGAAAATATTGAGTGTTCTTTATGCTAAAATCTTAATAACAAGGACCTTAAAAAAAATCCCCTAAATTTTACAAGTTTGGCACAATTATATTAAAGTTCTTTTGAGATTTTAATTTATATAACATTTGATCCATTTTTCACCAAAAATTAGTTGCATAAATAAAAAAATAGAGTTATTATATATTTTACATTAAAATATACATCTACAAGTATGATATGATAATTTATAACTTTTTTGAAACTTTTTAAGTAAAATGTATAACTAACAAGAGATCTCAAATTATAAAAATGTTAGCACCAAAGATACTCCCGTAATATTTGTTAAAATACAATGTATTATTGATTGATTGATTGATACAAGATTGATGTGTGTATATTGATTACAACTCCTATATATAGAAGAGAAGGTAGCAGATTGTGGTGGTGCTGGTAAGGGGTGAAGTGGAGGTGGTAGGTAGAGTGGGTTAGGTTTAGTGGAGTTGAGTGGGTGTAGTGGGTTAGGTTAGTGGGTTAGGTTTAGTGTACATTAACAATATTAATGACTTTTTAAAGTAGGATCTACCCGTTGTAAAAAAAGAATCCATGCATGAAGAGTTTGAATCGAACAGAGTTATGATTTTTCATTTTTTTATTTTATTTTATTTGTAGTCCAACCCCAAAGGGACCCACTCTTTGTTCGTTTTTGCCCTTCCCTGAATTTTGGTGCTGGTTTCAATATAGATTTGGTTTGGGGAAAAATTGCAAGTTTGTGGTGTGTTGAAAAAATATTTATAAATATATGAAAAGTTATATAATTTTAATTATTAAAATTTATCATTAATTTATAATTTTTTTGAAAATATGTACTGAAGTGCAATTTGCCCTTGGTTTCGGCTAATAATAGGCCATAGGTTGGGGCAACCTGTGTCATCAATGGGGAGGGGACTAGGAAGGGCTTGTGGTCCATCTAGAAAGTTCTTGAAATCTCATAAGTTGTTTAGAAAAATTACATAGATATAAAACAAATATATATATATAATAAATTTATAAGTTTGGTACAATTATATTAAAATTCTTTTGGGATTTTAATTGGGAGTTTTTTTGATAAATCTATTTTCTAAGAGTTTTATTCCATCCAACCCATATTCTTTTTGACTATTCCATTAGGTCCAATTTGAGATAAGAAGACCAAAATACCTTTTTCATCTACTTATGTTCAATTTAGTTCACATTATTTTCTTATATTTCAATAAGTCCTATGGGTGACATAATTACCAAAATACCCTTAATGTGAATGTTCACACCGTCAACGTAAATGTTCATATCGTCAATGTGTAGGGGCCCGGCCCATGTTGATCCTCGTGGGTGCCCGGAAAAATTCGAGTCGGGCCGGGCCGACCCACAGGCTAAAAAAATAGGCCCAGCTCGGCCTGTTGATAATATGAATATTCACATTGACAAGTTAACATTCACATTGATAGGAGTGTAAAATTGGTCTACGGCCCGTGGGCGGCCCGAAACCAGCCCGCCCCTTGGGGCGGGCCCGGACCGGCCCGTTCACAATGTGAATATTCACATTGACATATTAACATTAACAATAACATTGACAAGAGTGTAAAATTGGCCCATGACCCGTGGGCAGCCAGAAGCCCGGGTCAGGGCCGGCCCGGCCCGTTAACAATGTGAATATTCACATTGATATGTTAACATTCACATTGATAGGAGCGCAAAATTAGCCCGCGGCCTATGGCCGGCCCGAAACCCGCCCGCGACTCGTGGGCTACCCTGGACGGGCCCGGCCCGACCCGTTGATAATGTGAATATTCACATTGACATGTTAACATTCACATTGATAAGAGTAGAAAATTAGCCCGCGCCCTGTGGCTGCTCGAAACTAGCCCACGGCCCGTGGGCGGCCCGGGGTGGGCCCGACCCGGCCTGTTGACAATGTGAATATTCACATTGACATGTTAGCATTCACATTGATAAGAGTGTAAAATTGACTCGCGTCCCATGGGCGGCACGAGGCCCGTGGGCGGCGCGGGGCGAGCCCGGTCTGACCCGTTGACAATGTGAATATTCACATTGACATATTAACATTCACATTGATAGGAGTGTAAAATTGGCCCGTGGCCCGTGGGCGGTCCGAAACCTGCCCGCTGCCCAGGGCGGGCCCGGCCCGGCTCGTTGACAATGTGAATATTCACATTGACATATTAACATTAACATTGATAAGAGTGTAAAATTGGCCCGTGATCCGTGAGCAGCCCGAAGCCCGGCCCCGGGCCGGGGCGGGCCCGGCCCATTGACAATGTGAATATTCACATTGACATATTAACATTCACATTGATAAGAGTGTAACATTAGCCCGTGCCCCGTGGCTGCCCGAAATACGCCCACGCCCTGTAGGCGGCCTGAGGCGGGCCCGGCCCGGCCTGTTGACAATGTGAATATTCACATTGACATGTTAACATTCACATTGATAAGAGTGTAAAATTGACTCGCGTCCCACGAGCGGCCCGGGTTTGGGTCCGGGCCTACCCCGGGCCGCGGGCGAGCTTCGGGCAGCGGACAAATTTTACACTCCTATCAATGTGAATGTTAACATGTCAATGTGAATATTCACATTGCCAATGAGCCGGGCCCGCTCCGGCCTGAGGTCAGGCTTCGGGCTGCACACGAGTCACGGGCCAATTGTACACACTTATCAATGTGAATGTTAATATGTCAATGTGAATATTCACATTGTCAACAGGTCGGGCCGGGCCCGCCCCGGCCCACCCACGGGCCGTGGACGGGTTTTCGGGCAGCCACGGGGCGCGGGCTAATTTTACACTCCTATCAATGTGCATGTTAACATGTCAATATGAATATTCACATTGTCACGAGTCGGGCCAAGCCCGTCTCGGGCTGCGATCGGGCTTCGGGCCGCCCACGGGCTGCGGGCCAATCCTCCCCTCTGGTTCGTTCGAACGAGGAAGAATAAAGAAAAAAAAGGAAAAAAAACCCCTAAAACGACGTCGTTTTGGTGGGCTGCTGGGACGGCCGCCGAGAAGGGCGGCCGAGAATCCGGACTCATTTACGACGACATATTTGCCATCTCAAAAAGTCACTTTTTGCGACGGCAGAAAATGTCGTCTCAAAAAAACAGAGTATTTGCGACGGCACAATTTGTCGTCTCAAAAAAAGAGAGTATTTGCGAAGGTATTTTCTGCCGTCGCAAATACCCGTCTTTTTTAAGAAAAAAATCCATGCATGCAGAGTTTGAATCGGACTGAGTTATGATTTTTCATTATTTTATTTTATTTTATTTGCAGTCCAACCCCGAGGTGACCCACTCTTTGTTCGTTTTTGCCCTTCCCTGAATTTTGGTGCTGGTTTCAATCTAGATTTGGTTTGCGGAAAAATTGCAAGTTTGTGGTGTGTTGAAAAAATATTTATAAATTTATGAAAAAATATATAATTTTAATTATTAAAATTGATAAAATTTAACATTAGTTTATAATTTTTTTGAAAATATGTACTGAAGTGCAATTTGCCCTTGGTTTCGGCTAATAATAGGCCATAGGTTGGGGGCAACCTGTGTCAAGAAAATAGTGTAAATCAAGAAAATGGACTTTATGGAATAAAACTATACATACATGGGACTAAATGGGTTAAAAAATTCCTTCATGGACTTCTTGGGTTAAAACACTTTTAAATTGGACTTATCAATAAAAATCTCATTTTAATTTATATGACATCTGATCCATTTTTTATTAAAAATTAGTTGTATAAATAAAAAAAATGGAGTTATTATATATTTTACATTAAAATATATATTTTATATTGTGTATTGTCGTGTTCTCATATTATCTATATTATTTTTAGTCTGTTTAACCATACTAAAATGGAGGTCTATGTGATTATGTCAAAACTATGAAGTTTATTGTATTTTTTCTAAATCTCAAAGGAGATCACTATAATTTACCCCTATTTTTATGTTTGATTATGAAAATTTTAAGTAAAATTAAGATAAATTGAACATACGTAAAAAAATCAAGATCTTTGATTTAATGTGTATTATTTTTTAATTTGAGGTTGTGGGTTCAACTATTATGAAGAGAAGTTTGATATTATTTGTGATATTTAATTCTCTAAAAAAATTAGATTTTATTTTCATTATTTAAATGGGACTCACCTTACTCATTCATTTCTTTTAGCCAATGAAAATTGGTGATTTTGTTCCCTCGTGACAAAATTATTTTGGTATAGCAAGGGTTAAATAAATGACAAAGTAAACTTTAATGTTTTATTTATTTAACTTTCGAAAGATAGAGAAACTTTAGTTTGATCAAGGAAAAAATACATGCTGGCCCAAGAGATAAAGACAACAAAGCCTTATGAAGGGTCTGAATGCAAAAACAAAATCTAAAAATAAATTAAAATTTGGTCATGGGTCATGATCATGGTTAAACCTTAATACAAGTTTTGAGACACTTTATTTTTTTTATCATTTCTCCAACAATCAAAAAGGAAAGAAATGTTATTATAAGTAAATTTACTATTTTTTGAGCATTTTTGTAATTCATGGATTGTGGTGAATTTAAAATAAATGAAAATGATTGGGGGGAAATATACAGATAATCTGGGCAAACTATTGGAACATCCCAATGGGATTCAAGCCCATATCCCACTAGGCCTAGACAGCAGGAGGCAAGGTCAAGCCCAATGACCCATTATGGAAGAAATGTGATTCCATAACTAAAACCTTATTATTTTATGGGAATTAAGGTGATAAAAGAAATGTGATTGGTATCATTTTCTGCTTTTGTTCTAAAAAATGGAAAAAAATAAAATAAAATTGTTCAATAAAATGTTTTCAAAGATTACAAAAGTTTTTTGAAATTCTCTATTTAGGAAACACGGTTAAATAGTTTATGATTTTACAAAAATGAAAACGATGAATGTTTTTGATTTTTTTTTTCATCGTTTTTATTTTTGAAAACATGAAAAGCAATAATTTAAAATGAAAACGATACCAAATAGGAAAAACATTACATGCACCAAACTTTACATAAGCTTCATGCTAAACTAAATTAGTGAACATGAATATCAATCACTACACAAAAAATACACTCCTATATTTGGCCAAAACAAAACCAACCTCATTATCAAGTTCATTCTTATTATTATAAAGTACTTAATATACCTAAAAGTAAAAATCTTACTAAGTTAATCAACGATTTTGGGTTTCTTTGATGAAAAAAATATATTGTTTTAGTTTAGTGGATTCATCTTGCATATTAAAAGTTGGTCCAAATTATTAGACCTCTCACTTACTGTGATAGGATTTTTTATTTATTTATTATATATATAATTTTTAATTTGTGGATTGTGTTATGATTATTAATTGGGATATTGGGATTTTGAGATTTTTTACTCGGGATGGGAATAATATTATTGGTAATTAAAAAAATGATAATGCGATATTTTCTCATTAGTATTATAGTTATGGGTAGGGCAATTGGTTCAGTGGTCCATGTAATTATTCTTTAAGATAATGAGAAAGACGGAGATTCAAGTTGATGGAATGACTATAGTTATTTTGTAATAATTTAACTTATTAATCCATTAATATTATGTAATTTGTCAATATATATATATATATATATATATATAATATCAAGTATAGTAAGATGATCACTATTTAATAAAATAATAATTTCAAAGATTTATTAAAATATGATCATGGCAGTAAATTAACTCAAATAAGGTATACGATTGCACCACAAATGTCTTAATAACATATATTTTTTGATCATGACTCAATTTTTTGAAACATAGTTTTAAATAGTAAATCTAAACTAAAATATTTTGATCTTCATAATAATTTCTATTATGAAATGTATGCTACCTGTAATATATATATATATATATATATAAATATAACTATTTAAAAAAAAATTCATTATACATTTAAAATCATTCTTAACAGAAATCTGATATACTAAGTTGAGCTTCTTACATATGGGGTTTATAGAGCCATTATGTGAGCGTAAAATTAGGTTGAGACTCCTTTTTTCTTGACCTCCATCATCCTCAATGTATTGGGATTGATTAATTTTTATTTTTTTATTTTTTTTTCTTTGTATCACTCACTGACATATGTCTGTGGAGATTATGGGAATAAAGGAAAAAGAGAGTCTCTATCATTTTTGTTTATATTAATCCCTCACAAATTATTGTAGTTTTTTTTTTGGACGTACGTTTGTCGCTTTAATTGAGTCAACAAATAGTAAGATTTTATAATAAAAAAAATCACAGACTTAAAATTTTCAATATTGTATATAAAATATATAAATTAAGAAGGACAAAATAAACATTTAATAAGATTTGAATATGAGCCTTGAGTGCATTTAAATGGACCCCAATAAATTTGTTGGCCATCTTAACGTTTGAACACCCCATTCTCTTTGAATCAAAAAAAAAAAAAAAACCATCCTCCAATTAATTTTGGAAAATATTATAGATTCTAAATTTTCTACTAAATAAATAATTAAATATCTCACATTGATGTATGGTCCATAAAAGTGTAGATCTCAGACCTATTTGAGACATTTGATCATTTATTTAGTAAAAAATTTAATATTCGTAACATTATCCATTAATTTTTGTTCTCTTTTTTTTTTTTAACAACTCAATTAATTCCTATTTAATCTTTTTTGTCACCGACAATCCCTTCTTCTTTTCTGTTCAGCCCATCTATATCTTTCGGTCACCTTTTACAATCCCTCTAATAACCCGACCCTCTTATGTGCTTTACATCTCTAGTTATATGAGTAATTACATACTTAATGTGAAATTCCATGTGGAGTTGTGCTTACATATACGAATTATTTAATTATGTCATTCTATCTGTGGGTTGTTGGAGAAATTCTGTTAAAATTAGGACGTTTAAACTTGAAATTGGAAGTCGTAGATGTGCGATAACCCAAAATTGATTTTACATTTATGATTAGCGTAATTTTTAGGAGATAATATTAAATTTTGTAAAAATTTGATTCGTAACGAATTAATTGAAAAAATTGGGATTTCACCCTCTTAAGACTTACACTAGATGGATATAAAATAAATGGATGACTTAATATCTCCTCAAAAAGGGAGAGAATGTGCTAAAGAAGAAGAGGGAAGAAGGGAGGCTCAACAAGAGTGAGGATTAAAGGAATTGAAAAAGGGCTTTGAGACTAGAGTTCAAGGTATGTATAATTTAACTAGAACATCCTAATCTCTCCCTCTATTTGATTTGAGAAGGAAAGCTTTCCATTCATGTAAGTTAGGGTTACAGCAAGAGCTTTGCTTATGGTAGTGGGTTGTTTTGATGGATAATCCTTGTGCTTAAGGTAGTTTATATAATAAAAAAAATCACAGACTTAAAATTTTCAATATTGTATATAAAATATATAAATTAAGAAGGACAAAATAAACATTTAATAAGATTTGAATATGAGCCTTGAGTGCATTTAAATGGACCCCAATAAATTTGTTGGCCATCTTAACGTTTGAACACCCCATTCTCTTTGAATCAAAAAAAAAAAAAAAACCATCCTCCAATTAATTTTGGAAAATATTATAGATTCTAAATTTTCTACTAAATAAATAATTAAATATCTCACATTGATGTATGGTCCATAAAAGTGTAGATCTCAGACCTATTTGAGACATTTGATCATTTATTTAGTAAAAAATTTAATATTCGTAACATTATCCATTAATTTTTGTTCTCTTTTTTTTTTTTAACAACTCAATTAATTCCTATTTAATCTTTTTTGTCACCGACAATCCCTTCTTCTTTTCTGTTCAGCCCATCTATATCTTTCTGTCACCTTTTACAATCCCTCTAATAACCCGACCCTCTTATGTGCTTTACATCTCTAGTTATATGAGTAATTACATGCTTAATGTGAAATTTCATGTGGAATTGTGCTTACATATACGAATTATTTAATTATGTCATTCTATCTGTGGGTTGTTGGAGAAATTCTGTTAAAATTAGGATGTTTAAACTTGAAATTGGAAGTTTTAGAGGTGCGATAACCCAAAATTGATTTTACATTTATGATTAGCGTAATTTTTAGGAGATAATATTAAATTTTGTAAAAATTTGATTCGTAACGAATTAATTGGAAAAATTGGGATTTCACCCTCTTAAGACTTATACTAGATGGATATAAAATAAATGGATGACTTAATATCTCCTCAAAAAGGGAGAGAATGTGCTAGAGAAGAAGAGGGAAGAAGGGAGGCTCAACAAGAGTGAGGATTGAAGGAATTGAAAAAGGGCTTTGAGACTAGAGTTCAAGGTATGTATAATTTAACTAGAACATCCTAATCTCTCCGTCTATTTGATTTGAGAAGGAAAGCTGTCCATTCATGTAAGTTAGGGTTACAGCAAGAGCTTTGCTTATGGTAGTGGGTTGTTTTGATGGATAATCCTTGTGCTTAAGGTAGTTTAAGCTATGTATCTTTAGCTCTATATGTTTTGACCTCACCCATACATCTTGTTGTTTATAGAGAAATATTGTGATCAACCAAGCATGGAAGAAATATAAAGAAATTGGGATGTATATATAAATTTAAGGGGAAAATGGACTCATTATGCTTGTGATTCATGTTCATCATGATGATATACCATGATATTGAGCTAATTTTTCTCTATCTTATACCTTGGAATGAGTTTGGTTAGTTGAGTTTTTATCTAAGTTTCGAACTACCAAAACGGGGTATAGGACCGCACGTGCGGGAGGCATAGCCGCACGTGCGGAAAACAGGGGTGAAGGATTGGGCTACACTGCAATAAAAGCATGTGCGGCCCAAGCTGAAAAATTCTATAATTTTCTTTCGCTCTTTTCGACCCGCTGAATGTGATATTATGCTCGTTCGGTGTTCCTATAATGCATTTAATTACATGAAACTTAACGAATAGGATAATTGCGAAATAAGAAGAAACTAAGAAAATGTGATATGCTTATGAATTGTATGCTATGTGTAGGACACATACAAGAGAGGACCATCGTTCAACCGCATCACTGTGAGTGATAGTAGAGTAACGTCATGTTTCGTTAATGTATTATGTCTTTATGTGTGGTTCATTACCTTATTTACTCTTTTAGCAAGTGACTTATGATATATGAGATATGCTCGATATGTGTTTGCACTTGGCACATGAGATATGGACCCGAGGTTGTTTTGTTTGCTGTTATGATGGGCCTATGGCCGTTTTGCTAAAATAATGGACATAAGGTCGTTTTGTAATTTGTTGGGCCCAAGGCTATTTTTCTATTATGATAGGCCTGAGGTTGTTCTGTATTACGTTGGGTCTAAGGTCGTTCTGTCTTATGTGAGCCTGAAGCCGTTCAGAAAAGGAAATATGAATAAGACCAAGCCGTGATTTATGAATATGCACTATTAAAATTATGCTCGTACCCTTAATCTGTTGTATTGCTATCATTCACTGAGCCCTACTCACTTCATTTCTCTTTATGGATGTTTTGTAGGTGATCAGCCCATGGGACAACCGTAAGTTAGCCCATGAGTCTTTTACTGAACCATTTTGCTGAGCCATCCGAAGTGACTCTTTGTTTAATTTTGGAAAATCGGTGTGTTAGCATGTTTTGTTGAAATTAGGAGGAATAGACATATGTATATATACATTGGCACTACCTAACTTTTGGGTTGTTACTTTTTGTACATAACAGTAATGTAAATGACGCATAGAATGTTATGTACTGATGTATGGTACTACGTTAAGATCCTGGCATGTAGTCATAGCTCAATGAATGTTTATTATATTATTTTGCTTCCGTTTTGGCCCTAATCATGAGTAAAATTTATTATAACAAAGTTGAGGCCTTAGGTTAGGCCAGTCATGCCCAAACTTTTAGGAGCAGGTTTGGGTCGTGACAATCTCTCTCTGCCACCCCTCTATAACCCTTTCAATGATGATTTAAAGCCCTAAAGGTAGAGCTCTAAATAGAGCTCTACTGAGCTGACAACTTTCAAAAAAAAAAAATTCAAGCCAAAACATTGCATCAAGATGGACTCCACACAACTACTACATCATTAGAGCAAGTTCTAGAGCTCTTGCTCTAAAGTTTTGAAATATTTTTCTAATCCTTTACCATCTTCTCTTTTTTCCAGTCACTCCCTTACTTCGAATCTTTAACTTAAAGAAAAGTGGGTCGTAGGATGTAGGCTATAGTGGAAGTAAGATCGCTGATGAAGGACTGAGAGGGAAAGGGGCTTGCCAATGGAAAAGGAGTGGCTAACCGAAAGTGGAGAATTATGTGGCTACAATGGTGGACTGGGTTGGTTGGATTTAAACTTTTGTCCATTTTGAAAATTTAATTTTGAAAAAATTATAAACACTCCATTGAGATTTATTTAAAATATAAATTGATCTATATGTAGTTTTATAAATTACATTCATTTCCATGATGTTTCTAATAACTCATTTTATTAATAAATTATCAAATTAATTAATAATTTTTAATGATGTTAAAAATTTATTTTAATTAATAATTTAAGCAATTTTATTATGTAAGAGAACAGTTAGGAATTTCATTTTTTAGTTAATTTGTTAAATAAAAAATTCTAACAAGAAAAAATTTATAATTTTTTAAACTATATGAGACAATTCGTATTTTAAACAAGTATCAAAAGATGCACTCAAATTATAAAAAAAAGTTGGCACCAAACTAGAATGAACCATGGTTCAATTTGATTTAGAACCACAATTTCTAGAAAACATGTTATCATTACCAAGATACTCACATAATATTACTGATATCCGATTCAAATATCTAGAAATATGCTATCATTTTTCAAATAGAATTTGTTTGTATGATTATTTAAAATTAGTTTTACCACAATCCATCAACAGTTGCAGGTGCAAGTTCACCATGTATATATATATTTTTTTAAATTAAATGATTTAAGTAATAAAAGTTATATATATACCATAACTATTGAGAGGGGAGATTTGTGCCGTTAGTACGGCCGAGTAGAGATTGGACGGATCTGTTTTGCTCGGTCTAAAAGACCGGCTGACCGGGCGTGAACTAAGCCTGGCCGAGCTGCGAGGCAGTGCACACAGCCAAGTGGCGAGATCGGGCTACGGGTAGCTCGGGTTAGACTTTGGACAAGGGAGGGATGGCACGTCTCTGACCGATGAGCCGAGATGGGCAGATTCTAGATAACCTCGGATTAGGGTAGAACGGACGGGGGCCGGCATGCCTCGCGACCGGTATGCCATGACAAATTGGTCAACTCCAGCCCGGCCCATGAGCATCACCCTGCCACCCCTTTGCCAAGGGGCAGTCCGGTGGGGCATAGCGCGGTTGAGCGCCTGTAGTGATAGTTCTTCGTGGGAGATAGGTCGGTCGTGGTACTACGGTCAGGTGTGCCACCTAGGCCAATGGCACGAGGGAAGGGACATCTGCCTCACGCATGCCTCAATACCGTTAGGCAGTTCTGCGTGTACTGATGGGAGGACTAAGCCTTTACACGCGTAAGGTGGTGAGAGGCGAGCATTGCCACCTGTCTTGGGAAGGACAGCAGAGGTAGTGCGCGCATAATCTTGAGGCTGCATGGCCAGCCTTGAAATAGGGAGGAGGACGACGAACGTTAGAGGTATGCAACTTCTTCCCCAAAAAGAATACTCTCTCTCAGTCTTCTTCTTCTTCCTCAAGTGGATTGACTTGATCGTCGGAGGGTCTATCCGGCACACCACCGCCGGGCAGCTCACCGTTTCTGTGTTGCCAGGTAGACGCCGTCAAGAGAAGCTCAGAGTACAAGGAGTACAGAAAGCAGAGGATATTTCGCCCCCGTACAACTATAACTATAAAATCATAGATTGAATATAAGAAAAGAATCCATGCATGAAGAGTTTGAATCGGACTGAGTTATGATTTTTAATTTTTAATTTTTTTTTCTTTTTTTACGTTTATTATTTGCAGTCCAACCCCAAAGTGACCCACTCTTTGTTGCTTTTTGTCCTTCCCTGAATTTTGGTGCTGGTTTCAATATAGATTTGGTTTCGGGAAAAATTGCAAGTTTGTGGTGTGTTGAAAAAATATTTATAAATTTATAAAAAAATATATAATTTTAAATATTAAAATTGATAAAATTTACCATTAATTTATAATTTTTTTGAAAATATGTAATGAAGTGCAATTTGCCCTTGCATTTGGCAAATAATAGGCCATAGGTTGGGGGCAACCTGCCTCATCAATGGGGAGGGGACTACTAGGAAGGGCTTGTGGTCCATCTAGAAAGTTCTTGAAATCTCATTAGTTGTTTAGGTAAACTGTATAGATATAAAAAAATATATATATAGCAAAGTTTACAAGGTTGGCACAATTATGTTAAAATTCTTTTGAAATTTTAATTTATATGACATTTGATTCATTTTTCATCAAAAATTAGTCGTATATAAAAAAAATAGAGTTTTTGAAAATATGTAATGAAGTGCAATTTGCCCTTGCATTCGGCAAATAATAGGCCATAGGTTGGGGGCAACCTGCCTCATCAATGGGGAGGGGACTACTAGGAAGGGCTTGTGGTCCATCTAGAAAGTTCTTGAAATCTCATAAGTTGTTTAGGTAAACTGTATAGATATAAAAAAATATAAATATAGCGAAGTTTACAAGGTTGGCACACTTATATTAAAATTCTTTTGAAATTTTAATTTATATGACATTTGATTCATTTTTCATCAAAAATTAGTCGTATAAAAAAAAATAGAGTTATTACATATTTCACATTAAATATACATTTTTATATTGTGTATTGTGGTATCTTCATATTTTTTACATTAATTTTAGTCTCTTTAAGTAGATTAAAAGGGAAGTCTATGTAATTATGTCAAAATTATGAAGTTTATTGTATTTTTTCTAAACCTCAAAGGAGATCACTATAATTTACACTTATTTTTATGTTTGATTATGAAAATTTTAAGTAAAATTAAGATAAATTGAACATATGTGAAAAATCAAGATCTTTGATTTAATGGTTATATAGTATTATTTTTTAATTTGAGGTTGTGAGTTCAACTATTATGAAGATAAGATAAGTTTGATATTATTTGTGATATTTAATTCTCTAAAAAAATTAGATTTTATTTTCATTATTTAAATGGGACTCACCTTACTCATTCATTTATTTTAGCCAATGAAAATTGGTGATTTTGTTCCCTCCTGACAAAATTGTTTTGGTATAGCAAGGGTTAAATAAATGACAAAGTAACTTTAGTGTTTTATTAATTTATTTTTTTATAGATAGAGAAACTTTAGTTTGATCAAGGCAAAAATACATGCTGGCCCAAGAGATAAAGACAACAAAGCCTTATGAAGGGTCTGAATGCAAAAACAAAATTTGGTCATGCGTCATGATCATGGTTAAACCCTATTACAAGTTTTAAGACACTTATTTTGTAATGCATCACATGTGCCAATGAATTAAGGGATTTTTTTTTTTATCACAAATTTTATTTTATCATTTCTCCAACAATCAAAAAGGAAAGAAATATTATAAGCTAAAAAAAAAGCAAAGAAATATTATTATAAGTAATTTTATTAATTTTTGAGCATTTTTGTAATTCATGGATTGTGGTGAATTTAAAATAAATGAAAATGATTGGGGGAAAATAATCTGGGCCAACTATTGGGACAGCCCAATGGGATTCAAGCCCATATCCCACTAGGCCTACAGCAAGAGGCAAGGTCAAGCCCAATGATCCATTATGGTGAACTTTTACCACAACTAGAACCTTATTATTTTATGGGAATTAAGGAGATAAAAGAAATGTGATTGGTATCATTTTCTGCTTTTGTTCTAAAAAGTAGAAAGAAAAAAAAAGTTGTTCAATAAACTGTTTTCAAAGATTATTTTCAAAAGGTTTTTGAAATTCCCTATTTAGGAAACACGGTTAAATAGTTTATGAATTTACAAAAATGAAAACGATAAATGTTTTTGATTTTTTTTTCATTGTTTTTATTTTTGAAAACATGAAATGTAATAATTTAAAATGAAAACGAAACCAAATAGGAAAAACATTACATGCACCAAACTTTACATAAGCTTCATGCTACTAAGACTAGATGGCTTTGCCAAATATACCTAATATGAATACCAATCACTACACACAAAATACACTCCTATATTTGGCCCAAACAAAAAACCAACCTCATTATCAAGTTCATTCTTATTACTATAAAGTATTTAATATACCTAAAATTAAAAATCTTACTAAGTTAATCAACGATTTTGGGTTTCTTTGATGAAAAAAAATGTATTGTTTTAGCTTAGTGGATTCATCTTGCATAAAAAGTTGGTCAAAATTATTAGGCCTCTCATGTTAGGATTTTTTTTTATTATAAATAATTTTTAATTTGTGGATTGTGTTATAATTATTTATTGGGATTTTGAGATTTTTTACTCAGGATGGGAATAATACTATTGGAAACTAAAAAAAGATAATAATGCCATATTTTCTCATAAGTATTATATATATATATATATATAGAGGACAGTTGGTCCAGTGGTCCATATAATTATTCTTTAAGCTAATGAGAAAGTTGGAGGTTCAAGTTGATGGGGCAACTATTAACTATAGTTATTTTGTAATAATTTAACTTATTAATCCACTAATATTCTGTAGTTTGTCAATATATATATATATAATATCAAGTAGAGTAAGATGATCACTATTTAATAAATTAATAATTTCAAAGATTTACTAAAATATGATCATGGCAGTAAATTAACTCAAATAAAGGTATACACGATTGCATGACAAATGTCTTAATAACATATATTTGTTGATCATGACTCTCTAATTTTTTGAAACATAGCTTTAAATAGTAAATCTAAACTAAAATATTTTGATCTTCATAATAATTTCTATAATGAAATGCATGCGACCTGTAATATATATATATATATATAATTGTTTTAAAAAAAATTCATTATACATTTAAAATCATTCTTAACAAAAATCTCATTTACTAAGTCGAGCTTCTTACATATGGGGTTTATAGAGCCGTGTGAGCATAAAACTAGGCCAATCACAAAATATTTATCGATTAAGAGATCCAAAAGAATGAAGTTCATTTACCAACAGACCGTGTTTGATATCACATTATACCCACTATAATAGATATTATTGTTAGGGCCAGTGTGGAGTTAGGGTTAAAAAGGTCTATTCGACTTCGGGGTTGGACCAACCATAAGAAACCATTGGAGTACTATGAAGGTGTATACATAGAAGAATACCCTCCCAGGGGTATTTATACCTTTGGATTGGAGCCTATATTTGAAAAGTGGAGACCAAAGTATTGGAGATCCTCTATTTGGTCTTAACGTAGGACCGTTTACTTTTTAACATTTATTTAGTAAAATATTTATGTATAAAAATCAATATGATTAAACGTTGATAGTTATATATTTGAATCATATTTATTTTATAAAATAGACGATAAATATAATTTTAAAAATAATTATTCATTTTTTGTAATACAAATGTGATTCAAACATATAGTTATCAATATTCAATAACATTGATTTTTTACATACATATTCTACTTAACAAATTATAAAAGATAAATAATTTGGATTACTGTAATAGGCCTCAAAATGAGTCCACCAAGCCCAAACTATTCCCTCAAGTTAGATTACTAACTTGAGAGAATCCAAACCCTTATTGTAAAAATAAATAAATAAATTATCTGTCCTTTTTGTTTTTTATTTTATTTTTTGAAATACTCATAAAATTTTATTGACAAAAATATTCATTTGGCTCCAAGCAATTTTAACACAAATAATTTGATATGAGGTTATAGTTATTCAATTAATTTAACTTTTATATAAATGATATATTTGAGAATTCTATAAAAATGGACAATTTTGATGATCGAATTAAATATCGTGGTTAGTCTACCAAGGGATGGTCGACCCGTTCGTCTCATCCCAACGGTTAGGAACAGTAATTTGGTGAAATGCTTCGTCTGCACTCAGTTTGGTACCATTTTTGCTGAATTCTGGATTTGATATCGATTTGGTGAAAACGTTGGAACTTAAAAAAGTGGCTTTTTCACCAAATTTTAAATTTGATGCCAGGTTTGGTTCACCGTTGGAGATGGTCTAAGTCGAGCTTCTTACATATGGGGTTTATAGAGCCGTGTGAGCATAAAACTAGGCCAATCACAAAATATTTATCGATTAAGAGATCCAAAGGAATGAAGTTTATTTAATATCACATTATACCCACTATAACATATATTATTGTTAGGGCCAGTGTGGAGTTAGGGTTAAAAAGGTCTATTCGACTTCGGTATTGGACCAACCATAAGAAACCATTGGAGTACTATGAAGGTGTATACATAGAAGAATACCCTCCCAGGGGTATTTATACCTTTGGATTGAAGCCTATATTTGAAAAGTGGAGACCATAGTATTGGAGATCCTATATTTGGTCTTAACGTAGGACTGTTTTGGGGTTAGTTTTTTTTATCTGAACCGTTTACTTTTTAATATTTATTTAGTAAAATATTTAGGTATAAAAATCAATATGGTTAAACATTGATAGTTATATATTTGAATCATATTTATTTTATAAAATAGACGATAAATATAATTTTTAAAATAATTATTCATTTTTTGTAATACAAATGTGATTCAAACTTATAATTATCAATATTCAATAACATTGATTTTTTACATACATATTCTACTCAACAAATTATAAAAGATAAATAATTTGGATTACTGTAATAGGCCTCAAAATGAGTCCACCAAGCCCAAACTATTCCCTCAAGTTAGATTACTAACTTGAGAGAATCCAAACCCTTATTGTAAAAATAAATAAATAAATTATCTGTCCTTTTTGTTTTTTATTTTATTTTTTGAAATACTCATAAAATTTTATTGACAAAAATATTCATTTGGAAACAAGCAATTTTAACACATATAATTTGATATGAGGTTATAGTTATTCAATTAATTTAACTTTTATATAAATGATATATTTGAGAATTCTATAAAATGGACAATTTTGATGATCCAATTAAATATCGTGGTTAGTCTACCAAGGAGCAATGTTAAGGATCCTAAAAAAACTATTAAAATTTTTACATAATATTTATATGAATGTAAAATTCCCACCATACAAAACTCACAGCCATGTGAATATTGTGTAAAAGTTTTAATAAATTTTTTGGTATCTTTTGCATTTCTGGATCTAACAAGACCCTTCAGGTGGAAATTTCCTCAATCCATTTTTTTTTCGTGGTATGTGAAAGAGAGATACCACATTCATGAATGGGGAGGAAAATTAACACTTGCGAGATTTAAATTGTTTGATGTAGTTTGTCTCATTTTTTTATATAAAAAAAAATGTGTTAATATTGTGTTTGGTTGGGAGATTTGAGGAAAAATTTGAAAAGAAAAATGGAAAAGGTACGTAAAATAAGAATTAAATATGTCTAAATTTCACATAATTTCAATCTTTTCTTTTTCCTTTTCCCTTTACAAATCCCTCTCTAAATCCTCCAACCAAATACAAAATAAAAGTGTTTATTGTTGTAACATCCTATCCCACACAGCTTAGACAAAAAAACTATCAAATACATAAGTGATTTCACATCACTTTCTAACAGTAACATGTTTCAAAATTGTGAAGGCGTTTGAGATGCGAACATTGCAGTCGTGTTTTTTTTTTTTTTTTTACTTTTTAAGGATTAACTTTGTTAGAATATATAATATATTATGTTAGTATAATATTATGTATATTATTATGTTTAGCTTTAGCTTTAATAATTAGTGTAGCTTTAGCTTTCATAATTAGCTTGCTTTAGCTTTATGCTTTCGGTGGCTCTCTCTCCAATGTATCACAAGCTATAAGAAGAGAGTTAGGCTCCCTTGTAAATCAATTCATGAAATACACTTTTCATTTATTCACTTGTTCTCTCTCTATCAATTTTATCTTACAAACTTGTCTATAAATAAACTAAACGTTTTAGATCATGAAAGTGATTTGTGCCTGACAAACCGACTACTACTTTTTATATTTTGTTTTTTGAACAACTTATTTTATATATCAATTTCTAGCTTGTCAAAAACTGCACCAAACATTAAAACTGCACCAAACATTGCACAAAAGGTTTCCCTATTAAGAAGGATGTTGGTGCATGGCTAGCTTGGTGACAACTCACCACTAGCACTTATTGAATGAAACTTTTAAGTCAGGTTTGGCAAGTCTCAAAAAATTTAAAAAGTCAAAAAGTTATACTCCTTTCGTCTCAAAATAATGGTCCCTTTTGGGGAATCCAATTTTTTTTGGTAGTACAATTATTGCATTTGAAAAAAGTTGATTTTCCAAAATTATCCTTTTGATAGTACATGTTTTGGGAATATCAATGTCATTATTGTACTTTTTATATTGTTTATTAATTTAAAAGAAGGGCAAAATAGGAAATTTATATTATTTTTGTACTTGATTTTTGAAGAGGGACTAATATTTTGGGACAATGAAAAATGGAATAAGGGACTAATATTTTGGGACGGAGGGAGTATATTACCGCCGAAAACTCTAACCCTCTCTTTCTAGAGTATTTTTCTCTCATTTTTCGCCCATTTCTTCGCGTTCTACGCCCGTTTCGTCGTCGGATTCGCGATTTCCTTCGCGTTTCAGACAT